>JAPXFQ010001046.1:0-553513 GCA_028564705.1 Apricaphanius iberus | reverse complement strand
GCTGACTGTTACAAGTTGTCTGATGTTATAGCTCAATGGTTTAAAATAAAGTTTTGATAAAGCTTCCAAATCAGTTTTGACAATTGTATGCATAGCAACCTTCACAATTCATTTTAATTATTCAATTTAATGAAAATTAAGTCAAACTATCTGTTCAAACTTGTCCTTCATGCTATGGAATTTTTCAATATTCTTGCTAAGACACTAGTTTTAGACACACCTAAGGGTTTTTGATATTTCTAGGGTTTAAAACTATATTACATAAAACAATAAAGTTAAAATGATTTAAATTGATTGGCTTAACAGTACTCCATGAACATTTCCTCACTTGCAGGCCCCTTGAATGATTACCATGTGTATTTGCCACAAGTTATTTGCTAAAATTGCTCAGAGAGAATCATACTATATGAAATAAAGGTCTAAAGTTCAATTATGGGTCACAGCAAAGATTTAAAATCAAATTTAAAATGTCAGTACAAAGCAATGATTTCTTTTAGATAATCACAGTGTGGATTTCCCACAACTCTCATTGCAAAAATAGCTTAATCCTGAGTTTCAGCAGAGGTTCCACATGAACTTTGACAGTATTGTACAAAACAAACTTTACAATTACTTCAAAAGATTGAGTCCATTGTGTCAAATTAAGTGTTTTAACCTGCATTTCATTCAATGGATTCTTTCCATGTTTTAACAAAATAGTATTGGGAACATGTTTCCAGTAATCACATACCTATTTTTGGCACACTCAACGGTTATTTCTACGGTTTGGAAATTATTATGTAACCTAAAGAAGATTAAACTGATTATAACCGATTAGCTTAACAGTCAGCCGTGAAAATTTTCTCACTTGTACGCCTCTTCAAAAATCCCAGCATAGCTTTGTCACAAGTGTCATAGCCAAAATAGGTTTGATGGGAGAATATCCGACTGAAGATCTAAAAGTTGCTAGTTTAATCTTACGGTTTTTTTATATTTTACAAACATTTAAAGTGAAATGTATTTAAATGTTGTGACTAAATAATTAGCTGGGAAGATTTGCTCACCTGTAAACCCCTTGACTGATCTTAGTGTGGACTTGCCACAAATCTCATCACCACAATAGCTCAGTTGAGATACTGTCAGACAGAAGAATGGTCTCTAGTTCAATCTGGGGATTTGGCATAGTTTCTAAAACAATTTCAAAAGGTTTATACAAAGCAACCTTCACAATTAATTTTATTAGCAGGGGGCTGGATTAAAGAAATTAAACTCGCGGCTGGCGCTGCGAATAACTGCAGCCACCGCGGGAGCAAGCACAAAAAGTAAATAAATCAGTGACGTAGTGTACTTTCAGGCCACCGTACATTGCGCACATCACCAGCTGTACGACAACAAGCAACATGTCTAGCGACAAAGTAAGTAATAGTGTTTAATCAACCGCGTCTGAAGTCCGGGTTCTTTATCTTCCTTCTTCATGTTAAAACTAGAATGCGCAAGAATTGTAGATTGATGTCGCAGGAAATTCGGTCACTGAATCTCAGACTATTATGCAGCACACAGGCCGTTCAAGATAATGGGATTACACATAGGTGGGCTCATTTTACTTAGTTTGAAACGCTTCATCACCCAATACAATTACAAAACTGAACATGAATATAATTTCTTTTAGAAATCAATTCAATTCAATTCAGTTTATTTATATAGCGACATTTCACAACAGATGTCATCTCAATGCACTTTACAAAAAGAGTTATTACAATACAATGTTTAGTGTAGAAATTACAGAACCACAGAAGATTGCGTCGTGGAATTCTCAGCAATCCCTCATACTGAGCAAGCATGCAGCGACAGTGGGAAGGAAAAACTCCCTTTTAACAGGAAGAAACCTCCGGCAGAACCAGGCTCAGCACAAGCGGTTATCTGCCGCGACCGTCTGTGGCTTGGAGAATACATAACAGAGACACAGAAAGAGCAATAGAACTGATGGCAGAAGTTTGTTGCAGGACGTGGAGAATTTTCCGTCACTGCAATGCCATCTTAGTCAGGGTCGTCAAGCAGGGCTAATCCGGAGCACCTACTATAATAGAAAACAGGTTAGTGCTTGAATTGACAGCACATCATGCAGTTGGGGAGAAGTAGGAGAGAAAGTAGGAACAGACCCTAATAATGTCCTCCAACAGCCTAGCCTAAAGCAGCATAGCTACTAACATTAACCTGTCTCCTAGCTACTAGGAGACCTGGCTACCAACACTCTGTCTTAGTCCTCCTGACCCGTGGACGGTGTAGGGCCGGTAACGGCCCCCGTCATGCCGGGGTCTTCTCGGAGTCGGGTTGTTTGAGAATGCAAGCCAAAGTGGGTGGTAAACTCCATCTAAGGCTAAATACCGGCACGAGACCGATAGTCGACAACTATCTTAAGAAAAATAGACAGAACTGAGAGGACAGAGTTGAAGGGGGCGAGAAAACGTTTAAGAGATAAACGTTGGTGTCCGCACAGTCTGCCCGGGGGATTCAACCCGGCAGGTAATGGGCGGCCGCACTGTGCGGGAGGATCCCCTTGAGGGACCTCTCTCCGGCGCTGGCTGGCCCCTTGGGGCACATTTCCTTCCGCGGCGTAAGCCTGCGACCGGCTCCGGATCTTTACCTGGCTTACATTAATCTATCTCTACCTAGCTACTCTACCTCTTCCTATCTCTTCCTAACTTTGACACTCTGCCTGACTACTAACATTAACCTGTCTCTTCCTATCTACCTGTCTGACCTGACTCTAACTACCTATAAACATATCTCTAACTGTAAGCTTTGTCAAAGAGGAAAGTTTTTAGCCTAGTTTTAAAGATAGACAAATTGTCTGCTTCACGAACCAACCCTGGGAGCCGGTTCCATAGGAGGGGAGCCTGATAGCTGAAAGATCTGCCACCCATTTCTAGTTTTTTTTTTTTTTTTTTTTTTTTTTTTTGGGCTTTTAGAAATCTTAGGTACTACAGTAAACCTAGTCTGATGGGCGAATGTTCTGTTAGGAACATATGGGACAATCATGTCTCTTATGTATGATGGAGCTAATTATTAAGGTGTTTTATATGTCAGAAGGAGGATCTTGAATTCTATTCTAGATTTTACTGGGAGCCAGTGAAGAGAAGCTAAAACAGGGGAAATGTGATCTCTTCTTTTAATATTCATCAGAATCCTAGCAGCAGCATTTTGAACTAACTGAAGACTTTTAATTGTATTCTGTGGACTACCTGATAATAGACAGTTACAGTAATCCAGCCTTGAAGTAACAAAGGCATGGACTAGTTTTTCAGCATCATTCCTGGACAGGATGGTTCTAATTTTTGCAATATTCCTAAGGTGAAAAAAGGAAATCCTACAGACTTCTTTAATGTAAGTTCTAAACGACATATCTTGGTCAAAAATGACACCGAGGTTTTTTGCTTTATTACTGGAGGCTAATTTAATGCCGTCCAGGTGAAGGGGCTGACTAAGTAGTTTCTTTTTCAGAGCTTCTGGTCCAAAGACGACAACTTCTGTTTTATCAGAATTTAGAAGCAAGAAGTTTAGAGTCATCCAAGTTTTTATGTCTTCCAGACATGCCTGTAGTCTACCTAACTGATTGGATTCATCAGGATTTATGGATAGATATAGCTGTGTATCATCTGCGTAACTATGGAATTTTATCCCATGCTGCCTAATTATTTTACCAATAGGAAGCATATATATAGTAAAGAGAATCGGCCCAAGCACTGAACCCTGTGGTACTCCGCAAGTAACTATTGAGGTTGAGGAAGATCTATTGTTTACCTGAACAAACTGAAATCTGTTAGACAAATAAGATTTAAACCAACCTAGTGCTGTTCCTATTATACCGACACTTTGAAGCCTTTCTATGAGAATATTGTGGTCAACAGTGTCAAAGGCAGCACTGAGATCTAACAGGACCAGAATGGTCACCAGTCCATTGTCTGAGGCTATGAGAATATCATTAGTAACCTTCACCAGAGCTGTTTCAGTGCTGTGATGAGCTCTAAAGCCTGACTGAAACTTCTCAAACAGCTCATTATTGTTTAAATGCTCACATATCTGGTGTGCAACTATTTTCTCAAGAATTTTAGATAAGAAGGGAAGATTAGATATCGGTCTATAGTTAATTAAGTCGTTTTGATCAAGAGAGGGTTTCTTAAGTAGAGGTTTAATTACAGCAATCTTAAACTCCTGTGGTACATATCCATTGACTAAGGATAGATTCATTATATTTAAAATTGGAGCAGCGATCAGAGGGAAAACTTCTTTTAAGAGTTTAGTTGGGATTGGGTCTAAAACGCAAGTTGAAGGTTTAGATGAAGCTAATAATTTTAGTACATCACAAAGTTCGGCTGCATTAAAGCAGTTTAAGCATATATTAGGTTCCACCATTTTTGAGGCTGCCTCATTAACTAAGGAGGAAGCAAGCATATTGGGAAGGTTCCCAATTATCTTATTCTTTATGGAGTCTATTTTATTTATAAAGAATTGCATGAAGTCGTCACTGCTTAGAGCTTGGGGAATGGTTGGCTCGATAGAGCTATGATCCTGTGTGAGTTTGGCAACTGTATTAAAAAGAAACCTAGGATTATTTTTATTCTCCTCGATTAAAGATGAATAATATGCTGTTCTAGCTGTGTGAAGGCTCTTTTTATATAGCAATAAACTATTTTTCCATATTAAAAAGGAATCATGTAAATGCGTGGAGCGCCATTTTCTCTCTAGTTTTCTAACATTCTGCTTTAGGGTACGTAGCTCTAAATTAAACCAGGGAGTTAATCTTCTATGGCTAGCCACCTTCCTTTTCAAGGGGGCAACTTTGTCTATTGCCCGACGCAGGGAGGAATTAACGCTATGAACTAAAATGTCAAGTTGTGAGGGGTCACGAGTTAAATCACTGTTTTCTGTTCTGCATTTATAAACTGAGGAAATTAAAGTTGGAAGAGCTTCTTTAAAATTTGCTACAGCGTTGTCTGATAACGTTCTGGTATAATGAAGTTTTCTTTCAGGTTTGATATGATCCATTAGAGTAAGTTTAAAAGTGATAAGGAAATGATCAGACAGGATAGGGTTATGTGGAAAGACTGTTATTTCTTCACAGTCAATGCCATAAGTCAGCACAAGATCTAAAGTGTGGTGACAAGAATGTGTTGGTCCCTGCACATTTTGAGTAAAGCCTATTGAGTCTAGGATAGTGTGAAAAGCTGTATTTAGACTATCACTTTCATTATCAACATGAATATTGAAGTCTCCGACTATAATGACTTTATCAGTGTTTAAAACTAAGTCAGATAGAAAATCTGAAATCTGATCTAAAAATTGAGAATAAGGTCCTGGTGGACGATATAAGACCACAAACAAAAGTGGCTTTACTGCTTTGTTATGTGTATGAGGAAAGCTAAAAACTAGATGCTCAAAGGAACTGTAACTATTATTTTTTTGGAGATTAATTAGTAAATCGGAATGAAAGATAGTTGCTACTCCACCTCCTCGACCAGTACTTCGAGGGACACTAAAGTTTAAGTAGCTAGGGGGAGTTGACTCATTTATTGTGACATGGTCCTCTTCCTGCAACCATGTCTCTGCAAGACAAAACAAATCAATATTATTTTCACAAATTAAGTCATTTACCAAGAGTGTTTTTGAGGGGAGAGATCTTATGTTTAGTAAACCACATTTAATTGATTTGTTTTTATGTTCAGTCCGAGTTTTATTTATCTTTATGAGATTTTTATACTTTGCTCTAGTAGCATTAACTTTTAATTCATTAGTTTTGGGTAGTGGACGGGAAACTATCTCTATAGGGTAGTGGGTGGGTGGCAGTCCCTGTTCCTTGACCTGGACTCTGGGTTCCCTGAGCTGGACTCTGGGTTGTCACGGCTTTGGGGAACTAGAGATAACCCTATCAATGTTCCTGGAAAGAAGCGAAGCTCCGTCCTCGGTGGGATGGATGCCGTCTCTACGTAACAGTCCAGGTTTTCCCCAGAAGGCCCCCCAGTTATCAATGTAGCCCACATCGTTTTCTGGACACCACCTTGACAACCAAAGGTGGAACGAAAGCATACGGCTGTACATGTCATCGCTAGTACGATCAGGCAGGGGACCAGAAAAAATTACAGAGTCAGACATCTTTTTGGCAGCCCTACACACCGAAGCTACGCTAATTTTAGTGACCTCCGACTGCCGTCGCCGGGTGTCATTGCCACCAGCATGGATAACGATCCTGCTATACCGCCGTTTGTCCTTGGCCAAAAGCTTCAGATGGGACCTAATGTCCGCAGCCCTGGCCCCTGGAAGGCATTTGACGGTGGTCTTTCGTGTCTCTGGAGCCACATTCCTAACTATGGAGCTGCCAATTACAAGAATCGGCCTCTCCTGCTCGGCGGGTGCGTCGCTGAGCGGGGCGAACCTATTGTTCAGAGAAAGGGGCTGGAGGTTGGCCGCGGACTGGGGTCTGGCGCTAATCTTCCTACGAACCGTCACCCAGCTCGCCTGAGGTCCCGGCTGCACGGGAGCTGTTGAAGGACGGCTAGGTCCTGTCCTAGTTGACTCCGCGCTAGCTACTGCTGGGCCTGGCTGTTCTACAGCGCGGAGCCGGGCCTCTAGCTCAGAAACCCTCGCCTCCAAAGCTACAAAAATGCTGCACTTATTACACCTACCAACTTCACTAAATGAGGCGGAGGAGTAACTAAACATCTGACAGAGAGAGCAGGAAAGAGGAGGAGGTGTAGAGAGAGATGGAGGGACAAGAGAGAAAGCTGCCGAAGCCATGCTAGCCGTAAAGCTAAGCTAACCAAGCGGTACCTTACCTTACCTAAAAACAAAGTAATTAACCCAGTAAAACGCTTAAAGAGTCCTAAACCGTGAAGAAAATTAACGTTTTAATGTGTTTGTGTGTTAAGCAACTCAGAAAAAACTTATTGACAGAGAAAGTTAGATCAGTTCAAGAGAGAGAGAAACACCGACTTGCTACAAACGAGTTAGTCACAAAACAGGAAATGACGCGATACGTCTTACCAACGCGATACGTCTCCACGCTCACCAGCTCAATCTGAGCTGCAGGCCTCAAATCCAGCCCCCTTCTCCTTTAAAATATGTCTTCCAACCTGCCATTCTTTCAATGGATCATTAGAAACTCAGTAAAAATGATCAGAAAAGTTTTTGATATTTCTAGGGTTTGGAAAAGTTTCCTATAATTTATAGAAGGCTAAATTGATGCACACTGATTGGCTAAACAGTCCAAAATAAAAATTCCCCACACCTGAAAGCCCAGTGTGAATGATCCCAGTGTGTCTTTGCCAGAAACATCATAGCTGAAACAGGTAATTTGGGAAAGTGTCAGACTAAAGTTCTAAAGGTCCCTATTTTAGTAATGTGTTTTGGTAAAGATTCCAAAACAATTTCAAAAGTACTTTACAAACCAACCTTTTCAATTACTTTAATAGTTCAGACAGCTATGGCATGATTTACAACTTATCTGATAACATTTCAAGTTAAGATGGACATTTGTTACTTGTCACACACTACTCTACCTCAAAAGCGAGTTAGAGGAAAAGTATTTATCTGACTTTACATGTTCATCTTATCTTTTTTTGAGACTCCACATACTTCAGAAGTTAGGAAAGCTCAAGTGTGTCTTATGTCTATTACAATATGTAACCAGACCAATCATTCATGATGAGTTTGAGGCACATCTGAGCTGAGAAAAAACACAAAACAAATACAAGGACAAGAAAGTGGCAAAGCTGGAGGTTTCTCATCTTCAATAACAGCAGAAATGTCAACACATAGGAGGACACAGTCATCACACAGCTATATTTATTTTTCTTGACTCATGTACACATACATTCCATCATGTTGCCTGTGTTGTTTAACTAGTTTAATCAGAAAAAAACCTGTAGCCTTGAATGCTTGTACATAGCTTTCTTGTAGCTGTCACGTGTGTACACAAACATTATTTTTCTTGAAAATTGTGTGCTTCATGAGATTGCATATCTAAATACTCTTTCAGTCTGCATTACCATTTCTTCTCTGGGGCTTCAGCCTCTGGGCTTGTCCTCTCAAGTCATTTTGGGGTGGGTATGCCTGCAGACCATATGGGCTCTGGGGGCTTAGTGGACTCCTAGCCAGCCCCCCTTGGAGTGCCTAATGTCCAAGGGGAATTCAGTAAGGGTGTCCCCTCATCTCTTCAGCCGGTTCAAGCTTTCTGTCTGAGAATAAAACAGAGTAGTTGGAGGTGCTCATTTTATCTGATTTTTTTAAAGCACTGGCAGCTTTTTTTTGTAGGCAAATACTATCCACTCTTTGTCTCAGCACAGAACTAGCTTTCTCATTGTATAATTACACTGTGGTTTGTGATTTCAGTGGATCTCAGCAATCCACCATGGGCAGATGGCTCTATCTAGCTTACCAGTGTCTGTCTGGCTTTCTCAACTTCCTCCCTGTCACATTTTTGCATGTGAATGTGTTTGTGTGTATGAGTCCATGTGTGAGGCAGCATATCTTGGTGTCAAAGCATGAGTGTTTTGTGTTTCTTTAGGAATATCTACTCTGTGGACCATATGGTATAATACTGCCTGCTGGGCAAAGATAAATCCTGCATGCAAAGACAGCAGCAGTGTACACACACACACACACATGCATACACACACATACACACATTTAGACCAACTTCAGAATCGTTTGTCGCTTGAATTATGAATTGTAATTAGTCTGCACCTTCTTGTTTCTTGTTGTATAACACCAGTGCCCACCAGGCCTGTGCAGTCGTCATCTGTCGGTCTTTCTTCACTTCTCATTCTGCTGTAACTCCATCCTCCTCCTCTTGGGCTGATTTGATTCCTGCCTACCTGCCTATACTTGTCTATATCTAGGCAACTTGCCATCACCCTACCTGAGTCATTGGACTCCCTGAGCCATAACACAGGTATTAACTTTGTATTTCTTAACCTTTTTCTGAATGCTCCATCTATTTTCCTGGCTGTATATATTTGCTATTCACTTAACTGTTCAAATGATTGCATTTTTTTTATCCATTTTGGAAATTAAGCCAAACAAGGCCAACACATTGACACAGGGATTAAGATAAAGGAAGGTGACTAAGCGTTTGAATCTCTGGAATGGGTGTAACTCTGATAAAACATTTTGCAGGTTCTTCCAAGGTGTGCATGTAGTTTCCTGGACCTTTTGGTTTACCCCCAGATTAGTTGATGTCTTTCAAGGATGGGCCTGAAGAGAAGTAAGTCAACTATATTTAGGGTTGACACATTCAGTCAATCTTGCCATGACATGAATCTTACACAACCTCACCTTGGTAGCAGAGCTTGGCTGTTCCTCACCCAGTTTTGCGTCCTTCACAGATTTTTCTGTTTCAATTCTGTGTTTTAGCCTATGCGTGACATTGATCAACTTTAGCACCTGTTTGGTATAATTGGTTAATCAAATACCTGACTCTAATCCTACAAAATCCTTGAGCACAGCAACAATACACAATGTAGTTATACTGCATCAGCAGGATCTCTCTCAGGCCCATATATTAAAGCAGACTGTGGTTTCAGGGTGCGCTTTTCAAGCTCTCTGGAAGAAACAAAAAAATGGGCAACGTTGATGATTGCAGATTTTTGGTCAGACAAGAAACGTGTCATCAGCTCAGACCTGGCAGAAACCAGTGGGACCCAGGTACACCCATCTATTGTCTAGCCAGAAGTGGTCTTCATGGAAGAGTTGCAGCCAAAAAGCCATACCTCTGACCTAGAAACAGGGCCAAGTAACTCAAGTATGCACAGAAATGTAGGAAATGGGGTGCAGAGAAATGGCAGCAGGTGCTCTGGACTGATTAGTTCAAATTTGAAATATTTGACTGTAACAGAAGGCAGTTTATTAATCGAAGGGCTGGAGAGTGGTACAATAATGAGTGTCCACAGTCAACAGTGAAGCTTGGATATTTGGGGCTGCATTTCTGAAAATGCAGTTTGAAATTTGGTCAGCATTAATGGCATTCTCAAAGGTGAGATATATAGCCAGATAATTATTCAGCATGCATTACCATAAGGGAGGCGTATGATTGGCTCCAAATTTATTCAGCAGCAGGACAACAACCCCAATAAAACAGCCAGAATCATTAAGAACTATCTTCAGTGTAACGAAGAAAAAGAAGATGTGAGAAATCTGATATTAAGAGATTTGCGGTGAGTTCTTCAAGATGTTTGGAACAACCTACCAGGTAAGTTTCTTCTAAGTTCCTTGGTTTTCAAGTGTACCAGGAAGAATTGATGCTGTCTTGAAGGCAAAGGGTGTTAACACTAAATATTGATTTGATTTAGATTTCTGTTTTTTTTTTCATTCACTGTAATTTGTTGATTGATGAAAATGATTTTTAAAGCATTCTTTCTGTTTTATATATATAAATATATATATAATGAGAATTCTGATATATATATATATATATATATATATATATATATATATATATATATATATATAGCATATATCTATATATATATATATTATACATATATATTATATATATATATATATATATATATATATATATATTATATATATATATATATATATATATATATATATATATAAGTGGATATATATATAAGTGGATATTGGTTTTAAATAGATTATTTAAATACCAAATACTAATCTTATATGTTGTTTTATAGTTAGATATATGTATATGTTTAAAACCACCATCTTAATATGCCAAAATACTAAATTAGATCAACACAGAGGTGACTGATTCGTAAATTCAAATCAATTTTCAAAAAACGTTATTGATTTCTAATTCAGAAAATTATTTAATGAAATATTACTTCCTCGAAATAATGTTTTGTCTTCACTCCTGCTTTGCATTGTGAATTGGTTTTCTGAACACAAGCTAAATAGTCCTAATTAGCCTTAAACTAATCATAATTAGTTGAAAACTAACCTCATTTCTTAAACTCTTCAATACGATCACTGCTATTTAAGATACATTATTATGGTGGAATGTTACATCACTATCAATTTACTGGTTATTGTTTTTACTTCTTGCATATTGGTACATTTTTAGTTTTATTTCGTAAGTTTGTATTAATCATTATTTTACTTAGTAGTTTAGTTGTGTGTCTTACTAAAGCTTAGTGAGTTAGTTGATTAAAGTATCTTGACTGGAAAGTTGAATTATTTTTGTTAATAAAACTTGTATTTTGGAAAGTGGTTTGCTGTCATTCCATATAGATGTTTAGTAACTTGTTCAAAGAACGCCACAAGCTCATCTATTGTTTAATTTCCTCAGCCATCAAGCAGGTAGTCAGGAAATAACTGAGAATGAACTATTGATATAATTATTTCATGGACATTCAAGATGGTGTCCGTGCATGGTAAATACTAAAATACACATGTTATTAATAATTGACCAAAGCAATTATACATAGCCAAAACAAACATTTGTTCCAGAGACAAACATGTTTTTGTGCAAAATGTGTGTATAAACCACAGAACAAAAGCAAAAGACCTGAAGGGGAAGCTCAAGCTGGTAAGAGATTTACATTATCCACTGTGAAACGAGTCCTCTATAAAAATGGGTGGAAAGAAAACTCATAGAGGTAGATACATTTGCTCTCAATGCAACAAAAAGAGGGAGATTACAGTTTTCAAATGCACCCAGGAATTAATATCTTAATTCTGTGAGGCACATTATGTGGTCTAATGAAACTAAAAGTGAAAAATGTAACCATAATCTTGTTAGCTAAATTTGGATGAAAATGAGGGAATCTTGCAATCCTGAAGTACCTGTGAAGTACAATGGCAGCATCATGTTTGGGATAGTTTTTATACAGAAGGGACAGCTGAACTTCATAATATATATATAGTCTCATCAAGAAAGAATATTAGCTCTGAGTCTTCCAAGTCAACAGAGACCCTCAGCACACTGCTAAAAGATACAACAAGTGGCATTCACAAAGTCATCCCCTTGCCACATCAGTCCTATCGCAAAGGACAATGAAAACAGCCAGACCAAAAAAAAGACTACAATATAGGCTCATCGAAGATATTCTGCATTTTTTTCGACACACCTGTAATTTACACCTGTAAGGGGCTCCTACTTGAAGTCATAGGGAAACATGTACCAGATGGCAGAATAAATGTCTGCCTCCGTGTCTGCCCATTGGTCCCAGTTTAATGGCTGCATAGCCGTGCAGCTGAGACAGACTGCACAAAACAGGAAGGTCACTGAAATAGAAAAACACTTCAAATCTCCCACACATCTCCAGTCCAGCTTTCACTCTCATATTAGGCATATCACAAATAAAGCAATTTACCTTGGTGTTTATAAACACAAGGATGAAAAATGCTGCACACAGTTTACTTTAGAATTGTGGGGGGAGACAGACTGTAAAACCCCTTTGGCACAAATGATCCACCCCCACTGCATCTTGTGCCACAATGTCTCCTTACTGTCTAACATGGTAACATGGATGAGGGCACAGCAGGGAGAGAAATGGAAAGAGAAACACAAAGAGTGATGGTGATGCAAGAGACAAGCTGCTGAAGTGTTGCTGTTTTTTATGTGTTTTTACGGACTGATAGGAAGCAGGGATGACATAAGAGGCAGGTAACCTGAGGATGGAAGTTAAGGACACAGAAGCACACTAACAAAAGCACCGGCATTTAATATGAAACAGAATTTCAGAGCTTAGTCACCATGACAACAACATACTTAAACCACCATTTAATTGCTGCTGACTGCAGTTGTCTGCTGTCTCTCAGTCCGCTATGCAAATAACCTATTATTACTATTATCTATCTATCTATCTATCTATCTATCTATCTATCTATCTATATATATATATATATATATATATATATATATATAGATATATATATATAAATATAATATATATATATATATATATATATATATTAGGGCTATGAAACAATTAAAATTTGGACAAAATATTTAAAATTATTAAGAATGAATCAAGATTAATAAAATTCCTTGTTATGAAGAAGTACCATTTTCGGTGTCAGTAACAGACACAATTGGATGCCATTCCTCATTTTATTTAGAAATGCGTGGGAGTTTTGTTTTGAATACTACTATTTACACATGGCTCTTTTAACCTTTTTCATCTTTTAGCCAGTTGCAAAGGCAAATTAACTGGTTGAAATCTTCTGAATGTAAAGATGTCAATTTCTCCTTAACAATAGAGGGATTTTTTTCTTAACAACACATTGGATGCATGCACACATGGTTTGACACTGGCCCTTTAATTAGCTCAATTTTCCATTGTTATTATTTGAGGTTATCTTGCAATTGCAGTGTTTGTTAGAATGTTCGCTTGTTTGTTAGCCAAAGAGGCTTACCTGATATGATGTGATTGCTGCAGATTGTTCCATTTTTGATTATCATTCTCTTGTTTGGAAGAACAAGCAACAATTGACTATGGATTGCAAGCTACTTTCATCATAACTCAGGGCCTGGGTTATGGACAGACATAAGGCAGGAGAAGGATACAATAAAACATTCTCAAAGCCAAGGAGCAAGGTAAAGTCTATACTGTGACCTATTGGTAGACTGCATTCTTCAAATCTTTCCACAGATTTTCAATGGGATGTAGGTCTGGGTTCTGACTAGGCCACATGAGGATGTTCACTTGTTTCTCCTAGTCATTGTATGGCCAATGTGTGCTTTGGATTGTAATCTTGTTGAAAGGTGTTTCTGACCTGTACTTGAGGCAGAGAAACATCCTCATAACAGGATGCTGCCACCTCCATGCTTTACTGTAGGTATGGTGCATTGTGGATGGAGAGCTACATTGGATTTATATATTGTTTGGTGGCAAGGAAGTGGCAAGTGTACTACTGGGACCCTCCCTGGATCTGGTTGTCCCAGAAAACCAGATGGGATAGGAAGGAGGAAACTCGTAAGAGAGGCTACCAAGAGGTCGATGGCCACTCGGAAGCAGTTACATGACTTTATGGCAAAGAGTGGTTATTTTATGCAAGTGAAAATAATTTCACAAGCACAGCATAGGTGTGGATTGTTTGGGAGGGTTTCAAGAAATAGCCTTTTCTCAACAAAAGCCACTGAACCTAATTTGTGCTTTGCCAGAATTCCTCTTTAATATTCTGATGCCAAATCGTACAAGATATTAAGGTCAGATGACACCACCACCAAACAATATATAAATCCAATGTAGCTCTCCATCCACAATGCACCATACCTACAGTAAAGCATGGAGGTGGCAGCATCCTGTTATGAGGATGTTTCTCTGCCTCAAGTACAGGTCAGAAACACCTTTCAACATGACTACAATCCAAAGCACACATTGACCATACAATGACTAGGAGAAACAAGTGAACATCTTCATGTGGCCTAGTCAGAGCCCAGACCTACATCCCATTGAAAATCTGTGAAAAGATTTGAAGAATGCAGTCTACCAATAGGGCACAGTATTGGGGCCAAATTAAGACGACATCTGCTGCGTTAATCACTTTCAGCTGTATTGGTGTTCATGGACTTAACAACAGGTGCAGTACAGTGGCAACAATTAGAAAACCCTCAAAACAGGACTGGTTTTACATGTGGAGGTCATTTCAAGTTTCTCCCTCTTGATCTTTTTTGGCTGGTTTTGGCTTGAGTAATTATCTCTACTGGCAGTATGAGGCGATTCCTTAACCCTACAGAAGTTGCACAGGCTGTCCAACTTCTCCAGGATGGCACATCAACACGTGCTGCAGCAAGAGGGTTTAATGTGTCTCCCAGGACAATCTCCAGAACATGGAGGAGATTTCAGGAGACTGGTGGTTAGTCTTGGAGAGCTGTACAGGGCCATAGAATGTCCTCAACCCAATAGCAGGACCGACACCTGCTCCTTTGTGCAAGGCGGAACAGGCTGAGCACTGCTCGTGCCCTACAGAATGACCTCCAGAAGGCCACTGGTGTGAATGTCTCTACCCAAACAATCAGGAACAGACTTCAACAAGATGGGCTGTCAGACTGTACAACAGCTCAGGAATGCCCTCACACAGATCTGGGAGGAAATACCACAAGACACCATCCGTTGTCTCATTCGGAGAATGCCCCGATGTTGTCAAGCATGCATATAAGCTCGTGGGGGCCACACAAGATACGGAAAAGCATTTTGAGTTGCAAATAATAAACTTTTGAAAAAATGGACTAGCCTGCCACATCTTCATTTCACTCTGTTTTTAGGGTGTCTACACAATTGAGCCCTTTGTAGGCTGAAAACCTTTATTTCGATTAAAGACTTGACTTTATATTGAGATCTGATGTATCTAATGTGTTTCTTTAAAGTGTTCCTTTAATTTTTGTGAGCAGTATATATATATATATATATATATATATATATATATATATATATATATATATATATATAGTATATATTACTTTGTTGTTGAAAGTGTGCTATGCAAAGAAATAGATATGCCTTTCCTCTCCTTGCCTTGTTAAGTCTCTTTTAGATGCCTTGGTTAGGATTTCAGTATGAATTCCCTGTTATGTTATAGCATCGTTTTTAGTGATATTGTATTTGCAGCTCATTTTAAGAGTTGAAGCGAGAATTTTTACTCCAGTCTACACCTCGATTACATGTAGGTCAGTGTAATCTTTGATCCAGGCTGTATGGCTCACTGCTCACAACGGCACTTGAAAATGTTTTTTTCATTGTTTATTTATATATCCAAAAAGAGTTTGATGTAGGTAGAATCTAAAACAGGGGTCCCCAACCTTTTTGACACTAAGAGCTACTTAAAGGGTGCTGAGTAAGGGCTACCTGTACATCATACAGTTGTATGATTTATCTTTAGTTATATGATTATAATAATAGTAATTCTATGTTAATATGCTATGTCTGATCACATGTCCAGAGGGCACCTTATGCTGTCCCGGAGAGCACCTTGGAGCTGTGGGCACCACGTTGGTGACCCCTGATCTGAAACAATTCGATCTGAACTAGATAATGTGACACTGAAAAGGTAGTCCTTAAAATATGGATATAAATAATACCATGTATTTCCTGTTCTAAGGCTTATCTTATTACTTTGAGTCTGAACTTATTCTAAAGCAACATTTGTAACAGAACCACTACTGCATGAGGAGATATGTTTTTGCAGATGCCAGAAGCAAATCACCCTCATTCTAACCTTTAAAGGGGACTTTGAATACTCAGCCCAACAATTAATAGTGGCACAAAGTAAACTAACACTGTTCTGGACTGTGTGTTATTGTAAATACACCTTTTTGACAGTCTTCTTGATAAATGTATAAATAATATTTTTTACTAACACCCTAGCTTGAGATATTTTCCACAAAATATCCTGTCACTTTGATCACAAACGGCCATTAACTTTATATTATATAACTTACATTATTATAAAATGTTACCATGTTTTTTTTCTGCATCTCAAGTTGACACTTGTGCTAAGTGCAGATGAGGTTACATAACTGATAGGTGTGGCTCCAGGCTTTCGAACAACAATCATGACTGCTGAGCATTTAACTAAAAAATACTGTGTTGCTTTTACAGCCTACTCTAACCGTGTCTTATCTTTAGACTTCTGTCCCATAATATTTTTTACAGGTTCCAGTTAAATATATTTTTGGCTTCATAGAGTCTAGAACATGTGGGAAAAAGAATTGTAGAGGGCAAAGTGGGGTGATCGCAACACACTTGGCAAAAGGCAATTTACTGTTTCTAAAGGTGCACAGCTCTGAATGTGTCTCATGCTCCCTGTGGGTTATTTGTCTATTTTCAGAGAACTGTAGGCGGTGCGGGGAAAGTGTTCAAGCCAGGACAGGATAGAAATATTCTCCTAGGTTTGAACAGCTGGAATGAGAAGCACATAAATGTTAAAAGAATATTGGACTGATAAAAATCACATGTTGAAGTGAATTTTTGACACAAGACAATGAAAAGTCATATCTTTCTTCCAATCTCTACGTCTATGCCGCAGATTTCAACAGAAAAGGCCTAATGTCAACTTTTCTCACAATATAACACAAGTTAAATGTTAAAGGTCCCTAAATAGCAAGAATTTCATCCTATGTATGAACTTATTAATGAAATCAACAAGTATTTATGTTTTTCATTACATTTATTTGCCTGTTGTGACAATGCTTATTGGCATTATGATGTCAAAAATTTGTGCTAACACATTTAGTACTGTAAAAACCATCTGTCCCAGCAGACAAAGACAAACATTTAGAAAAAGCAAAAAACGACAAAAAACAACTAAATACAGAGGTTAACAGTAACATAAAACGTTATGATACTTTAGCTGAAAACACTAACACTCAGCTGTGCATTCCTGTGGACTGAATTCATTCCTCCCTACACCCTGGGGAACACACACACATAAACACAAACGTCCACACTTTCTTTCTCTCAAACAGCTATGCACTGCGAAGTTCTGGCCATGTCTGAGCCTGCACTCGATAAGATAGGTATGAGTTGCACAGCCTGCCGGCTGATAGTATTGTGACCGTTGACAGGAAACTGAAACAGGGTGGGATGATTTTGGGCAACAAATTTGCATACCTCTTTGTCCCATTATCAATGCGTTGCATGTTTGGACATTTGCCCCGCTAACGCAAGCCAAATGCTTCCCCAAATTCAATGTTTTCTGGGTTTTTTTCTCTCTTTATGAATGCTGGTACTCACTCTTGAAATGACTGGACTTTTGTACTCCACATGAATGACCGTGTCACCCTAAAAACTGAAAAAAAGGAAAAGACAGAGCCCATACTGTAGAGCAGTCTGCATTCTACTATTTGGCCACCAGACGGGACAGTGGGGAGACTGTACTGGATGGCATTATTGTTTTCTGGTGAATAAAGAGCCTGACACAGAGACACAAACACAGTGACCATGATCTATTTTATAAATGAGTATCAAGTTTTATATGCATATTGTTCAGTAGAAGGAGTGAATGGTGCAAGTCAAAGACTTGATGCAATCTGCTGGGTTTCCTTCAATACATACCTTTTAAACTGATTGGAATAATGACTTTTTTTCAGTTTGGACAAGTTTTCAGCTAAATATGGTAATTTAAATTACTATTATACATCAATGTAATTTATTTGACACCTCTGTCACTGTCACCTTAATTAATTATACATCTTTAAAAGCCTTTGAGGTTATTATGCAGAAAACATCAAAATAACTACAACAACAAAAACATCAAGTGAAATTATAGTGGGTACGGAATGTATTCAAATTTTTCACTGTTTGATTGCAGTAATTTGCTAAAATCAAAATAACTTCATTTTATCTCACCCATCTTGACAGAAAAAAACAGAAATGTGAAAATATGTGCAAAAATATTAAAATTGAAAAACTGAAATATTATATGGTCATAAGTATTCAGACCCTTTGCTTAGTATTGAGTGGAAGCAGCCTGTTTCTGAACTTCTCTGACAGTTTCTCCGACCTTATGATTCTCATTTGCTCTGACATGCACTGTGAGCTGTGAGGTTTTATATAGACAGGTGTGTGCCTTTCCTCATCAAGTCCAATCAGTGTAATTAAAGTGACAGTGTGTAGTTTTTGCAGTACATGTTTGAAAACAGCCATTAAAATTATGTAAAGCACATTAATTGCAAAATATTGGCGATATTGTCAAATGTGACTTTAAAAATTTTAAGTTTTAAAATACATAGGCGCGGGTCTTTTTTTCAGGGGAAAGCGATATTAGATGACTTCTTTAATTCTACAAGAGCGCGGACGGACAAAGCGCACGGAACAAAAAACAAAAGTTTTGTCATAAATACATTTTTACCTCTTCGCTAGTTCCAAGTAATGAAAGAGAGACTGATGTGCTCGTCATGTTGCTGCAATAGATAATTCTCAGGGAATTGAGCGTTTGAAAACAGCCCTAGTTGGACCTCCGTTGTTGAGTTTCTTACTCTAAGACACAGATACTGCATGCTTGTGATAATTTAGGTATGCACTGGCCGAAAATTACACACTGTGCCTTTAAGGAGTTGATAAATTTACAGACATATTTCTAGGAGAGTTTTCTAAAAAGATGGAGAGCTGAGTGTACATAAATGAGAAATAAACTTAACTTTTTATTTTAGCAAATGGCTTTAATGCTGTGACGCCCTGGCGACCTGTCCAGGGTGTACCCCGCCTCTCGCCCGTTGACAGCTGGAGATAGGCACCATTCCGCCCGCGACCCCTGGAGGACTAAACGGTTCAGGAAATGGATTGATGGATGGCTTTAATGAAACAAAGAGTAAACAATGTAAAAGGTTCTGAATACATTATGTGCCCACTCTAAAATAGCAAAGGTAACACCTTAAAATTAAATTAAAGACCAAAGCCTCTTTCAGTCTTCTCCTTGTAAGATTTATGGATTTCTCAGTTCATCACTAAATTAAACTTTCAGAATTAAAGGGAATTTGGTTGCCTGTCTTGCTTTGACAGGTTTCAAAGTGAGAAGGTAATAAGGTGTTTTGTTGAAGAGCTCCTTTAGCCTGTGTAGGTCACAGTCAAACAGCTTGTCTGGGAGTGGAGGCTCTAATCCAGTGTGCCATCCTTAAGAGAGAGGTAGATGAAGGAGGGGTTAGCTTAGTGTGGCTAGATGACTCACAATGTGTAGGAGCAGGAAAAATAAATCTGAACCCCTAGGCTTTTAGTTTTATCCAGTCATACATGGCAGAGAAGCATACAGAAATTAATCTGAAAAACCTATAAAATCTATCTATCTATCTATCTATCTATCTATCTATCTATCTATCTATCTATCTATCTATCTATCTATCTATCTATCTATCTATCTATCTATCTATCATGTTGTCCTCCCATTCTGTCATTGTCACTGTGTGGGTGTAATAAATGTAAGTCAGCAGAGGTTTTGTATTGTTCTCAGATGAAGAGCATTCATCTGCATTAAGGCACAAATCAATATGTTGCATATCCAAGAGGATGAACAAAAATGGAAATGAATGTGATCTATATAACATTAACTTGTTCGTATAATATTATGTTGTGTTATGTTAATGAGACATGAAGTTAAGTTCAATATTATTCATACCTTTGGCATTCAAGAACAATACAATGAGTTCCTGTTAAAAATGCTTTCTCTCTTTTTATTTACATTTTAACAAAAAATGCATTTCAAGCATTCTTTACACCCTTCTCAAAAATCAATGGGGAAAAAAAAATCATGTTTGACATTACATTCCTATAATTTCAGAGCACGTTTTGCATGTTTTTCTTAAGGATTCATCTTTGAGCTCCAAGTCTTTCAGCTGAAAGACCTCATTGATATCATCCCAATATTCACTTTAATTTTCAGCTTAACTGTTTACCCAAAAGATGTTTGAAATCTGCTACATAAACTTCTATGTAGAACAAGAGTTGCATGACGTATTTAAATGCAATTGTCAAACTCACTATCAGTGTACCCAAATATGCAATAATCAAATGACTGCTTCTGTACAATATTTGTATATATTTATATATGAATATATTTACAGCACCATTCATTCACTTTCTCCAATAGCTTGAAAAGCTAACACAAGCTAGGTGGAGAGGACATCTGGTATACTCTGCTCTAGGGAATATAATGTCACCTTTTCTAAAATGAGACTCAGTCATTTTTAAATCTGTCACTGTCCAAATAAAGTGTGTTTGGTAAATGGTAGGGAAAGTAGGTAAAGTGTCCTGCCCAAGGACATGTAGCAGGCAAAAGCAGGACTTGAACACACAATTTACAGGTCACAGGGTTGACAACTTTGCCACTGAGATACAAACAACCTCCCTTCTGATAGAAAATCCGATGGACTCAAATTCAGAACACTTTTTTTTCTACTCTGCCAATTGTAACTTTTTGTTTCTATCCATCCATTATCTGTGCCACTTATGCTTATAGGTCGTGAGCCCAATGCCTAACTCCAGCGATCATCAGGCAGGGTACACCTTGCCAATCCATTGCAGTTATTGTGTAACCTTCTGGTCACAGGCCTCAGCTAAAAGTTTTAGGCAAGTAAGAATGATCTATAATAAATCATTAAAAATACTAGACAACAGATCTATTAACATAGTAAAATATTACAGAGGCTTATTTTGGTTGTGAAATTTTTTGAAGTTCTGTAACTGACGCACAAATGTTCGTACCGTCAAGCTCCCGATGTTCGTAGAAAGCTCGTAGTACCATTCAGAGCAATGGGTTCCATCACTCGAGGAGCTGTTAATGGAAATGTGAAAGTGCCCCTCAGAAAAACAACCTTCAGATGGCCTTTTCTGTTCAAAGGGTAAGCTGTGGAACTCTTCGTCTACTGAGCTAAAATAGGAATTAGATTTAAGAGCTTTTAAAGATTAATCAAACCGTGTCTTAAAAAGGGATAATGTGTGTGATATTTTTTAGATTGTATTGATATGCATTGTCTATAATAATGTTGATGTAAAGGTCATGGATTGTTACGGTATTTTTTTTAAGCCAATCTAGGGACAGACATTGCAAATTAGCCTTGGCTATAAATGTGTTAGTACATTACATGTTTAATATACATACTTGTTGCTATCAAATAAACAAATAAATACATAAATCTTGTATGTAAATGCATTATTGATGTTGGTCATACCCTAAAGAGATTATTCTGATGAATACAAGCTTCTTTTGAATATTAATTTTAAAATGTGTCCACCATTGTGCAGAATGAGCGCAACATTTAGTTCATATTGCCTTAGCCTCAGAATATCATTATGTGGAGGGGATTTTAATTTAAAAAAAATCCCATTTATGATGTAAGCAAATACATTTTATTGTACTTTTGTGTCTAAGGTGTTAAACAAAAATGACCACATATTGAGTGTTGCATTTCATTTTCAGCATTTGCTTTGAATCAACTTTAAAGGGGAGGTATCATGCCTCTTCCAGGCACTCAGTACCATTCTATAGCGCACTCAAATGAAAATTGTACCCTAAATAATTATTAAAATCCTGCATATTTGCCTTCTCATCACTTTTGTATTGGACGCCGTGATATTCACCTGAGCCTATCTAAGCCCTCCTACCCTTTGTGAAACTCCCCCTGCAGAACGTCATATGTCGGCTATTATTACAGCATGCGCTTTGAGTTGGACTCCAATAGTTTACAGAAGTTTTCAGTGTTATGCATTTTTTTATTTAAGAAAAAAATCACATTGATGAACAATGGCAACAAAAGAGATTGTAAGATGACACACAAATGATCCGATATCTGACCCCGAAACTGGGGTTTTTGAAGAACCAGAGAGAATTCAGAGGATTTTACAAGCCATGTGGCCTCTGTAATATTTAACCTCTTTGGCACCCTTTTATAAATATTAATCACTATGAAACTACGTTTTGCATTGATACCATATAAACAAAGAAATATGAAGCCAAGTCTTGCACTGAAATCACAAATGTAGAGAGAAATTAAGCTACGTTTTGCACTGAAACCATAAATTCAAACAACTATGAAGCTACGTTTTGCAATGCAACCATAAAAGCACACAAATAAGTAGCTATGTTTTGCATTGAAACAATAAAAACACGTTTTGAAGTTTTGAAGAGTTAGTAATGCTAAGTAATGTTACCTGTACAGGTTCCGATGGAGTAGCTTTGGCTTTAGGTCCAATCTGCTTATTAATCCACTATCAAAAAGGCTTTTGTTGAGAAAGAGGTCCTCTGTTAAGTGATTTGCACAAACATAGCAGCTCTTTTTCGGCCTAGGATAGTTTCCAAACACAAAGTTAAACATTTTAACCTTACAATTAGCCTAAGCTAACTATAACAGCTGCTACTCTACTGGAGGTGAGTGGGGAGGGGAGGGGAAGGCCTACAGAAGCAGCAGCTCGGATACTGAGTAAGCTACGTCAGGTAGGAGGAGGAGATGGGTGGGAAAGGGGAGATAGATGGGAACAGGTGTTTTACCACCTGGTCCAATAAGTACCAGCAGAGACCTGAAAATTATTCAAACATAAGTGGATGAGTCAAGGCAACACTTTGGGTATGTTTTTTAATGAGGAAATAACATGTTATCAGGATGTTACATGTCAAAAAGTCAATTTTGCACTTTAAGTCACAACGTAGGCTGTGATTTTGATCAAGAAAGACATAAAGTCTCACAAAATGATTTACCTTCATTAATCTCAACTATACAGAAGGAAATACAGCAACACAATAAAAATAAAAATGTTAAAGATCTGGCTAGAGAAATAGCTATAACAGTAAAGGTCTAGTCTGAGAGGAAGATAATATGAGCAGAACGGGACGCTACCAGATTTGTCAGTAGCAGACATAGCGTGTTGGACAGCACTGTCATTCAGAAGTATTCTAGGAAACTCAGGAACAGTGGATCTTTGGCAGTCTCAGAGGTGTGGGATGAAAAAATGACAAGGAGTGAGATCTATGTTCAGAAAGCCTGTCTGTCCATAAATGACTTAGTGACAGGAGGTGAGGTGTGTGAGATGGATGAATGTTTGAGTAATTTTAGGGTGCCAATCAAGTTGAGCATGTCAGCTGTATCAGAGAAACCATACTGGATGATTTTCTCACTTCGCTAGGCAAGGCAAGGCAAGGCTAAAGATTAAAATACAAGAAAGCTTTTACAATTAAACAGTAATCAAGACAATAATTTGTATGAAAATTAAAAACAAGCAAGTGAAAAGCAATAATAGGATCAGTTACTCATAAGCGAGTCTAAGTAGGTAAGTTTTAATTTTAGACTTAAAAGAGTTCAATGTCCCTGCAGCTTTGCATTCTCCCGGTTCCAGATGTGGGGAGCAAAGAAAATAAAAGCTGCTTCCCCCTGTTTGGTTCTGGTTCTAGGGTTGATCATTAAACTAGAGCTGGAAGACCTGAGTGGCCTTGATAACAGATGTCTACTGTACTCTGGTGCTAACCCCTTCAGGGATTTATAGACCAATAAAAACACTTTGAAATATATTCTCTGAGCTACAGGGACCCAGTGTAAACACTTTAGAACTGGGGTGATGTGCTCCACTTTCCTGTTTCAAGTGAAAACACGAGCAGCGGCATTCTGGATCAGCTGCAGCTGTCTGATTGATTTTTAGGCAGTTCTGTGAAGATTCTGTTACAGTAATCAAGGTGGCTAGAGATAAATGCATGGATGAGTTTTCAAGGTCTCCTTGTCTTATCAGTACTTGAATCCTAGAAATGTTCCTCAGATGATAGAAAGCTGACCTTGTAATTTATGTGTCTTGTGATGGGAATTGGCTAATCTGTTGGGGCAGCAACATCAGAGCCAGGGACTCAAAGTGGCTCAACAACCGATGAAGAAGGCTGCTTCTGTCTATGGGGACAACTCTAGAATAACTGGAGATAATAATGCAAAGAATGATTCTTCATAAAATTAAAAAATAATGGAAAACCCTGAGCATCCTCTTCATGAGACTATCCTACAGCAACAGAGTATCTTCTGGCGGAGGCTTCTTTAGTTTCACTACAACACAGACTGCTACAGGAAATCCTTTCCCCCCACAGCCATCATGATCTACAACAACTCGTTGAAGAATGTATTAGTTATGAGCTACAACAACACTTAATCTCCCTCTGGTATCAATAAAGTATTTTTTTTATGGAATTGAATCAAGAATATTTGATTTGGGAGAAATTTTGGAGTTATTTATAGTTTGTCAGGATTAATCTGAATGACATCTTCCTTGATTGTTCTTTCAATCTGTATTGGAATAAACATGCAATTTGCTTGTTTCTTGAATCTGCTGCTTGAATCTGCTGAAGAAAGATCAGAGATGTGGACAGAGTGGTACTACTGAGACCCATGGCTGGTCGTGGCTGGTTGACGAATGAAACATCATATAGGGTGGTCTGCAGAGTGGTATGGGCAGCTTCTTTATCTTCCATCATCAAGGTTTGATCGACGTCTGACATATGTATGCCACATGTATTCAGAAGACAGTTAGTCCTACCAGATAGCACCGCTGACCGCCTCTCAACTAGCTTTCCTCTTAACCTCTGATACATCTTTATGAAAACTACCCGAAAGTAACATGTAATTCTGTAGACTAAATAAAATTGCTTGACCAGGATATTTTTATAACTCAACCAGAGATATAAAACATGCCGACGACAATTAAACTGCTGTAGCTCCTCTATAATAAAAATTAAAAAGGCATAAAAATACCTCTGGAGATTTCTGGCTCAATTTTTACCAGCTTGTGTTAATTGTTGTCATGGTTGCTTGGTGATAGGACATTCTCTGAGTTAGGGGTGGGATATTTATGATGTTTAGACCAACCAAATCCACAGCCCCTAACCTAGGTCAACCTATTAGACAAAGGACCAGGCTTACGTCAAATGGGTAGAACAGGTCCTTCGCAGGATGCTCCCCTTGAACTGGACACAGGCCAAGATTGATGTTCGGGATGAATTACAATAGAGACTGTGAGCTAGGTTTTCTCATCCAACATCAGTGTTTTACCCCATAAATAGAAAAATATAAGCGCATAGTCCTCTACCACCTTCCAGATCAACATTTGTCCTGTGCACTTCCTTCCAGTGGATGACTCAAATGGAAGCTGTAAGTTAGATTGTAAGTGTGATTCTACCTCTGTGTATGCCTGTGTTACCTGAAAAAAAGATAAATAAATCACATAAATATAGCTCTAAATCCCCCAAATAAGGCATTATTTTTAATTAACACCCAGTGTCTCTATTCTCACACCTAATTCCCCAAAATATAATTAGAAATTATTAGCTGTAGGGCTAATACCACAGACGTAAAACCCCAGAGATATTATTATTCATGAGATTATGTATCTTCTTACTAAAAGTATTTTGTTTAGCAGTTTTTTTTTGTTTTTGTTTTTTGTACTAGCGTGAGGCAACTGCAGCAAGACTGAAGTCATAACCATACTTTTAGTTTTCACTAACCACAGTCATCGCTCCATAGCCATCCTAAGGAAGCGATGCCATCACTGCTTCCTGTGGGGTTTGTTGGATTGTGTTTATGTACAGCATGTTTACTTAAAGGCTTAGAGAGGTGTGTCTCAGGGACATTTGATTTAAATCCTGTTTGTTTGGGTCTTTGTGGACAGAGCAATATTTGTGGACCTTTTGAAACATTAAGATTAGAGAACCTAATGGTTTATTTAAGCAGTAAAAAGCATTTTGATTCTTTGTTTATGCATACACACTTGTTGTTGATAGTAGTATAATATTAATCAAAATTATGGACTCAATTAGCTTTTTACAGTTAAAAATTGTTACTTTTTTAATATTTTAGATAGCAGTCTCAAGAAACTTTTGTCACGTCAGGCAATATTGGTATGTTTAAAGAACTCAGATGCCCCAGATTTTGCTCTAAAAAAGCTAAAAATAAAGAATGTATACATTATTTTACTGTATATATTTTTTTATTTGCTTACGGACAAACTCAAAACCCTATTAAAATGCATTCTTTAAATAACTGTAGGTGTCCATAAAGTAAGAGCTCTGTGACAATAGACCTTTTTTTCCCGCTTAAAATACTTTAAGACTCAGAAGGTTCTCCTAGATTATCAAAAACCTGAACGGTTTTTCACTGCCAGTATGTAAACATTGAAGTGAATAAAATACAATTTCACAATCATTGGTTTAAATAATCAGTGATTGATACGTTAATGGTAGGTGTTAAAATATTTAGAATGCCTTGGCTTTTGAAATGGGAAAAAAATAAATTCTTCATAAAAGACTTTGACATGTTTTGACAGGATTCAGACATGTTTTGCAATAGTTTATGAGATTACATACTTGTTGCTTTAAGTGGTATTCTGGAGATCTTGTGACATCACCTGCAAGGAATAAGAGGTTTTTTTTTGACAACAACTTCAGTCAGTTTTAAAAGGATATTTTGAAGGGATGTGCAAGGAAAAGAGTCCTCCTGTATGTCACGTTAGAGAGAGGCAGGCCTCAATACACTGGAACAACAACATATGAATGGAAAAAATTTAAGTGTACACAAATGTTTGTTCAAATACCTTTATGGAATGCATTGGACAAATTCAAACAAGCAGAAAGTCCAAATAACAGAGCCGAGATTAACATATTTTCTGGACTTTTAAGGGTACCTGATTATAAACCGCAACAGCCTAGTTTAAGGAGAAAACAAAAATGTATACAAATACAAACCACAACTGATTAAAAGCCACGGGTGTTTTAAAGGCAGGGCATGCAATTGTGGAAGTGCTCCTTAATAGGGCGTTATTGCAAAATAAAAAGTCCCACCCCTTGTTTCATGCTCTTCCCCTATGCCCCACCTCAATAACACAGGCACGCGCAGCCAGCATGGTCTGATTGGGTCTCCGACACAGTCAACAACTCAGAGGAGGACACAAGCCATATCAACCAAAGTCAGCAACCAACGCATCGGTTAGCAAGCCATTAGCTTCCTTGAGTTGACGGCACCGTGTAAATGCTGCGGCTCCGATGCAGATTCGGCTTTTGGCACGCTCTTCATCGGCTTTTTTCTTTCTCGATGCTATTTCCACAACAGCTTTGCATTTTCGATTCAATTTGGGAAGCTAATCTGCACTAACTTCAAACCAAATGCTTCACCAAACGAACAGGTTGGGTACTGCAGCTGGCGCTATCAATTTATCTGATAGAACGAGCGCTAGAACGAGTTTTGTGTGCACAGGAAGTGGACGCGCAGAGGGGGAGGTACTGGAACAAAGAAGCTTTACTCACAAGCCTTTTATCCTGGAGGGACCGTGGAAGTTGATTGAATGAGGTATAAAGAATGAAAATTACTCTGTCAAGTTTAAAAACTCCTAACTTATACGTAAGTTGCCACTGGTATATGAAGAGCATTTTTTGCCTTTTTAAAAAAAGTGTTTTAAAATGAAATTGTATACCCTGCCTTCAATGTTTTATTACCATATTTTAATTTCAAAGAAAGTGATTGGTGTTTGGGGAAGGTTCAAATTTATTGACATTTCAACACAGTCGGCTGTCCTCTCTCTGAGTGTTCAGCCAATTTTCAAGAAAGACTTCAAGTTCGGGCCATCTGCTCTTATTATTTCTGAGAGCTTTTTTCCTGCCGTCGGCACCATCTTACCTTTGATTTATTGCTGCCAACAGTACGTGAAGCTGCTCTACTTCCTTCTTTAAAAGCCATATATACTACCTAAAACTTAAAACTGGTATCTTATCTATGTCTTCACTTGTTTTCCATAATGAGGGTTTGCGGATGAAAATTTGTTTTTGGCAAACTGTCTTGCTCTAATAATGTCTGTCTGTTCAACTTTTGCTTTCATTGTTTATGCAAACTTCCTCCCCTCTCTTTCTTTTCTCTTTTAAGGTGAAGGACGTAACTTGTTCAATACATAGCTCGAGGAGACCCTCTAGTGGCCGCTAGCTGTAATAATTCATAAATAAACTGCACTATATTATAGGCCGTATTGTTCAAAGCATAGGAAATAAGTGGCGGCTTATAGTCCAGAAAATACAGTAATTCATTTTACATTTATAATACAGTGAGAAAACTTTTATTTTCATGATTTTTAATGATCAAAAATAAGTATTCCCGCATAACCAGAGTAAGTGAGAAGACGACACAAGGATAAAGCTGAGAGATACAAGTTAAATTAATTAAAAATTGAATGGGCATTGGGCAAAGACAGTGTGAAAACATTTATGTTCAACTTTTAAGTACCGTTTACTATTTAGGTTAAGCTAGACTAGTTAGACAGAGACGATGTACAGACGTGGACAAAATTGTTGGTACCCTTCATTAAATCAAAGAAAAACTCATGATGGTCACAGAAATAACTTTAATCTGACAAAAGTAATAATAAATAAAAATTATATAAATGTTGACCAATGAAAGTCAGACATTGCTTTTCATCCATGCTTCAACGGAATTATTTAAAAAATAAATGCATGAAACAGGCCTGGACAAAAATGATGGTATCCACAACTTAATATTTGGTTGCACAACCTTTTGAGGCAATCACTGCAATCAAATGATTCCTGTAACTGTCAATGAGACTTCTGCACCTCTCAGCAGGTATTTTGGCCCACTCCTCATGAGCAAACTGTTCTAGTTGTTTCCGGTTTGAAGGGCGCCTTTTCCAGACAGCACGTTTCAGCTCCTTCCAAAGATGCTCAATAGGATTGAGATCAGGGCTCATAGAAGGCCAGTGTTTTCCTCTTAGCCCTTCTTGGGTGTTTTTAGCTGTGTGTTTTGGGTCATTTTCCTGTTGTAAGACCCGTGACCTGCGACTGAGACCATGCTTTCTGACACTGGCCAGCACATTTCTCTCTAGAATCCCCTGATAGTCTTGAGATTTCATTGTACCCTGCACAGATTCAAGACACCCTGTGTCAGATGCAGCAAATCAGCCCCAGAACATAACCGAGCCTCCCCCATGTTTCACAGTAGGGACCGTGTTCTTTTCTAGATATGCTTCATTTTTCCGTCTGTGAACATAGAGCTGATGTGCCTTGGCAAAAAGTTACATTTTTGTCTCATCTGTCCACAGGACATTCTCCCAGAAGCTTTGTGGCTCGTCAGCATGTAGTTTGGCATACTCCAGTCTGTTTTTTTTTAATGATTTGTCCTCTGGCTCAAACAGCGAAGGATGTTCCGATCTGACACTGATGTTCCTTGAGCATAAAGTTCAGCTTGGATCTATTTTGAAGTCTTTCTAGGCTCTTTTGTTACCATTTGGATTATCCGTCTCTTTGATCTGTCATCAATTTTCCTCCTGCAGCCACGTCCAGGGAGGTTGGCTACAGTCCCATGGATCGTACATTACTGAATGACATGTGCAGCTGTAGTCACAGAAACATCTAGCTGCTTGGAGATGGTCTTATAGCCTTTACAGTTAACATGCTTGTCTATGATTTTCTTTCTCATCTCCTGAGACAACTCTTTCCTTTGCTTCCTCTGGTTTATATTGAGTGTGGTACACACCACGTCACCAAACAACACAGTGACTACCTGGAGTCCTATATATAGGCCCACTGAGTGATTACAGGATTGTAGACACCTAGGATGCTGATTAGTGGACATACCTTGGATTAACATGTCCCTTTGGTCACATTATTTTCATTCTTTTCTAGGGGTACCATCATTTTTGTCCAGGCCTGTTTCATGCATTTATTTTTTAAATAATTCTGTTGAAGCATGGATGAAAATCAATGTCTGACTTTCATTGGTCAACATTTATATAATTTTTATTTATTATTACTTTTGTCAGATTAAAGTTATTTCTGTGACCATTATGAGTTTTTCTTTTATTTAATGAAGGGTACCAACAATTTTGTCCACGTCTCTAAGTATTCTGAGACACAAAGTAGGACATAGCTACGATTTGATATGGAATCTTTATATTCTCAAACAAAAAGTATTTTCCTGAGCACTTTGCAATCACTGCTCAAGCAATTATTAAGCATTTCATGGGTGGGATTATGGTGTAATATTTGTCCCACCAAGTTGAGCATGCAGTAAAACGATCTGAGTGCACATATCTACTGTATGTGAATGAACATTAACACCTACTCTGTGCTTGCACGCTGCTCTGCCTCTGCTCGCTCAGCACTGTGTCTGTTTGCGCATGGCTCTGTCTCTGCTCTCTCAACACTACCTCTCCTCGCATCTTCAGTTATATGTAAATAAACCCCACCACCAGCCTATCACAGACAGGTCTTTTTAATGTAGAGTGTTCTGTGAAAATACTGCATGTGCTGGAGTTAAAATCCACCAATCACAACTAATAATTCAAAATATTGAACAAATGACTGACATTACAAAACAAAACGGGAGAAAATAATTTAAAAAACACTTGAATTTTGTAGTCCAACAATATTTCATTTAGCATATGAATATGATTGCTTTCTTTGTGCATATTTTTAATATTTACACATTTCATAAGCAAATATGTGACATGTAAAATATGTTTCTAATTTTCAGGAATCTATTTTGTCCAGCCTCTGAATGGAAAAAGCAAACTATTTGGTATCCATCAATAATTCATAAATTGACTGTAGACATTGTGTAATAGTCTTTTTGTATACTTATTCAACAATAGTTGATAGGTTGACGAAAACATGTCAGACAAAGACTATAATTCCATCTGCTTCTTCTACCCAAAATTTAGAGTAAATTGATGAATTCAATTCAATTCAATTCAGTTTATTTATATAGCACCGTTTCACAACAGATGTCATCTCAAGGCACTTTACAAGAAGAGTTATTACAATACAATGTTTAATGTAGAAATTAGAGAACCACGGAAGATTGCGTCGTGTAATTCTCAGTAATCCCTCATGATGAATTGTTTTGGAATGTCAGTTGTTTGTTCATTAATTTGCATTGCTAGTTGTGATTGGTGGAGTTTAAATGGTAAATGGCTTGCATTTGTATAGCACTTTATTCAGTCCCTATGGACCCCAAAGCGCTTTACAGTACATTCAGTCATTCACCCATTCAGACACACATTCAACACTGATGATGGCAAGCTACGTTGTAGCCACAGCTGCCCTGAGGTGCACTGACAGAGACAGAGTTTAACTCCAGCAAATGCAGTATTTCCACAGAACACTATACACTAAGAGTGTCTGTGATTGGCTGGTGGTAGGATTCATTTACATACAACTGAAGTTGCAAGGAAAGATAGAGTTTAGCGAGCAGAGATGAAGCCGTGTGCACAGTGACACAGTGTTGAGCAAGCAGAGACAGAACCACATGAAAGGAAACATACAGTAGTTGAGCGAGGAGAGACAGAGCCGCATGCACGCAAACAGAGTAGAGCAAGCAGAGACAGAGTATATCACAAGCACAGGGCAGGTGTTATCGTTCATTCACATAGATATATCTCAGATCAGTTTTACGGTGCGCTCAACTTGGTGACACAAATACTACACCATATGGGATGAGCCTACAGTACTTAAAATGTCCTTACAATACCTCTGTTGGAGAGATCCCACCCCACCAGTGTAAAGATAGAGACAAATTCCAGTTTGGTTTAAACAGTAGTTTGATTCAGCAGCCTTAAGAAGACTAATTAGATGCAATGATTCATTAAGGGGAAGGCAGGAGTTGGAGGACAGATGAGGCAGCGGGATTCAGGGTGACTCAGCAGCAGCAGGAGTAGAGAAAGACACTGAGAAGTTGGCATAAGATAGGAAAAGTAGGTAGTAACACATGGTCATTACTCTTAGTGCATCTGGCTATAGCAATGTTTTATTTTATTTAATATTTGACTTTGGGAGCATGTACATCTGCATAAGTTAAATTTATAACACTTTGCAGTCTTACAAGAACTTGTTCATTGTCTTAGTCAAATGCATATTGTTATTAAAAAAGCTATTTGTTCCATGTGAGTATGCATGACAATAGCAATATCTGCATTTTTATAAATAATAAATTATTTATGCACATTTGATTTCAAAACCATTTTTTTCACTTTTTCCCCATGGATGAATGAGTGATTGTTTCATTGTTAAAGTTTCATTAAGTGCCTTTACAGGTGCCTTCATGTTTGCTATGTCAACACCTTCTTAGCAGTCTATTGATAAATCTGTGGTGACACACTAAGACCATTAGGGTTTAAACTAATACTGTCTTCTGACTGTCATTCAAAAAATGCAGAGCAGTCCAGGAATTATACTTGATTTACAGCTCTCTTGTGAAGCAATTTTATGTCAATGAATCTGAATACAATAGTATGGGTTTTTGAATATAGCATAAAATTAATTCAATCCTACATTTGCAGTTGTAAAAGTTGCAAAAAGGTGGCTCCACAACCTTGAGACATCTGAATGCAATAGTATACCACAACTGTCAGATTTGTTTTTGAATTATTATTATTTTTTAATGTATGCATTCCTTTGTGTTTAAATAAACAAGTTTAAGTGTTGTGAATACTTTTGTGAGATATTGTCTAAATTTGTCATCTCCCACAAAACAATTTATTTACACGTCAATTACTAGTCTGAATCACCAACAAATTGAATTTAAATTATTCCAGTATCTCTGAGTGCTAACCTTTGTATTTAGTGAACCTACAAATGTTAAACATTAATTCAGAGCTTTATCCATCCATTCAAATTCTGTAAATAGGAATTTATAGTACCCAGAGGGAACCTATGTGTGCACGGGAATGACCTTGAAAGACCTTGGGCCGGGATACCAACCAACAACCTTTTTGCTGCAAGGCAGATATCCCAACTCCTGCTTAGGATAATATCACATTCTATGTACGCACATACACTCCCAGAGATTGAGACAAAAAGGATTCAAATCCTGTTTCTTATTGTCCTATATCCATGTTAAATCTTGATTGTAAGATTTTTACTAAAATACTTGCTAGCAGTCTAAATCTATGTATTGAGTCTCATGTGCACAAGGATCAGCCTGGGTTCATCCCTAACTGATATTCATTTTTTAATACTAGAAGGGTGTTAAAAATCACATACTACAAGTTTCCAAGATAAATTTTATATTTAAATGTTGAAAAAGCATTTGACCAGGTGGAGTGGGGGTACTTGTTTAAAGTTTTGGAGAGATTTGGCCTAGGGGAAACTTTTGTTTTCTGGCTATGGCTAGCCTATTTACACCCCTCCACTTCAGTTGTTACTAATCAAGATAGGTCTTATCCTTTTATGTTAGGAAGAGGAACTTGTCAGAGTTGTCAGCTTTCACCACTGCTATTTCCTCCAGCTATTGATCCCCTAGCTATAAGTATTAGAGAAAACCCATCTATTAGACCTATAACGATGATGGGAGTTGATCATAAAATATTGCTTTATGCGGATGACATTGCAATTTTTGTATCAGAGTATTCCATTCCCAATTTATTAGATTGAATTAATAGTTTTAGAGAGGTGTCTAGATATACTATAAATTGGTAGAAGATCGACATTATGATACTTACAGTTGAATTGGATCCGGTATTTGTAGCCTGACATCAGTTTAAGATCTCAGACACTGTTAAATCATTTGGGGCTATAAGACACACAGAATATCTTAACAACACATCCAACAGCCCAAGGAAAGTGATGGTCTTGGGCTACCATGTTTCCTTCATTAGTACTGACTGCTAATATGAGTGATGGTATATTGGCAGACAAACCAAGGTTTAGTGTCATTGGATAATAATCCCTCTTGGTTGATAATAGAACATATTTTAGTTTCAAAGACATCTCCTAGGGCAATTCTTTTCTCTTCATCTAGGCTAGCATCCTCTCAAAGAGAAGATCATTTTAATATATTACAAGTGCAGAAAATGTGTGGACTTTGTAACACATCAATACATGCGCATGTATGGTATAACAACGCTTTCTCACCCTCACTGACGGACACTGTCTTCAAGGAATGGAGTCACAGGGGTATAGAAACAATTAATGATTTATACATATAAAAAAGTTCTGTTCATTTGAACAATTACAAGAAAAATATAATTTACCCAATAGTCTTTTTTTTTTTTTTTTTTTTTTTACAGTTAAGAAACTATGTTACACAAAACATCCCAACATTTGACTAATTTCCTGTGGAGAATAGTCTGTTTAAGATTTTATTGAGGCCTTAAATCTAAAAACCTAATTTCATCTCTGGCAAATACTTTCTAAGTAATTGTGGAAGTTCAAACAGCAAAAGTCGGCTGAGGACCTTATATTAACATTAAAGATGACACATAGAGGAGAGCACTAAGTGATATACATCACTGCTCTATTAATGCTAGACTTTAGGTAATACAATATAAAGTTGTCAATAGGCTGGAGTACTTGAAAGTAAGCTTAAATAAAATGTTCCCTCAAATACCACCTTTCTGTCATAGATGTAAAATCGCAAATAGTAGTACATTGGCACAGGATTCCAGGTTTCTGGTATTCAGTATTTGAATAGTACTTCTATATGCTTAATACAACCATAGATTCAGACCCCAAAACGGCTCTTTTTGGTTTCTCAGATACTATACAAGAAGTGGGTCATAATGTTACATCAGTGGTTGCCTATGGCATGGTGTTACCCAAAAGATGTATTTTAAGACTATGGAAGTTTAATGCTTCACCTCAATTTGAATCTTGGCTCAGATAATTTATAAAAGTGTTGCATATAAGATTGAGATATGACATATCAGGTAACCATCAAAAGTTTTATAATGTCTGGAAGCCAATCTTGATCGTGATCTGTATCCACTCGTACCTGGACTCCTATACTACCTCCAAGGCAGGTCTCTCTGATCGTATCCTGGCACGGTCCAGGCTGTGTTCACATGGTAGGAAATAAGTGTATCTTGACCAAATACGGTACCCGAGTACGGACTCCAGTACCATGTGAAAACGCCCTTAGCGTATTTGAAACCATAGTAACCCCCTACACAATTTTATTTTGGTTGTCACCTAATACGTCAGTGGACTTTTGAATATTGTGAATTAGTACTCTATAATTTTGAATATCTAGACAGAGATGTATATTTGTATAAGTTTTATAATCTGTTGGGTACACATTATGGAGAAACATATTATTTTATCACATACATTTATAGTGTGATATACTTTTCTTCACATTTGATATTTTTTTAGTATTTGTGTTAGGTGATTCCCACAGTGAATTTAACAACTGACATTTGTTGTTGTTCTATATATATTGTTCTACTGAAAAAAAAAATAATAATAAAATCACATACTACAGGTTTCCAAGATAAATTTTATATTTAAATGTTGAAAAAGCATTTGACCAGGTGGAGTGGGGGTACTTGTTTAAAGTTTTGGAGAGATTTGGCCTAGGGGAAACTTTTGTTTTCTGGGTATGGCTAGCCTATTTACACCCCTCCACTTCAGTTGTTACTTATCAAGATAGGTCTTATCCTTTTATGTTAGGATGAGGAACTTGTCAGAGTTGTCAGCTTTCACCACTGCTATTTCCTCCAGCTATTGATCCCCTAGCTATAAGTATTAGAGAAAACCCATCTATTAGACCTATAACGATGATGGGAGTAGATCATAAAATATTGCTTTATGCGGATGACATTGCAATTTTTGTATCAGAGTATTCCATTCCCAATTTATTAGATTGAATTAATAGTTTTAGAGAGGTGTCTGGATATACTATAAATTGGTAGAAGATCGACATTATGATACTTACAGTTGAATTGGATCCGGTATTTGTAGCCTGACATCAGTTTAAGATCTCAGACACTGTTAAATCATTTGGGGCTATAAGACACACAGAACATCTTAACAACACATCCAACAGCCCAAGGAAAGTGATGGTCTTTTGTGCCGAATATATTTTTTTCTATAACACTATTTTTGTTTCACCTGTGCAGACCCTCCCGGACCTTGCCTACTGATGCCTTTTTTTAAATAAATATTTCTTTCAAATATGTGGCAATGGTGAGCACAAGTTCTGCACATGAATGAAAGAGGTTTGGGATTATTTCCAGCCTGAACTGACAAGTAAGGCATGAAAAACAGACATTATTGTTACCTAGCCTAGCTTAACTTTACATATTGATATGTATTAACTAGTTATCATTTAGTTACATTATCATCATTCAACAAAATAATTTACATGTTTACATACAGGTAGGCAAAATAAGTTGATGCATATCAATGGGTATAGTTTATGCTTATGCCAAAGATTGCTTCACCAGAACAGTGCTCTATAGTCGCTGTAATCAGTAGTTAATGCAGCGTTTGACCACTACATGCTTTATATTGATAATTGATTGATTATAAATGATGATAATTTATCTAATCTGTTGTTTTGGTGATTTTGAACACAAGGAGGCGTAGGAAAACAACAAAAAAGACTGCTGTGTTTGTTTCCTTGTGTTTTTAGAGTGTTCTACGAGTGTTCTATTGCTGTTTTTTGTGTGTTTTGTTTGAGCACTTCTCTGCCGTCCAACACAGGTGGAGGACTGGGATGTTTTCTTGTGTTCTTTGTTTACCTCCCTATCTTGTATTGTCAGTTCACTCGTCTACCGGTCCTTTTTCTCTTCTTCATTTTTTTCCTTTCGTCCTTCTTATCTCAATTTCGTGTTCATAACTTAAATTAAATTAGAGGGGGTATTCTATGAGCTGCACTTCTAGTAAAAAGCTTTACAGCTTAATCAAAACATACTTTCTGTCATCCATTGCTCCTTGAGGAAGAAATGCGTGCACAAGCCTGGAAAAAAACAGAAACGGCGGTGTGACAGAGACGTCATGAATAGTTAGCATCCCCTGCTGTCCTGGTCGAGCAACGCTGAAAAAACAAAGGAGAGTGGAGCGGAAAAAAAACAGACTACTATAAACTAAAAACGTCTCTGTCAATACATCTGCGTCTGAGTGGAAATTTGCAGTCGGAGAAGCATAAACTAGACTTTAAACTGCTGAGAAAAAGTCCAGGGAACAGAGGGCATGCATGCAGGAGACATGTCCCACAAGTACTCTGTGTCTGTTACGTCAATGTCCAGTATGGCAGATGCCCTAATGAGCTACAGGATGGATTGTTTATTTAAAAATTAAGCACTACCCAAATCTGACCATCTGCAATCACGAAGCAGGCCAGTAAGTTTTATCTTTTATTTATTCTGCATTTTTTATCTTTATCTCAATGCCAGATCTACTGCGACCAGCCAATGACATCACCATACTGGGGCAAATGACATGACAATGGCCAATGACAATCCACAGGGGATAGTCAATCTGAGGTCACTGCAGCCACATGGGCCAAACATCAGGCCTAATGGGGATTAGCTTGGTTCAAAGATGTGTATATTTAGGAGACGCCCCCCATGTTGGTCGCATATAATATGTGTTCATATATTGAGAATTATGCAAAAGTTTGGACTGCTATGAAAGACGTGGAGCTGTTTTCAGCTTAGGATATTTCTCCAACACATGGTTGCATTCCCAGTTTTGTAAAATGTTCCTTAGTTGCATAATTAATAAATAAACATTGCACATAATCTTTATTCTATTTTACACAAACATTTCCTGTTTGGTGCATATTTCAACTATTCTAAGTTATAGTAATTAAAGTCATTAGCTGTGCTTTGCATTGTTCTCTGAGACGATGGATGAAGAGACGTGTGGGTGGAAATAAAGGGTGAGGGGGTTGGAGACAAGGACGGCGAGCAAACTGCACAGCTGAGTAGGAGAAGTACAATGGGCCATGAGTCAGAGAAAAACCACAAGCGAGAAAAAGAGAGAAGTAAGCTGAGGAAAGGTCAAAGTGTGGAGGGCCTTTTTAAAATGTCAGAGTACTGACTATGTTCAGGAATGTTGGGTATAATGCAACAGCTTTCATAAAGCTCAAATCTGGCTTGGAAAATCAAGATGCACTTCTAAACAGAGGACAAAATGTAATGAATTATCTCACAACTTAAGGTAAATGGTAAAGTGTTAGTTGAAATCTAGAGTTTCTTTTCAGATGTTCCGGTTTAAATATTTCTTCTTATTTTTTGACTGTTTGTGAGGGTGTCAGTTCCGCCTGAGAACCACTGCAGCGGAGGAAAAGTGGCTGAAGGGGATAGTTAATCAGAGATTGTGTGAAAAAATATTTTCATAAAACATTCCATAAAAGTTCCAACTCATACAGACACACACACACATGGTCCTCACTTGGAGTGAGATAAATATTCGTTACAGTTTCTCTAATTATTGTAATAAAATCAGGGAATTGTACCTTGATTTCTAAGTAAACCAGAGGCCTGCATCTATTCAATAAATTAACTGTTTTCTCTGTAGGTTTGCAAACATGATTTTACAGCGTTAACACAGGAAAATGCCAAAAAAATTGTTTCAAGGCCCAGTTTTATTCAAAAGCATATTGAGGGGGGAAGGGAGGGGGGGACTTTTGTCCCTCAGGTTAAGCTGCTTACTCACAAAAGAATGAAGGCTAAGGCAGTAATCCTTGGCACTTTTAAGAGCAAGATAGTATTTTCTTGTTTTATAATGCAGTTATAAGCCTATTAAAGTATTTTATTATGTTTATGTTTTGTCTGACTTTTTCAACAATAATCTGGATCCAACTCTGCTGCCTTTGATTGAAATGATTTAGCATTAAACAAATATAATTATTTATATTTCATTAGGTATTCCTTGAAAGAATAATTTTGAGATAGAAAGTTGCATTAGAGAAAAAACCAACCCCCTTACCAGGTCAACCACTCGGTGACCGTCAACGAACTGTTGTGAGCCCTTGTTAAATCACTAGAGGACTGCAGGAACAACTAGTTTGTTGGCAAGGCAGAACATTGAAATGTATTGAGATTCAGCGACACTTCTGAAGAAGACGGATTCATAATCCTGTTCAGTACTTTTTTTTAACCAAAAGCTGATCATTAGGTAGGAGACATGTCCCAAGTCAGAAAAGCTAGTTTGTGACATTGGTTCATGTTTATAACTTAGGTTAATTTAGTATAAACTTAAGTTCAGCTCATCTATTTTAGCAACAGATTTAGAAACCCTGGGCTACACAGTGGTAGTTGGTATGGGCTGGGTGATATGGCCTCAAATCTACATTGCGATGTAATCTAAAGCATGTGTGGCAATGATATGTATTGCCGTATATTATTTTTTTCCATTATATGTCAAAATGACTGCTTATGAACATTCTCACTTTCCTTATTAGTTCATTCCTTTGAGTTCAGTTTCTTATTTCTTGTGCTCTTTCCTCTGTGTATTTTAGTGTATTATTTTATGTCAGTGTTAGTTTTTTCTCCTTTTTGTTTGTACATCCTTTTGTGTCCATGTTCAGCTCCCTGTGTTAACTGGGTTAATTAGTCTCATCAATTTTCCTGCTCAGTTTTTTTTTTTCCATTCCTGCTACTGATTAAACCCACTTGGTTGTGTTACTATCACACCTCCTCTGTACATAAAATTGCTGGTTTTACAATTCTCGAGTAGGGCTGTCTGGGGCTCCCTGTGCCGTTTAAAAAGTTATTTATTTATTTATTTATTTATTTATTCATTCATTATTTAAGCCATTTTCTTTCTACATGTTTCCCAGTCTGTCTGCATTTGGGTAATTTTTTAAATATAGCTTGTCTACAGTTAAATCAGAACTTGCCAGTTTTGGAAAAATGCCTGTACTCATCCTGCATACATATAAGCAAAGGGGATTTTTAAAATAATTTAAAAAAATGGTCTATTATTTTACAGAAAATTCATTACCACTGAGCTGAACTCAAGGGAACATCCTCTTCTTAAATGTACATCGTTCTTCTGTGAATGGCACTGTGTCTCCTGGCTGTTCTTCCGTACCGGGAGGAAACCAATACTGTTCCACCAGCCTTACCTGCCTCCTTGCCTGAAGAAAATCTTTGTGAGATCAATGACAGGCAATGAAAACTACTTGACTACTATAATCCTGGGAAAATATACACTATAACTCATTACAACTTGATTTATTTACTTTGTGTAAGAAAAGTTTACCTGAGTCTGCCTGTTACTAATTTAATCTTAGTATACAAATAGTTATTTTGTGAGGGTTTTCTAAAGTACATTAGAGCACAAAAAGGATTATGAAGAACAAGAATGACACCAAAATGGTCAGGTATTATTTTAATCTGACGATAACTACCTTGTGACTACTGTATAGTTTAAGATTAGACCAAAATGTTACTTTTTTGGCATGCATGCAAAATGCAATGTGTGTTGGAAAACCAATCAGCTCTTCACCCTGAACACACCATATTCAACTTTAAAAAGCACTTTGGCACAAAATGCTCTGGGGATACTTTTCCCCAATAGGGACAGGTGTAAATGGTTATTGGAATATTGATGGAGACTAAGTTCAGAGCAACCTCAGAAGAAAACCGGTCCATTTAAAAAAACAATTGTGGTTAGGGTTCAGGTACCACCTAGTCTGGCATTATTTCGAGAAAGGTGTTTCTACAAAGCCCTGAGCACAGAATACAAATTACTTTTTTCAGATTTTTGTTTCTAAAAGAGTTTGAGAACAAAATACATTTCCCTTTACTTCAAAATTGGTAATTATTTTTGGTGAACCATCCCATCAAATCCTAATTGATTGAAGTACTGTATATGATGGGGACGTACCAAAATTTCAAAAAGTTCAAGCACTACGAATAATATTTTGAAAAATGGAACTGTGATTACAGAATGGCTATGCTTTTTATATTTTAGACTTTACATTGCAGTTTGTGTCTTATATTTGTAAACAGCCATTATATTCAAATAGGTTAGTAAGCTACTAAAAAGAAATAATTTTGATCTATGTGTTAATAAAATACACAAGATAAACGTTCCTATGGTGTGCTGTCTAGGCTTGTGTAAAAGAACTTGTGTGCAAGTTTGAACATTCAGTAAAGCAGGCATGAAGAAAATATCTGTCATTGTCATTCACAAGCGTGTATTGTATCTCAAAAGGATGGATGGATGGATGGATGGATGGATAAATGGATAAATGGCAAAACATTACAAATCTGGAGAAAAGCTAACAACTTATACAGTATGTCACACTCCATTCACAGTGACAAGCTGAAGCATGGCAATGACAGCATCATGCTGTAGGGTTGTATGTAGATCAGGGCTGTAATTAACAAGAATGGTGTTTATCCAAACTTCTCAATACTATTCTCATCTGTAAAAAGTGATTCAGGAAAAAAAAGTTTCATGCTCAAACTAAATTATTTGTTTGTTCAAAATGACTGATATACAACATTTTAGTGTAGCCTTAATTTAATTAAATTTAATTGCAACATTCTAAAACAAACTAGTGTTGCAGACACCTTTGCTGATTTTGTACCACCAAAATCTCTTTTGGTCTTTCTTTTTTAGAAAATGTATTATTCTTGCTTTAAAAATACATATATTATGTGTAGAACTACGATGCACATATGCATATAGTATAAACACTCATTCGTCCCATGATCAACCAGTGCAGTTATTGAGCACAGCTCTTTAGTGGCTCTGCAATGGACTGGTTGTGTGTCCCGGGTGTACTCTGCCTCTTACCTGATGACAGCTGCAGATAGGCACCAGACCCCAATGGCCCTGCAAAGGATAGACTGCATAGATAAGGGATGGAAGGAGGAATTTGCTATTAGGACCTCATTGACCATTAAAGCTTAAATAAAGGTTTAGTTTCATGTTTTTATTCTTTTTCTGTTTTAGCTATGCGCCATACTCGTGAGATCTAATTTTCTTTTAAAGGGACAATAAAGTATTTTCTGAAATCATCAGGTTTTCTCCTGCCTAGTAAACAGGATGGATACGCCACCTAGTGGCTGAATGTGTGTAATACAAAAATATTATTGAGTAACTAGACTATATGATGTAATAAAGCTTATTATTACCACAATATGCTTATAAAACTGTATATGATGGCATCTACATTGAGAGGCAATGATTAATCTGTTTATGAAGATGAAGCAGTGTCTGTCTTTAATTTATCAAGGATTTATTTTGTGTCACACAGACTTGCACAATATAAATGTCATTTGACAAGTTTCACAAGACATTCATAGGAACAGAAAATGAAAACCATAAATCCTTCAAGATCTCTTGGTGGATTTGGTTGAATATTTATGCTATCGATATGAAGTGTGTGAAAGAAGGGGTGAACCCAAGCATAATGTAGGCTATTTGTTGGGCCTGCTCATTATTGTTTTACAAAATATCGTAATATAGCTACATTTGGACAAAATAAACTTTTGTAATAATTTGTTTATTTATAATTGACTCATATTTATTTATTATCTTTTGAGCAACTCTCAAGTAAAATGTGGTTGAAATAAGTTATTTTGGCTATTTATTATTCATACTTTTTGATTTAAGATACAAATAAGTAAACGCATTATATAATATTATATAATATTTCATTAAAATGACTAACTTTTCTTTTTTTTGTCACTTGCAACCATTTCCAGTAACTCACATGATTCATCCGTTTCTATTAAACGACTTGTAATTACAACACAGAACACACGATGGCGCAACCCAGCAATAGGTCAAAATACTTGCCCTAAGTATACTATTCTTTCTTTCTTTCTTTCTTTCTTTCTTTCTTTCTTTCTTTCTTTCTTTCTTTCTTTCTTTCTTTCTGACTGACTGACTGACTATTTATTGTTTGCCTACGTAAATTGTATTTTTTTGGGGGACAACTGTACCAGAATCTAATGCCAAAATATATTTAGACAAAACATTTATTTATTTATTGTCAGGTAAAAACTTTTAAAGCAATTTTTTAAATATAATTTCAGAATAAACCTCTTAAAGCTTTTTCGGACGTTTGTATAAACTATTTGGAAATACGATAGGCTACTCTTGTTTTCACACATATTTTTCGTTATGTCGCTAAGCTGTAATAACACTTTACGCTTAGTTTAAAAATTGTATTACACAATTCTTTCTTAAGTTCTCGGAAACCAACTTTGACCAGAAGTTTAGATTAGTCTCAAACTTGACTGCTGTTATTCACGCACGCCCTCCTTTTGATTCCTACTCCCCTCGTTCTACTCCCCCTCTTCTCAGGGATCAGATCAGACAGTCCTTTGCCTTCAGTGGCGCACAATCGTGTGTAGAGCAGCACGCATTGGAGTCTTCGTCCGGTCAGATAAACTTCGATAACTTTTAAACACGATCCGTTTTGAAAGAATATTCAGTGGACGCTCTTGGATTTTCCTGCTTGGCTTTACTAATTAAACCTGTTTGTTCCCCAGAGCGCAGGTACAATGACCGCATTCTGGACCAGATCGACAGATTAGGGGTGAGTTGGACTTTAACCTGCTGGAAAACCTTCTTTATCCTGCGATCAGAAACGGTCCACTTTTTTGTTGAATGTTTTGACTGACTGTCTATAGACTAAAGCAATTGGAGGCTCATTTGAATAAAGATTCAAGGAGATTGATGAAAACATCTAAACTCAGTTTTTCCTTGTGCCATTACAGTAATTGCTTGGGGCTAACATTATCTTGCCAGTTTGGACCTTGTAATTGGGGCATTTCACCACATTGAGCAAAAACAAAAGGTCTTTCAACTGTCCTCACATACTTGCCTTTAGTTTCAAGCAGCTTCCTCACTAATGTGTCTTAACTGTGGTTGCTGTTGGCATCTTCTGAATCTTGTTAATAAGTAATCAGTTTGAATTTGGACACTTCTGTGCTCTTTGACCCTGATTGGTGTTCCTCTTTTTGTCTATCTCAAGGGTGGAAATCCTCTCTCTGTGGGTGTGTTTTGCTCTGAGACCTAAACATTTCACCACAGATAGTGAATAGAAGATACAACAGCCATGGATTTGGGTAATGATGTAGATTTGTCCAACAATAACATCACACCTTTGTGGAAGCGGCGCACAGACAACAGTAAAGGTTCCCAAGATCTGAACAAACCCAAGCTACGACCTAGGAGCTATCATGTAAATGGAGTTACAAGTGTAGACTTCCCTGTGGGAAACGACGATTGTTCTTTTACTTTTAGCCAGCCAAATGAGAGAGTGCTGGTCCCACCCCAGCCTTTAAATGCAAACACTATGGTATTAAAACATGTTTTACACAAACCATCAGAAAAAAAACGAGTTGTCCGGAGCATTAGCATTGGGCGCCTCTACAATGGACGCTTCTCATTGTCCAAGTATAAGTCTGAGGATAACAGATCTTCACTAGATAACAGAGTGTATAATGGAAGTAACAGCAAAAGAAAAACCAGTAATGGACAAAATGTTTGCGCTGAAAAGCATCACCAGGAGATGGAGATATTCACGTCAAGCCCTCTTCATCTGGACTTGGAAAAAGACCAGATACATTCTGGGACAAATACACCTTCAGCTGAAAAACCTGCCCACAACTGTTCTTCACATGCCAATTCTCCTCGCACACCAAATAACCACTATGAACTGTCTTCACAATCATCGGCGTCCAGTTCTTCATCCTCATTACAGGGTACCCTCACCCCGTCTCTAAGCTCCACTTCAAGTATCCCCTCACTCTCATCGTTAACATCCTCAGACCCTCCCACCCCTCGCTCTCCATCGCCAGCTGACAGAGGGAATTCACTGCCGTCTCAGACAACCTCATTTCCATCCTCAGAAGACACCCAGCATGCATCCTCCCCTTCTTCCATCTCCTCCACCTCACCATCACTTTCCCCAACTGCTTCCCCCTCTCCTTCCATCATCCTTAGTACCAACAGTCCAGCTGCCTTGAAAATGGGCACCGAGCAGCTTATTCCCAAAGGACTGGCATCCGATATCCGACAAATCAAGGCACCTTCTACTGGGATGCAACGACTGGGATTGGACCATTCCAAACGAGCTTTGAAAGTTCTCAGCATGGTAGAAGCTGGAGGTTACTTTTCTACAGGAGGCGGCCACACTGAAGAGGGAGAGAACGAAAGCCCAGGGGCATTACGGAGAGGTTTGAGGAGTACGTCTTACAGGAGGGCAGTTGTGAGCGGAGCTGACACAGACGTTCAATTGGTTGAGCCAAAGAACCAGCCTGCCATTGGAGGGCTTGAAAATCTTGGTTCATCCACTGGCTCAACAAACCTCACCACTTTAAGTCCAGCAAGTCCTGAAACACCAAAACCTGCCAGCCCCAGGATTTTAAAGTCTTCTAGTCATCGGATGGAAAAACCTAAAAGCGACAAGAAAAACAAGGTGGGACAATCTTTTCATAAACTTTTTCAACAGGGAATATATTTGGGCAGCCTCAAGAAGAAAAAATGCAATACATATGTTTACTTTCAAGAGAGGGTCATAAATAATCCACTGTGAAGTATTTTATTTTTTTGTATAGAACATAGTTATTTAGTATACAGTGGTCTCATAAGTCTTTACAGTCCTAATAAAATTACTGGTTGAAATATTCTAAAAACCTTGTGATTATAGTCTGATAAAAACCAAACTTCTTTACATAGGACACAGTTGCCAAAAGTATGTTTGACACAATAATAACACTGTTCTTAAAAAATAATGCCAACAGTGAAGTGTTACTCTTGTAGCATTAGGATCTGGGGTTATTTCATTTTAAATAGAAATGAGTGTTTTTTCAAAGTGAATCAAATTCTCAACAGTAGAATGGGCAAATATTACCGTATGATTATGTGGCATACCGATAGACATCTGCCGAAGAAGACTGAAAAGCTGTGAAACAAAAGATGCTTTAACATCTGCATATCCTGAAACGAATACGTTTATGCAAGAAGGTTATCGCAATTATTAATTTATTTTTCCCTCTGATATATTTGTCAATTTGTCAAACTGTGCAGGATATCTGACACAGTATAGGAATATAAAGTGTAAACATTTTTTTTACATTCTTATGTATGCACCAAAAACCTGGAATCTTAAGAGGCACGGGAACTTTTAAGAGCCTTTCTAGTTGGGTGTGTGAAGATTAGATCCTAAGCAAAATACCTTTTATTTCATACTGTGGTCAGTAAACAATCCATTTAAACTCTGGTAATCTGTTGATTTTTTTTTTTTTTGTAACAGGTTAAGATGTATTGACTGGGGTAATTGCACTCCCTCTTATGACTTTATATACTGTTGTGCACAAAGATTACTTTGACTCAAACTTTCACAGTCAGGAAGGGATAAAGTTCGAATCGTAAAACCCCCAACACAGATGGACCATTGTGGAGCAAACTTGCATTAGGACAAAGCCTTACAGGAAAACAATTAACTTGTTTGTTGAAGGTTATGATGTAATAAGACAGAGTGTCCTCACTTAAATATGCAAACGCTCTATAATAAGATTAGGGTCAGTAAAAGGTTGCTAAAAGGTGGACAGATGGGTCAGGGACAGGCTGACAGTTGTTGATTGATACTGAAAGTAGATACATGCTTCCTTTGTAGCATGCAATTCAAGGTAATTGTACATTGTATCTCTTTCAGATTCCAGAAAGGAATAAATTGATATCTCAGCGGACTTTTGATAGTGAAGGTGACACCTGTCTTTTAGGTTCATTTTGTTTTTCATGTATTCATGTCTTTTGTTGTCTAGTTTTCTTGAATTTAAACTGTCTCTGTGTCACGAAAACAAATTTCAGAAGAGGAGCTTTACCAGAACTATCAGGAAAAGGCCCTTCATAATGACTCCGATGAGGATGCCGATTCAAGGGGACCTAAGCCTAAGGGCATCGTCATGCAGTACAGACCCATACGTATCTCCTGGAGCCAACTCAGCGTGGTTAGATATAACACACACACGCTCACACACACACACACTCACACACACAAACAAACAAACAGAGGGTTTTGGTAGCTTCAAGTCTTCTTCATGTGGCTTTCACACTTCTTACAGTCCTTCTGCTGTGGCTGCAAAGTCTTGGAATTCTAATGCTCCTAAGAATGCCGTCACAACCAGTTTGGCTAAACTTTATACCCATCCTCCCACTTGACTGTTTTTCTCTGGCACTCACTGTTTATCAGGGAGCACACTTTTTCTAGGACACAGGGGGCCTCAGAGGCAGACAGTCCGTCAGAGGAAGTCTTGGAAGCACTCTCGGGCTTAATGCCAGTAAGTTGGCAAACCCTAGATACTCGTCAGACGGCAAATATGTTCAAAATGTTCCCTGGGATATGTGTGGTGATTCTGTGTTGCATAATGTAGTTATAGTTAGAATACAATGAAGGGACAGCGGAAGAAATCGTAAATGAAGGGCCTAACTTTATTTCTTGCTAAATTGTTCCGAACCCATTTCATTTTTTGTTTGTTGTGCAAGTTTGGGATCAATGATGGGTGATGTGGTTTATTAGCATCACTTTCAAAACTGTCGGGCAAACTCTTATAAATTATGAGTTACTTACGAACAGGAAAATAATAAAATAAACTTAAACTGTTACTGGTATTTTAAAACGTATTAAACTCTCTTTACATTACCCACATTTCGTAATGCTGCAGACATTTTCTGTAATACATTTTAGCAAGTGTTTGTTTATCCGTGGGTTTATGCGTGTTCACACGCAAGTATTAATACATTGTTGAAACACCTCTAGCATCAATCACCGCCTCAGGTCTTTTTGTGTTTAAGCCACACACAAATGCTTTCAGTAATGTTCTCCCATGCTTGCCTGCAGATCCTCTTAAACTTATTCATGTTAGATGAGCATCATTCAAGTCCCAGTTCGTAGGACTTTCCAGAGAACCTCAACTGGATTTAGGTCTAGACTCTGGCTGTGCCACCTAAGGACATTCACAGTCTGAAGCCACTCCGTTTAAAAAAAAACCTGATTGTGTCCTTCAGGTTGCTGTCATGATGAATGACAAATCATCACCATAATTTTCGTTCCAGAGCAGCCTGGAACAGGTTTTCATCAGTTGATCTAAGTTTGACAACTGTCATCTTACCCTCTATGAGGCTCATTTTCTATCATAACAAAAACACATTCCCACAGCACGGTGCTGCTTCAGTATGGATGGTTTTAGCCAGGTTATGAACAATACTTATTCTTTCTTTAAATGTGCTCTTTAGACTTAAGAACAAAAAAATTAAATGTAAAATAATGTTAATTATTTCATAAGTCCAGAATAAAATTGTTTTGCAATTTTTTAAACTCCATTGCCTTTTTCTTCTATGATATGGACCGTCAAGTCATAGACCCTATATAAACAAGTGCATTCCAATTCAAATCTTGCCCAGTCAAGTGATGTGATTACAGACACAAGTTAAGTTGCTGAAGCATCTCCATGGTAATCTGTGGACATTGGATGCACCTGTGTTTTTAATTATGTAATGGAACAAAGTGTGGATAAAAGTGAAGGGCGGTGAAAACTTTCTCGTGTCCCTTAGTATTATTTAGAACTAGATGTAAACTGAGCATAGACCAGCTTCAGCAGGCTTACCCGTACTCTGCCACACCAAAGTTTTTTTTTCCATCAAAGCTGGTGTACGGCTGTGGATATCATGTCTGTTTGGTATTTCCATAAAATCTCATACTGGAATGTCTTACTCATGTATTGTTTTTGGGAAGTGTGGAACATCACTTTTATTGTGAAGGTGCAATGGATAGTTCAGTTTAGCTTCGTTCCTCGGTTATGCCAAGAACCAGACATACAGGTTGCCTTCAAGTGAGTCACACCTTGTTGGGACATCTCACTCAGCCCCGCCTTTCTCTTAAGGTTCCTTTTGTTTTGCCAAATCGATTGAGCATCAAATCCCAGAAATTGTTTTGTTCCAGGACTGTTGAAAGTTTCAGAAGGTGCGGCTAACCTGTAGTTTACTTCACAAGTTTAACCTTAAGCAAAGAAACTGGTTTATCTTATATGATGAAACCTGATTGATTGTGTTCCAGTCACACCTTGTACTGCACAGAGGGTGAATTCACTTGCGAACACAAGAATTGTTGCTGTTGGTAAAAAAGAGAGTTGTTAAAATGGAGAGTTTAAATAATAAATCATAAAACTGATATATGTGTGTGTGAAGTGAAAAGAAAGATCATTAGAGATGTTTGAATGTTTGATCAAAGACAGGTTTGGTGTTTGCTCTAAGACTTCAGGGCAGATACTGCCACAGAGGAGACACTGTCCCTGTTCAGTTTCGCTTCCGTTCTCTTCATACCCAAACACATTGAGAAACTTATGGAAGTAAGGGGATACCTCGTCAGGAAGTAGGCCTGAAAGAAAGTAAAATGCTTATATAAGTGTAGTGTTACCTGTATAGTATGAGGTGAAAGAAGAGAAGGAGCTATGCTTGCTTCAGTCAACCCCACTACAATCTAGGCAATTGCCTGGTGCTCAGATCAGCTCCTGTACCTGTTGTTGCGTTTTGCAGTTCAGCTGGGGAGTGTTTTTAACTTACAGAAAAGGCCTGTAGCGTTGTTTGTAAATGCTTTTCTGTGTGAAAACAGTCATGGTTTAGAAACTTTCCATCTCGTTGACTGGAATAAACCATCCAAAAACTAGAGTTAGCAAGCAACAAGCTGATGAGAAAACTTATTAAAGAAATCCAGTCATGGTATACATATTACTGATACTGTTATTCCTTTAACCACAGTGTTTTTGGTTGAGATTCATATACCAAGAGTCTCATATCGGTGATACATAGGCAAAATTAATTGGCATAAAAATACCCTTTCTTTATTTGTTTTTTTAATTGCCTTTTTTGCTATGGCATTAATGTATGTAATACATTTTTCAGACATTCTATATTTGTTGTTTTGTTGTTACAATAAATACATTTAAGCAAACAAATGAATAGAAAGAATCCTAACAAATACATTCTTATTAAAGGAGAAATACATTTTTATTCATGACTTATATTTTTTGTTCAGGTAAAGAAAAGTGGCATGTCTGAACAGCTGAGTCAGGAGGAACGCAAAAGACAAGAGGTAGGGTTTGTGTTTTATTTTCTGCAACAAATTCATTTTGAATGTTCTTAAGAGCTGAGCTAATAGATGTCCACTGATCATATAAATTATGTCACATCGATTTAAAATTCATTAAAAGGGGAACAAGGAGAAACATGCAGCATACATTATTAAGCTGACAGGTATAGTTTATTGCAAAGTAGACAGAAAGATAACCAATAATAATGCAGGTTATTTTAAAATGGACGCAACTACTTGAAAAGTATTTTTGGGTGTGTATTTCTTTCTTTGACATACCAGACTTGACTGAAACCTGCATGTGTGTGAGATATTTTGAGCCCAAGGGATACTATGTGAATCTGAACCCAGTCACTTACTGAACTCTCACTTTTCATCCCATCAGGTTTAATCTCTGCTACTTTTTTCTCTTTTTAAGGCCATCTTTGAGGTGATCTCGTCAGAGCACTCCTACCTCCACAGTTTGGAGATTCTCATCCGTATGTTCAAGAACTCACCAGAGCTCAGTGAAGCAATGACCAGGACTGAACACCACCACCTCTTCTCTAACATCTCAGATGTCTGTGAGGCTAGCAAAAAGTATGTTTGTGAGTTTGCTGTGACATTATTAGAGGATTTGCTAATTTATCTCTTTTAGTGAATAGCATAATTGCATTGTTACCCAGCTGATAGAGTATTATTTCATTTTGTGTTTGCTTTTCTGTTATCTCTTTAACTCTGAAGCAGACATTCAGTGGGAAATAGATTGTGTTAAAGCAGCAGTTCACACAGAGATTGACAGAAAACTAAGAATTTTAAGTGAGCTGGGATCCATTTTTATGACACAATGCAGTGACTAAAATTAGCTGCAAGGACATTTCTGGCTTATGATCTCCATCAATTGTTATGGCTAATGTGTTTAGGCTGGTTTAAAACATTCCTGGATAAGGTCACTATGAACTTCAACTTATCTCATTAATGAGTGGAAACACTCATCCATTACAGGCCATGAAAGCTTAGACTGTGGAAATCTATGCCTCCTCAGCAGTTGGCGTATTGAGTTATTTGTCATTTCTACAAATGATTTTCCAAGCTGCTTGGAGATGTGCCTTCTCTCTCTTCTAGTTTACAAAGATCTCTCAGAAATTTTAGAAAATAACAATACATGTTTTCTTCTGTTTCACATTTCATACACAAGGTAATATGAAGTGCTTCATAAGAAAATGAGGGAAGCATTTTAAAAGAGCGGTAGCTGCCTTTTACACAACTATAATGATCGTATTACATTAATTTATAGAGCACTCTTAGTTTTTTAACCTCACTGACTATCTCGGTGCTCAATTCTAATCTTCTTTAAGTAAAAAAAAAATGTTTAAGCACATTCTGAATCATCCACTCATTCATTTAATGGACTCATCTTCTCAGGGATTCTCAGGGAGTGTGGACATGTAGAAACAAGAAATGTAAAGTTGTGTGTCATCGACGTGAGATAGGATGAACGTTCTGCTGTTAAGTAATAAGAATGAAAATGGAGGGTTATTAAATCCTATGTTAAATTTTTGTTTGCTGGGCTTTATATATATGGTAAATAACACAAAGTAGTCTGTCTCACAAAGAAAAAGAAAGAAAAATAGGAAGTCTCATTTTAATACTTCCAGCATATCAATTAAAATGTTACAGTAATTTTTACATGTTTCAGCATCATAAAGCCAAATTCTTAGTCGTAATTTGGTACAGCATCACAATATTGATCTTTGGTTGCAGATAAACCCCAGTTGAGATTATTTAGCCTTTGAGCTGGCATATAAAAATGAAAAAAATGGAAACCTAGATATACACATATCTTGCACCGTCTTTTCAAGCTAATCATGACAGATCTGCAACCCTCATAGCTCTATAAATATTATTTTATCCATACATTAGATCATTTGAATTAGAACTCCCTTGATTGTTAGATATCAGCATACTTCAAACTTATTTGTGCATTTTTGGATGTATCATTAATACTCCAGCTACTGTTTAGACATGCTACAACCTACAGTATGTCACTTTTATTTCTGATGCATTTTCATGGGCTGCACACAATAATGTGTGACTACATCCTGCAATACCAGTTTAAAAACATCTTTACCTTGAAAAGAGATTTTGAATTTAACTTTTCAAAACAAAAACTTAATATCTCTCTACAGCCAGGATACTGTGTGGTGTGTATAAAAGGGAGTATGTGGTCCTCCCCCCCCTTGTTTATGCACGGGCATGTTCTTGTTTGTGTTTTTATCCTTTGGTATTGGTTACTCAATGAAAGTGTCCCATGAAATCTGGCCATTTATCAGGACAGATCTTTTGAAGAGATTTAAGGCAGGGTGTGGTTTAATCTGTGTTCTTTGTCCGTAGCTGTTCTGCACACTTCTCTGTTATAATTCTGATTTAACTCCATTAATTAACTGTGTCAATTTTCACTTCTTTGCTAAACAAAGAATTCAGTTGGAATTTTTGAAACCTTGATATTTTAAAAAAATCCTTAAATTCACATTTAGGAAATAGGGCAGAGGGCAAAGACTTATTAGCAGCAGGAGAGCTTGAAAAGGACAGAATCAGACATGAACAAAAGGTTACATGGTCACTTGCAGCACTGTTTCCCATATACAGCAAAACCACAATGGGTTTGTTGAGTGATTAGAAATTGGGGGTATTGGTCTCTGCTCATCTGCTTTTCCACTAGAGCCCTGACATGGTCCAACAAGACAAGGGCAGCATCCTGTGTCTGTACTCCAGCTTCCTGTCTGACACCTACTTTAGGAAAAGCAAAAACACTTACGCTTGAAGTCAGACAAATGGCGTGTCATTAACTGACCATCTGTTAGTGCTCAGGAAGAGGAAAAGCATGTATGTAATGGTTTCTGCTTGGCTTTTATCTATTTTGAGTTTCAGGGAGTTCCTTTTCGTGATCTTATGGCAAGTTTTTACAAGTAGGATGTTAGTGGCTTGTCTAGCCCTCCTGACTTTGCATCCATTACTACGTCATGCACTTTCCCCCCTGGGGCTCATAATTTGATGTTCTTATGTCATAGCTGCTCATGTACTACACTAACCTTTAGTTTTTCCTACTGTGTATGTGCTCAGGTTCTTTAAGGAACTGGAGGAAAGGCACCAACAGAGCATAGTCATTGATGACATCAGTGACATTGTTTGCAAGCATGCCGAGTCTAAATTTGACCCCTATGTCACGTACTGCTCCAATGAGGTCTACCAGCAGAGAACACTGCAGAGGCTGATGTGAGTGACCGAACAAGCTGATTTGATACAACATGCCAATGGATTCTTCCTCAAAAATGTTTCGTTTTTATTACTACTACTACTCTAACTCAGCCTTCTTACTTTCAGCGGCTCCAAGAATTCAGCTTTTAAGGAGGTACTGACCAGGTTAGAGGGCCACCCAGACTGCAGGAACCTTCCCATGAGCTCCTTCCTCATCCTGCCCATGCAGAGGATCACTCGTCTGCCTCTGCTCATGGATGTGAGGGAACTAAAAACACACAGTAGCTCAGGCTGAGGAATTACAAGACTTTGAGCATAATGCAACACTTTGTTTATTTGACTATGTGCTGGGCATGTTCTAACCACAGAGGTATTTTTGTGACCTCACATTATTCTTCAATAATCCAAAATTATCTATACTTTTCTTCTTTTAATGTTGTTTTGTCCTTCTTTATTTTTGTATTTTGTATTTTTTGAGTATTTGATCTCTCTGTTTCTCCTTTTTCCTTTTTTTTCTGATTAGAATTTTATTCTTGTCCTTATTTTAGTGGCTCCCAAAGGGACATTGGGGTTTATGCCTGTACTATTAGATAATTTTGGGTCCTGAGAAAGTTTCATTTGAGTTTATTTCTTCCCATAGTGCTACAATTCTTCCCTGCTGATACAATGTAACAAACATCCAATGCTGTTAAAAAATAGATTACTCCTCCATCCACTTATTCTGTTTCATTTTTTGCTTTTTTGTGACAGTTAAATGTCTCAGATCAAATAATCCAAGCAAAGATAACCATTATAATAAATACAAAATACAGATAACAAATTATTTTATTTATCAGGAAAATAATCTGTCCCACCCAACAGATTGGGTGAAAACACAGGAAGAATAAAATGTGGGGCATCGCGTGTTTAAAGCGGGTGCCCCAAGTGCCAGAGGCCTAAGTACTCGATGTGATCCTTGGTTCGAGTCCCGTCCTAGGTGACCTTTGCCGCATGTCTTCCTCCATTTTTCTTCACTGTCAAATAAAGGCCACCGTGGCCCAAAAAAACTTTAAAAAAGGAAGAATAAGATGTAAAAATAACAGTTAAACATCTTATTCCAATTGATCACTTAAGATGACTGTCCTATGGCAAGAGTGGGTTAGTGTCCTAAAATCGTTTTTAATGTGAAACTTAAATCTCTGTTATGCAGACCATTTGTCAGAAGACGTCAAAAGACGTGGAACAATATGAAGCATGCAAGAAAGCCCTGCAGGCCGTAAGCAAGGTTGGTGTGTTTTTTTCTTTATTTATTTTAAACCAGCTAATCTCTTACTAATATTTCAAACTGGTGAAATTAAATTTTATTTAAATATTTTAACTTTTTTATCTTTTTTTCCTGTAAGTTTTACATCTTATTCTGACCGGAATTAAGCCATCTGCTGTCCCACAACAGAAATGCTATAATTAGTTATAATTTAATTCATAAGCTTGAGTTAAAAGAACATAATTCTCAGCTTCAAACAAATTTGAATTATAAGAAGATTATCTAAATCCTTTTATTTAAAGCCGTTAAGTAAAAAAAATTTTTTTTACAGCAGTAATACCACAATATATTATTACAAGCATACGTTATGAATACTTAATTTGTATAATCAGTGGTACAATGAAATTGCCTAACAGTACACCTTCCCAGAGGGTGGTCAGGAGGCTGTGAGATCGGCGTAGTAGGCACTGCCTTTTTTTTTTTTTTTTTACTTTATGAATTCTTTTGTTGGCATTGTAACCAGTGGTACAATGCAACTGCCTTCATTGCTTTAATAAATATCTATATACGTCATAGTTTGTGTAATTTTCACATAGACTAAGGAAATGCATGAACTACACACACTCATTATAGTCATATATTTTCCTTATAGTATTTTTTGATAGTAATAGAAAAGTAACCTTCTTTCAGCCTGCTAATGGGCAGTGCACAGCAACAAATGGGGCACAGGCAGTGCTCTGTTCTCCAGTTAAATTCTTTCTGCTTCTTTTTAAAGGTGCTTGGATTTTTTTTTTTTTTTTGCCAGCATCCAGTAATATGTTTTTTTTTGTTGTTTTTTCTAATTAGCATTGCTTTTCTTTGTGAGCAGGTGGTACGGAAGTGCAATGAAGGAGCTCGCACAATGGAGAGAACAGAAATGATGTACACCATCAACTCCCAGTTAGAGTTCAAGATTAAGGTATGAACACAAAACATAATAAAACACCTTTGTTTCTGCTCCCATTTTTCATGAGATGGACTTAAAGATATAAAATTCTTTCCAGATACACAATATTACCATTTCCCTCAAACATTGTTCACAAATCAGTCTAAATGTGTGATAGTGAGCACTTCTGCTTTGCTGAGATAATCCATCCCACCTCACAGGTGTGCCACATCAAGATGCTGATCTGACATCATGATTAGTGCACAGGTGTACCTTATACTGCCCACAATAAAAGGCCACCCTGGAATGTGCAGTTTTTTGCTTTACTGGGGGTCTGGGGACTCAGAACTGGTCAGTATCTGGTGTGACCACAATTTGCCTCATGCAGTGCAACACATCTTCTTCGCATAGAGTTTATCAGATTGTCAATTGTGGCCTGTGGAATGTTGGTCCACTCCTCTTCAATGGCTGTGCGAAGTTGTTGGATATTAGTGGGAACTGGTACACGCTGTCGTATACACCGGTCAAGCACATCCCAAACATGCTCAATGGGTGACATGTCCGGTGAGTAATACAGTAGTATGCTGGCCTTGCAGGAACTGGGACATTTTCAGCTTCCAAGAATTGTGTACAGATCTTCATCCATAACAGATGCCTGCCCATACCATGACCCCACCACCACCATGGGCCACTTGATCAACAACATTGACATCAGCAAAGCGCTCACCCACCGTCGCCACACACGCTGTCTGCCATCTGTCCTGAACAATGTAAACCGAAATTCATCCGTGAAGAGAACACCTCTCCAACGTGCCAGACGCCATCAAATGTGAGCATTTGCCCACTCAAGTCTGTTACGGCGACGAGCTTGAGTCAGGTCAAGACCCCGATGAGGACGACGAGCATGCAGTTGAGCTTCCCTGAGACAGTTTCTGACAGTTTGTGCAGAAATTGTTTGGTTATGCAAAACCAATTGTTTCAGCAGCTGTCTGAGTGGCTGGTCTCAGACGATCTTGGAGGTGAACCTGCTGGATGTGGAGGTCCTGGGCTGGTGTGGTTACCCGTGGTCTGCGGTTGTGAGGCCGGTTGGATGTACTGCCATATTCTCTGAAAAGTCTATTGAGATGGCTTATGGTGGAGACATGAACATTCAATGCACGAGCAACAGATCTGGTGGACATTCCTGCTGTCAGCATGCCAATTGCACGCTCCCTCAATGCTTGTGGCATCTGTGGCATTTTGCTGTGAGAGAAAACTGCACATTCCAGGGTGGCCTTTTATTGTGGGCAGTATAAGGTACACCCGTGCACTAATCATGATGTCAGATCAGCATCTTGATGTGGCTCACCTGTGAGGTGGGATCGATTATCTCAGCAAAGCAGAAGTGGTCACTATCACAAATTTAGACTGATTTGTGAACAATGTTTGAGAGAAATTGTAATATTGTGTATCTGGAATGAATTTTAGATCTTTAAGTGCATCTCTTGAAAAATGGGAGCAGAAACAAAGGTGTTGCGTTTATAATTTTGTTGAGTGTAATTTTTTGTTATGTTTAAAGGTAAACTAAGTAAAACTAATTTGCAGGTAAAGATCTTGTTTACAAACTGCTGTTTTGTGTATTCATTGTGAGTATGCTAGATTAGATTTAAACATCATTTGAGTTGAAGTGGAACATTTCACCAAAATATGATCTCACTTTTATTACATAAGACACAAAAAATGGTAGACCTTCAGTTTATTTGTTAAAGGGATATTCCACCCCTGAGTTAAAATTTGTCTCTTTCCATAATCCCTAGAGGTAGATAAGTGAAAGAAAAAAATAGTTTTATAACCAGCATAGTAATTCCCCTGATCTGGCAACAGTCTGTTTGCTTTACCTTTATCTTAGCTTTATGCTAAGCTAAAGCAAACAGACTCCCTTCAAACACTGGATTCCCTTTGACACATTTTTAGTTTTTACTTAGCTTAGGGCCCCACATTAAAAACTATGCCTTTTTGTTTTTGCCATTAGGCATTATATTTAAATTGAGCCTGAAGAAAGATCCTGAAATCCAGGCCTTATTATTCACATTTAAGCAACCCTCTGAACTTTTCCCCCAAGTTCAGGCAATTATAGATATATGCTGTTATCTGGACTTTTTAGAATATCTCACTTCTCAACCTCATTTCATGTCATTTTGTCAGAAGGGACTGTTGTCTTTTCTAAGTCCTTTTTCTCTGATGTTTATTTCTGCCAAGGAATAGGATAAGGAGAATTTTTTAACTTTTAATACGTTGTCTTTTTCCCAAAAACGAATGTTCAGGCAATCTTATATGAATAGCTCTCCTAACTATTTAAATAAATCAATGTGAACAGGTCAGAGTTGTATAACACTTTAAGTTGCCTGCAATTTGACTATGATCACAATTACTGGAAAGGTCTTAGTATCTTATTACCGCAAATACTGCTTGTATTTATATTTTTAAGGGGGTTTCTTTTCATCTGAATTCTTCTTCATTGCATGTTTCAAAAATATAAAAACAGTTTACTGGACTTGTATTCTATTTTTTTATATTTTTTCAATTTATTGGAAAAATATATATTTACTGAGGAACAAATAAGAGATTATTTTCTCTATTCTGTTAGAATATTTTCCCTGAGGTCCTCTGTGTTAAACCAACACAACACCAGACTTATAATTAATTGCTAAATGGAGCTCAACTTCTTCTGTACCTCTCAACAAATTTGAAAAACCTAATTTATGTTAGAAGAACACAAGTGCAGTAATACAGCTGCATCCACACAATGCAGTTGTAGTTATATAAAGCATGCATGCCACTGTAAAGCAGTAAGGCATGTTTTCCTCTATTTGGCACAGATCTTCCCACACACTGAACACACAAGGCTTGGCAGGCTCATGTGTATCTAACTAGTGTGGGAAATAGCTGTTGGAATATTTGGGATTTACATATGTCTCTGCATCGACAGCTTTAGACCTTTAGCACAGCCCCAACATTATAGAGGTTTTATAATTTATTGCATTTTATTGGATTTTATATTTTGATCTATTTTTTTCTTCATCTCCCCCAGGCTTTCCCACTAGTCTCATCCTCCAGGTGGATGGTAAAAAGAGGTGAGCTGACTGCATTTGTGGAAGACAGTGGTATCTTCACAAAGCGGAAATCCAGACAAGTCTACTTCTTCCTCTTCAATGACGTGCTCATCGTCACAAAGAAAAAAGGGTGAGTTTGTGAGCTCAAAGCCACACAGACCTTTTAGGCAGTGTACTTGATTTACTAGTTGTGAGTGCGAGTCTGAAGGCTTTGCTCGTAATTCACAGTGCTGACAGTCAGGGTGAAAGTGTTACAATAAGCCTTTGGTTTTCACTGCATGTAAACCAAGAATCCCAAAGGTGGGTGGGGTTTGCAGTTTTATTAGCTAAGTTATTGTTTAGAGAAAAGCTGTTCGGAAAGAAAATTCTGTCGACTGACAGATGATAGTAAAATTTAATAATTCCTGTGGCTCTCTAGGTATTAGATTAATTTTTTTAAATAATAAGCAATGCCATTAATATAAATGGCTTTGCAAAGTATAATAATCACAGAGGTTTATAAACATCATTGCATAAATAAAAATTTTATTTCTGTAGGATGATGTGCTCTTAAAATGTTTGAAAAATTCAACCTTAACTTTGAATGCATGCACTTAATAGGAAAATAAAAATCTCTCTCTCTCTCTCTCTCTCTCTCTCTTTTATATATATATATATATATATATTTATATATTTATATATATATATATATATATATATTTCTTTTTTTATTGGAATTTTTTATAGGATTTTTATATATTTTCACTGTAAAAGTTGCTGTAAGATTGAAAATTTCAAAATAAACATTGTTTTTTGTTTTGTTTTACAAATGTCAAGAGGTGCCAAGAATAAATAAGAGTGTTTTCAGTTCAAGTTCAGCTCCTGAAGTTGGTGCTTGTATGAATTTGCTTGAAACTTAACCTCCCCAGATAACTTTTGAGATAAGAGATCAAAACTGTGAAAGGAGCCACATTTCAAATGGCGGTCTTACGTAATGGAAAAATCTAAAGGTAGATATGTTTTATTGCTAAGAAAGCACCTCTCTTAGAACAAAAGCATCAAGGTTTTATAAGAGGTGTCTTCTAAAAAAAGAGGAGCAGCTTCAGTCTAAAACAGTAACCCGTTAAATGTTAACATGTTCATGCTCTGGTTTAAACCGTTGGAATGTTATATTTTTTATTTTTTGGGATATGGCCATCTTATTTTCAATCAAAAATATATTAGCTTAGGCTTTAAAATATTTTTTATTTTGCTGAAAAAATGCTATATCAGATTAATTATTATTATTGGTTGCATGAACTAAAACTATTTACAATAAAAGGCAAATAACCAGATTCAACTAATGCTACATTGTTGAACAAAGTTTCATAAATCTGACCCTGTTTTTCTGAGGGTAGTCTTGGCTTTAACACATCCTGTTAGAATTTTTTAATTCTAAATTTTTTAATTTTCATCTATACTTTCAAGCATACTGATCCCTCTACTTTTAGGCAGCTGCTTAAAACATACAAAAATATGCAGAGAATTTCCTTAAAACTGTGTTTTTCATTTGCGTGTGGTTTCAATTGCATGCCTGTAAAACAATTTCCGAAATATCCTGTCTTTCCTTGTCATGTGTCTGGATTCGATTGCTATGCCTTCTGCATACAGAGAGTTCCCAAGAATGATGAAAAAAACACTAAAACACATTCCTTCTTATGTTTTCTTTTTCTGAGAATCTGGAACTGCAGATTCTGGCAGTGCATGGTGTGTGAAAAAGGGACTGTTGAAGTATTTTGGAATCTGTGTGTGTGTGTGTTTGAGTGTTAAATGTTTAACAGGAGAAGCTGTTATAATATTGTTTTGTACCGTGTGGAGTCCTGCAGCCGTGCTTTGACACAAAAGTGTACTGCATTCCAGCTGCGTTAATGGAAGCAGAAACACCCTGTAGGTTCACAAGGACAGCCAGATAGCGGCGGGTCACAAACCACCTACGATGTAAAAAAACAACAGTTAAAATAACCAAAAATGTGTCGCATGCAGTTAAATTCAACATTGCTTTAAACTTTTCTACTTTTATAGCTTATATTTTTTGAAATGGCAACACTGTGAAAAGTATCAGGGCTAGAATCGTGGCATCTAAATTGTAGAGAACAAGCACATCTGTGACCTTAGAAGGTTTCAGAAGAAAGGAAAATATAAGATATGCTGCTTTAGGCTAGGCTGTTGGAGGACATTATTAGGGTCTGTGACTACTTTCTCTCCTACTTCTCCCCAACTGCATGATGTGCTGTCAATTCAAGCACTAACCTGTTTTCTATTATAGTAGGTGCTCCGGATTAGCCCTGCTTGACGACCCTGACTAAGATGGCATTGCAGTGACGGAAAATTCTCCACGTCCTGCAACAAACTTGTGCATCGGTTCTGTTGCTCTTTCTGTGTCTCTGTTGTGTATTCTCCAAGCCACAGACGGTCGCGGCAGATAACCGCTTGTGCTGAGCCTGGTTCTGCCGGAGGTTTCTTCCTGTTAAAAGGGAGTTTTTCCTTCCCACTGTCGCTGCATGCTTGCTCAGTATGAGGGATTGCTGAGAATTCCACGACGCAATCTTCTGTGGTTCTGTAATTTCTACACTAAACATTGTATTGTAATAACTCTTTTTGTAAAGTGCCTTGAGATGACATCTGTTGTGAAATGGCGCTATATAAATAAACTGAATTGAAATTGAATTAATAATGGTGTGGTTAAAACTGTGCTGTTGTATTTTCTAATTACCTTTTACTTTATTCTGTCAGTGTATTAAGAACCTTGTTAGTTTCAACCACATTGCTCAGATGATACTCTTAAAGTGTTTTTCTATATTTTTAATGCACCATGTGAAGTAATGGAGACTAACCTTTAGTTGACAACTTTCTTTTTTGTAAAACTAGAAGCATAATCCCACTTCATTTCAAAGCAGGTTGTTATCACACTGTGACCTGCCTGCTTTCCCTTCCTACCATTGCTTTCCATAGCAGGGGTCCTCAACTTCACAGGTCCAGATCTGATTAGATAAAGTCCAAAATAACCAGGGGGTAAATGGATCAGTTTCTTTTAGTTTACTGACCACTTACTAACTAAAGAAACCCAGTTTTATGCAAGCCACTTAAATGTTTAACTGAGACGTGTAATTGGCTCGGTTTACGTTAAACGTGATCAACTTTTCCAGAAAGTAAATGGCACAAAATTAAACAAAGAGACCTTAAAGTGCAGTATGACACTATACCACCAAAACAACCTATTGGAATACAGCAACTGAATAAGTATTTTTTAAACTATTTGATTACAAAGATTACCAATTGGAAACATAGTTCATGTATCAAATAAAAGATATGAAATAAAGAAAAAAAAACATTAAAATGGCATTTTATGACTGCATGGTCTGATGTTTATCTTCAGTTTGGGTGTTTTCTATCATTATTCGACTCCCTTTAACAGTGTAAATGGCTCCTGTCAATTTATTAAAAATCTATTTTAATTAGACTTAACAGAAAACATAAAACTGTTTCAAGCTCATGTGACCCAAACAAAAAATTTGAAATGCTTACTAGTTGTTTCATATCACTCGATCTAAAAGCACATTTTTCTGTGGTTAATTTCCACCTTCTGAATCTCTTTTTTCTCTCGCACATTCAGTAGATTTACATTTAGTACATGCCTGAGCATTTAGTATATGCCTGAGCTCCTTCTAGCCAGAGTAGTGTGTGTTTATTTGGTTTAACGTTTGCTGACAATGAACCACCCATTTAGTAGTTTTTATCCTATAATATTTAGGTGCATATCATCTTGTGTATTCATATCAAAATAAGATTTTAGTTCACTTCCACCTCCCCTTTTTCTGTTATTTAGCAATTATTGGGGATGATACCTGCTTAGTCAATCCCTCGTAAATTCTCACCTTAAAACTAATTTTTCCCCACCCACCCAGTTCCTTCCTGTCATATGAATGGCATTCCTGGAATGTTACCAGTAAATTTATCAGGGAGGCAAAATGCTGGTGATCCTGAAATCCGGCAAAGGAGAACAGCAATAAAAATATTTTTAAATTTACTTTTAAGTTAACTTGCAGCTCTTCGGAGTTTACGTTTCTACTGTGCAATGAAGATTCATAGTTTGCAATTTTTTAAGATCAGTAAACTTCTATAATTTAAAACCAAAGGAAGCACAAGACTTTTATAAGCAATTTTTAAGTAGGAAACATGTCAGCCGTTCATTCAGAATCACACAACATAGGGCTAATCAGGCTGACATAGAGATATTATATAGTTATATAGAATAGTTTAAAGTTTTCATATCATTTTGTGTTTGTTTCAAATAAGTAAAATGCAGTTCTGCTGAGAATCCCCTCCCACATGAGTCTATGCTCATAATCTAAATAAATAATTACTTTTTATGTCTGAAATAAAAAAAAAATTGAATCCTGTTTATTTGTATATGACAAAGGGAAATCAGATGAGCATTGATCATTCAATCAATGGTTGGAGTGACTCTACTTTATAGGACAGCAACTGATAAATATTAAAGAAAGGTTTAAGATAAGCAAAGGGTTTTAAACTTAACATTAAATTTCCTATCATTTTTAAACATCTAACCAAATAATAAAAACTAACTTTGTATAATATAATCAAAATGTCTATTTTCTTATATGCCTAAATATCATAATTAGTCTTTAGGGGTCACAGGTAACTAGTTATTACCAGGTAAACATGCAGATATATATCTACTGAAGTGATTATTTTTACGAGGACAACATGAAGAAGGAGAAGGCATGGACAGAAATATATGCAGTTGTGGTGAATTCATTCTACTTATTACTATAGATTTACATGTTTTGATTTTGTGATGTCCTGGAACCAGCTGGATGGAACACTTTTGCCAGTGATATCATCTAAAACATGCCAGGATGGATGGGACCTGCTGCTGAATTAATGACTGAAACACGACTATTACGTTACGCACAGATTCCAAGAAAAATATGTTTGTGGTTTTAATGTGTTGAAGGATGGAAGGATCTGACTTTTGTGTGTAATGCTAAGCCTACTGCCAGATTCAGTACCATGAGTAAAAGGCAAAACCTTATCAAGCATTTCTTCTGGTCTTTTTTCTAACCAGTGAGGACAGTTACACGGTGATAGACTACGCCCTGAGGGATCAGATCCAAGTAAGCACCAGTCAGCCCGAGGACGTCCACCTTTCACCGTTGAGAAGTCCAACCAGCATGCTTGGCTCACGGCAGGTCGGCGCAAACTATCTCTTCCGGCTGTGTTTCCGTAGCAACCACTCGCGTGAAAAGGTGCCAATGATCCTTGGAACAGAGTTGCAGTAAGTTCCTTGTTTTATTTTCCTTTGTTCTTAATTAAGCAGTTTTTTCCCCACTCAAATTTCAGTTACAGATTTACCGCCCCTTGGCCGGAAGCAGCAGTGAGTAATTGTTGCTTGTGGGATAATGTTACCCTTGCATGTTTGGACGTGTTCGAGGCTCACATGATTTGGGCTTGATAAGCTTGCTATTGGACAGCAGAAGGAATCTGAGTTCTTTAATTTTCTGAATAGATTTTTTGTAGGGAAAAGCTCAGGTTAGATGTTTGCTCCATTATGTGTTGCAGCATAAACAGGTCAGTTTTCCTCTATATTTTAAGCCCCATGTATAAGGGATCTATTTGTGCATCTGGTCGGAAAACAGGTATAAAAAGCTGAAAGTGAAATCTATGAAAGTTTTATAAAAAGTTTAAAAAAAACACTATACCATATCATTCTGTAATTTTTTTAAAGTCATTTAGACAACATTTTGCATTAGCTTTTTAAACTGGCAACATATGCAGCCAAAGTTTAGCAAAATAACTAACAGCAGTCTGCACTCTGTAAGCTGTTAGTTGTAGTTAAATGAACACTGCAACTTCATCTCTCCTAAAACAAGAATTGACAAAGTGAGGATTTTTCAGTTACATAACCCAAACAAAAGAACGGGATCTGCTATACATCGGCCTTCGTATTCGTTCACATGCACGGATGCACAAACACACAATGCTGTACACTGTAATCATCTGTTGTGATTCAAAGCTTTTTAGAAAATTGTTTTTGCCAGCTTGAAGCCTGTTCCTCTTCACTCTTACGTATCTGGAGATCCTCCCTCCATGTTCTGACTACAGAAGCTGTGATCCTGCACTATAGACAAAGTTCTGTTGGGAGACATACATTGCATAGAACATTTAAAATGTTTCTAGCTCGGCACCCTTTTTTTTTTGTTTTTACGTGAACAACCCAAACAGTGATTAATATTTTAACACTGCAAGGGGCTGATGTCGGGACCTCTTTCACATTGACAGTCCATCACAGGGGTTGCGAAGAGACACACAGGACAAACAACAACAATATGTGGACATATTCACTCTTAATGATTATTCAGATACAACAACTGACTTAACATGCACATTTGGTGACTGTGGAAGAAAGCCAGAGATAAACCATCAGTGGCAGCTGAGAGAAATGGGCCAACTCCATGCAGAAAGACATCGGTTTATTGTGATAAAACTTTCTAAATCCTGCCAGTTGAAGGCATTCAAGACATTTAAGAGTACCTATTAAACAAAACCCAAGGTGCATGCAATATTTTCTCTTTATTTCTATACTATGCAGAATAAACTAGTCAGGACTAAATACCATCATTGTTTAAATGCCAACATTAAATAGTTCTTAATTTTTAATGGTTTTTTTTTATATCATTGCAGTCATTAGTTTTTAGGAGACTTTGAATCTGACAAAGAAAATATGAAGCTAGACAGGTACTGGTTTGTGTCCATGACATCACCTAAATGTAATCTTCCTACCCAACCGTTCTGTCTGCTCCATGAATTGTTTTGGAAAACCCCAAAGTCCATTGGCTACGAACGTAATGGTGTGTGTCGCACAGCCCTTTACTCACTGAAATCCTGAATGAGCTGTGGAGAACCAATTGGCAGACTCTGGCAAGCGCCCAGTGTTATAGTGGTAACTAGGCTTTGTTTAAGCTGTTGTTTAGCAACAGACAGCAGTTAAGCTGGCTGTTTCCCACGACTGTGCCCCGACCTACTCTCTGATTCTTTACTGTTCCTGATCCTTCGACACTTTGCCCAGAGTCTCTGTTCCTCTTCTTTCACAAAAACGACTGTGTGAGCGCTTTGTTGCTCCCAAGTTTTATAAAAATCGCTCAACGCAGAGCCTTGTCTCAGCAGACCAACTAAAACAGACTAGTGACAGAGTTTAAAGAAAACTTCCTATATATATTATATAATCTCTGAAGTACATGGTAAGGAGGTCGTCATTTTTTGGCACAGAAAAAAGGTAAATCAAGAAGAAATAAAATGAATTCACATATTTAAAGCATTTTTTTTGTAGGGGTATCACTGATGGGTATTTCTAATCTTGGAAATGATGTGGAACTAGGCCTGTATGGTTAAGGCTAGAGGACAAAGGCCACAAAAATTAAGGTCTGTGCAGGATTTCTCTTTTATTAAGCACAAACCTTTGTTTCTGATTGCCTGGAAAATAATTTATTCTTAAAATGTATACCTCCATATCTTTCCTTTGACTTCTGACTTTAAGTCTAGCAAGTGTTTTGAGTTCCATGTTTAAATTCCTTACATTCAGACTTCAGGCAAATCATTTTCCTTTCAGAAATGATACTGTAAAAACGTTTTTTTTCCATCGGGCACTTTTTGCTTTCATTTGTAAGTACTGACATGAATGTTGTTGCTCTACTTTTGTCTGTGGATCACTGTTCTGTGTTTCAGAAGTAGATATATACTCTGTTAGAGTGATCTTTGATCTCGATGGTGGTGTAATGTATCAAGAATTCCAACTGTTTGGACATGGTTCAGAGGGCTCTGTGTGAACTTCTATTTTTGCTCCATTTTTTGTGTTCTCTCTTTTCTTTTTTTTTTGTCTCTGTTTGCATGCTAGGACGCTTTCCCCATGAACTTGTTGTGTCCAATGTTCAGAATCAGTGAATAGCGCTCGTCTATTAGTGGAACAGAGCAGCTATAGTAGTCTGCAGGAAAACAGAACTGATATTCAGCTGTAACCGAAAGCAGCACTTATTTACATTACAGCTCTGACCAGAGAAAGGAGTCTGTGCTTCTGTTCTGCACACTGGATTGAGTTGGATTTTTTTTTTCACCCTGTTTACTCTCTGCTTTCATTTCTGTGATGATGCGAAAGTTGTTGATCGGAATTGTAATGTAAAAGTTTCAGATGGGACTGTTCCTATTGCCTGGGAATTTCCCCAACTGCAAAAGTACGTCACGTTTGTGTCTGAAAAGTAATTAGGAAGTAAAAGCACTCTAACATACATCTCCATTTTATGATTTTTTTTTACACATTTTTTAAAAATTACCAAAAAGATTTTTATATGAACCAAAGATAACCTGAATGGATACAAAATTCAAGATTTAGTTTTCAAATGATGGATTCTTTTATTAAAGGAGAATGCCCTAGTCCCCAATAACCATGCAGGGAAAAGTGGGTATAAAAGGTAGATCAATGGATGAGTGTAAAACGAAACAAACCTTTCAGAAAGTCAAACTTTTCTATTTTCAGTCCACATAAGCCCTTTGTGCCTTGGTGTTCTTGTTGGTCAGTAGTGGTTTTAACCGTGGTACTTCTCCATCTATGCTGTTTTTACCCAGTCTTTCTCTGTGTTTGTGATTATTGTTGAAAATTGAACGCTGAACCAAGTAACGCGAGAGCCCAAGGCAAATATCTTTCAATGAGCGTACGACAATACTTTTTAAGATCTTTTCGTCTACCTCATGTTGTTGCACGTTCTGCCATTCCTTGATTGTGTGTCTACTTGAAATGTTGCCAAAATGTTATAATTTTAGGTTATTTTTAAAAAAATTTTTAAGGGAATGATTTTTTTATCAATACTTAATAATTCGATATTTCAAATCTCTAGGTGAAAATAATTTCAACACTGTAGCAATGTGTGGAAAGCTGAGAACAAAAGCTTTAGGTGATATTAAATAAAGTGATTGAAAGAAGGGTTGTGAGATAAAGCAGAGGTGAAAACCCAAAGGTCTGGGTAGTGATTCTTAGATCATCAAACAAAGTAAGGAAGGTCAGAATGAGGCTGTCATCACTCTTAGCTCCTTGTGTGAAAGAGGTTTCACAGTCCACCAGCAAGACTCTCTCCTTTTCAGAGGTGAAACACGAACCTTTCACAATGGATGCATGAATCTTGGCATTCTTTTCTTCTGTAGGATGAATGGTCGGAGGAAGCCGGAGGAAGTCTTAATACAATGAATAGACTGATTCTCTACAGGCTTATAGTCAATGAGAGAGAAAGAGGGGCGAGCACCTGTTATCCGTGTACATGCCACAGACGTGTCCTCTGCTAATGTCTGCACGCATATTTGTTGGTTATTTCAGCTGTTTTGTGTCAGAGGTCAGCCTGTCATGACTTTTATTTTACAGACACATGCATCGGACTGTTGGCATGCAGGCCCAGCTGTCAACTAAAACAAACAGCTGTCTTAGCCACAGAGGAGCTCTGAATGTGAAGACTTTAGAATCAGCCTGGCACATTGATTTCCATGAAATTCACAGAGATACACATGATTCTTGGCATGTAATTATGGGATTTAAAGGGATAGTATAATTTTTTGTTAGTGATCATTGTGTGATCTTATTAGTAACAGTGTTCCTACCCATAGCAGGCAGATGCCAAATTGCAATGAATATTACACATTCATTTTCTGTAATATGTGTTTATTTTTGTTTTTCACAACCAGAAATATTTAAATACAGCTGTTCATCATTGTTGTGAACATGTAAAAGATTATAGTAGTTACATATCAGCCAGCTGATCACCAGTGTACAACAGCTGCAGATGAGGGAGGTACGCTATTGTGTTGATCTATGTTCAGTTTAAATTTTAACTTCGGCCTCTTCTTACTAAATGGACACTAAAGCATCAGAAAGCCTCATGCAGGGTTTTAGCAGTTGTGAAATATGACTTTTAAAATCATCTTTACCTAGATACTTGTTATTGGCTAGTGTCTATTTTAGATTTAATTCGGATAGCTGAAGTTACTTTTAATCAATTCCTGACATGATCTCTAGTTCTCATAAACAAATCAAACGTAAGCGAGATGTGTGGTGATGTGAGTAAGCATTCCTCCAATACTTAGAATCAAACTGTTTAAATGTAAATATATTTAATCAAATTTAAAGGTTGTATATGAAACATCAGCATGATAGTGGCATCTAGTTTATCTAGGCTGTTGCTACAACAATAAAAAAATTATTCCAGCCGTTGGGTTGCCTGGTTCGCTGCCGATATGCCCAGTGACCAGAAGTGCGTTCAGTGGGGAAATTTATTAAATATATTCCTCAAAGGACACAATTTTTAGAGGAGTTTAACTGACAGCTAACGTTAGCAAAGTAAGCAAGTGAGTTAGCTTACCGATCCAGAAGGAAAGTCGCTGTTTCTGCGTGTGTTTGATGTCATGGAAATGTTTAATGTGGGTCCATCTAGTGTAGGCTTCAACTAAAACTACTCTAGTTTCTGTTCTTCTGCGGTCACTCCTCTCCTGAGACAGAAAATAATATCCCCGAAGCTCTGAAGCAGCTGCTCGTCTTGCCATTTTTCCCAGTGCCAGCCGAGGTGTACCAACCATATAGTTGGATCATAGAGACCGTATCTGTCAACCCGCAACCCACGGCCACTACTGGCTGGTAGATTTAAATATAACGTCATTGTGGTCCCCTTTTAAATGTACATTTTATTATATTTGAATTCAAATATAAGTTTTTAAAGAAAAGTACTTTCATTCTGCACCTTTCTAAAAGCCCTGTGGATGTATTTATTTTTTTTGTGTGTAGCTTTTTATGAAAATGTCCCATATTCAACCTTTTAGTTTAATTTAATAAAATAAAATTACATTTTGCACTGGAGTCTGACTCAAAATGAAAGTGTTTTTTCAGTAAGCAACGAAAGAAAATAGTTCCCAAAGGTGCAGTTAGAATCCAAATGTTACTGCTATGATTATTGCTGAACGGGCAGGTATATAAAAAGTTTTTATAGTAAAAGTCTCTTTGCTGCTTTTTTTTATTGTTCGTTACTGAACCATGACATGCTGCTGTTTTTACTGTCTGTGCGTTCTGAAAAGTATCAGAACACGGTGGGACTGCAATAATAAGGACTAACTCATGTCTGGTCCCCTCCACTGCTGTCTATTTGAGGTGTGAGGAACATGCTACACAGCCACTTTTATTCAATGTTTGCAGGTCACAAATTCTGACTCATCAAGGGCCCCCATACAACTCCTCTGTTTAATTTTTCAACCCCACTGTGTCTCTATATCGCTCCCTAATCTATCTCCTACTTGGTCTGACTTCTTCAGAGCAGGTGAGATGGTATCTGGTTTCACAGAATTCTACCTGTGCAACTCCACCTACTTTGTTTCCCATGAAACACACAAGAGAGAGAGAAAAAGCAGGTCTGTCTTCTACTGAGAATCAGCCCTTTGTACTAGTTTTTTTCTCAGTACTTTTTCTGGTGAGAAACAGAAAAAAGGGAGGGAGAGAAAAACAAAACTTTGAAAAAAATCTTCAAAGGTGTAAAACATCTGTAGCCATATTGAAAACAAAGCTCCGGCAGGAATAACGGCACATTCCCAGCAACTAGCTGAAGTTACTTCTTTTGAGTGTTAAAGTATTTTAAAGAAATTTTCATGTTTTGTTTAGGAATGAACGTGCAAGATGGATCAGTGCCCTGGGCCAGAATGATAGTGATAAGAGAAGACATGACCGAACCAGTAAGTGACAAACCTCTTTTTTTTTTTAGCTTATTGCACCACCTTGTGGCTTTTTAGCAAAACTAAATGGCAATATAATTTTGAAACCAGTGAGATCTAGAAAATAAGTTAGGACAATGTTTAACTTTTGTTTTTTTCCAGATGTTATCCAGGTTGAGGTGATAAGAACATACACAGCGAAGCAGCCAGATGAGTTGTCTCTGCAGGTGGCTGATGTGGTGTTGGTCTACCAACATGTAGATGGTATGTTGTGTCTCATTTTATCAGATTTACGCTATAGCTCCACTTATGTATATATTTTTAATATTGTTCATCACAACAAATTACAGAATTATCCAAAAGTTTTTAATTTATTTTAGTAAGACAAATAAAGGTGAAGCTAATTTATTATATAAATAACAGTGATAAAAATATCTTAGGCATTTTTCTTTAATTTTCTATAACTATGGTTTACAAATGATGAAAACTTCTCAGAAAATTTGATTACTACAAAATGATTACTCGATTTTGCTACTGTCTAAAAAGTCATGGGAAAGATTGACAGTTGTCCATCGGACAGCCATTGAAACTAGGGATGCAACGATACCACTTTTTTCAAACCGATACACTACCGATACTTGGATCTGAGTAGTTGCCGGTACCATTCTGATACTTCTAATACGCAAAAAAATGAAATGAACTGAAAGTTGTTGTTTTCTTCTCTGCTTGTTACAACAAATGGTGGTGAATAAGATAAAACAAAATTATGATTAAAAAAATAGTGAAATTATCGCAGTTTCCAAATTTTAAGTATCGGTTCACCGGTATTGGTGCATCCCTAACTGAAACCCCCCAGAAGGGGGTTAGACACAAAAGGTCATTCCCAAAGAAGCAGTGGGCTCATAGAGTGCTGTAACCATGCTTATTCATAAAAGGTTGAGCAGAAGAAAAACTGGAATACAAGGAAAGGAGATTACTGCAGCTGTGAGAGGAATGTAAAATAAGACCGATTTAAAGAGTTTGGGGAGATTCAAGGTGGCTCTAGAGTTTGTCCATGTTCTAGTCAGTCAAACTCTTAAATGTTTGTAGCGGTTTACCTGGATCTCTTTTATTTAATCACTCTTTTTCCTTCCACTAAACATTTTGGAAAAATGCTTGGATATAGTCATTTGTAAACAGCAGTGGCTTTTGTGGCTTAGTAACATGTTATTTCAAATTTAAAGGGTATTTTTGATATAAATAGTTAGGAAACTGCATTTTTTGTTTTTAATTATTTCCAAGCCATACTCATCAAAACTGAAATGAATAAATCATTAAAATACATAGTGTTTACAAATCTATATAAAGAAGTTTACCCTTTTTAGTTGAGTTATGGAGAAAAATTAACTTGTCAGTGTTGATCTAGTTTTACCATCTTACCTCAGCTTCCTTTCATCATGCACTCACTCTCTCTCCTCTCCCTTTTACTACCTATCTCTTTCGCATAATGGACCTGATGGGTTTGAAATTTCCCCATCTACTCAAAAGCCGGGAAGTTAATTGCAGTTTTTGGTGACCATAGCAACAGGCTTTCCTGTCAAAGAACACACACAACATCAAAACAATTATACTACATAAGCAAAGGCATGATGCAACACAACTCATTGTAACGTGAACGTTTTCAACCCTCAGGGTGGTACGAAGGCGAGCGGCTGCGCGATGGCGAGAGCGGCTGGTTTCCTGCAGAGTGCGGCGAAAAGATCACGTGCCAGGCAACCATCGAACGCAACATGCAGAGGATGAATCGGCTGCAGGGGCTGGAGACGAATGTGTGATGGGACCAACAGCTACAGCAGGGATGTTTTTTAGTCCGTGCCGATGGAGAATTATGAACTTTTTAAGCAGTAAACATTGGTTACAGATTTACAATTCAGTATTTACTGAGCACCTGTCTGAGTTTCCGCCTGTATAGCTCCATCACAGGAGGAAAAACAGATTGCTTTAATTAGTGATCGCTCTTTGAGTGGGTGGGGTGGCCTGACAGTGGGATATGTCGCACTGATTAATTCTCCGGCTAGCTGAGGAAAACTTTACACCCACCACAGCCAAAGCAGCTGCTTTCATCACCCTGCCACAACTGTTGCTGTAAAATTTGTGTTTTTTTTTAGCAGATGTTTTATAAATGGCCTGCAGTATAATAAGTACAGTCCCGCTGTAGGAGGTAAAGCAAACCAATTAGAGGGAATTGGACAGCAGCTCTGCTGGGCTCTGTTAACAAGGCTCCGGTCCGGCGATAAAAGCCTTCACCACTAACAATGTCACTGTAAACATGATGTTACAAGCTGGAAGCGTTTTTCAGCAACAGCTGAGCGGGAGATGAAATCAAACCAATATGTAAATATAACTGTAAATACTCATAACAGATTAGAAAACACTACAAATTACAGCCATCATGGAAGATTGGTCTATTATGGCATCCAGTTGAGGATAAGGATCTGCACTCCAACTTGCTGTTTGCGGTTAATTTCCCCCTCATGAATCAGACTGTACATTTATGTCTTAAGTGCCATTATTCTCCCCATCAATTCTACAGTTTAGACAGCTAGAAATATCACAATGGATGCAAGCCAGAGATGGCAGTTTATAAATAGTCTCATGTATATACATTTTAGAAATGCAAGTGACTTTAAAGAAATTGTATGTCTGCTGTGGGTAAGACCAGACCCCTGCCTGGCGTTGCTTTTAATGTGATTGTCCAATGTGTGAGTCATCAGTTTAGTTTTGCCCGGCCGAACGAAGGAAAAAAAAAAAGGCCTGGGCAGAGGATGGAGATAACACAATCTATCAAACCAACAGCTCTGGAGCAGTACTGATGGTAACCACAAACTGTTGTAGAACATAAACTGAGGTTTGGTGGTTGCTACAGACAAAAAACCCAAAACAAATGGGCACACATCTTGGAATAGTCTGCTTTACGTTTGCACTCAGGAAACAAAATCCCCCATATGATTCATGAACTTCTTTTGCTTCAGCGACGTCCTTTTTTGTAACTATTGTACATAAATGCATGTGTAAATATGTAAAGCAGTAACACTTGTGTTTTCTTAAATAGAGATTTATATTGATAGTAAAAAAAAAAAAATTCAGTGATTTTAATTACTATCTTAATAAAAGTTTAATTGCTTTCTGTCTGGTTGTCTAAGTGGTTCCCAAACTTTTCCACCTTGAGACCCAAATAATAAAAATTTAAATTGGTCATGAACTCGATTTTTGGTTCATCATACAAACATTGTTATCAATACAAGTAAAACGTGTTGTTTTATTATCTTTTATAACATTTCTAGAATGCAAATCCTTTCACATTTTTTTGGTATTTAAGTTCATTTCTGAAGAAAACCTCAAGACCCCAGAGTTACAATGGGGTCCTGACCCACACTTTGGGAACTACTGGTTTAAGTGAGTGTTTTATGCTGATTATTATTGCTAGATTAGAGGTGACAATTTAATTTATGCAGTGAAAAACAGATGTAAATGTTCTTATCCTCATCATATTATGAAATAACTAATTTTGAGTCAGTGTAATTACTACTAGACAATTAAAAATGTTGACAGAGAAATCTTATGGCCTGACTGGGTCACTGCTAAACTAGTTGGCAGTTCAAAGTGCTGTTTGCAAGCAGAGGAATGGAAAGTATAGTCAAAGGATAAGTGTGGTGAAAAGACCGCTGCTGCTTGAAGAGGGTTGTATAGTAAAGCTATAAGATTTTCTGAGATATTCACAGGGTAAGTGGAGTCCATGTTTAAAGAGCCGGTACACCATGTTAATCAAAGAAAAAGGCTCCATTCCTTGCATTAAATCACTCCTGGATAAAGACAAAGCATCTTACCTAGGCTATTGACAATGCAGTGGACTGTTCCTCAGTGGACCAAGGTATTTACATCTAATGTACATTTCATTTGTAAAGGTCCCAGAGTGTAGAGCTGCCTGCTGAGGAGGTATTTAACCATTTGATTCAGTTGTTTTGAACCAGGAACACATCTAAAGGTTGTAGGACATCAGCCCTTAAGGAGTTTAGTGGTATTTAGGGTCCCTTTTGTTGGTCCACTATTATCCCAAGTCCAAAATAATGTAATGTCCTGAGGATGATGCGAGACATCAGAGCCAAAACTGCAGACAAGCTGAAAACTAATAATACTGTAATGTTGAATCCCTCAGCAGTGCCAAAGGCTAAACCTCCATGCCACAAATTGTGACTGCGTATTAAGCTGATCCTGATGCAGGAACTTAAGCAAAAGGAGCCAGACCAAGTATTGAGAGAATATTCTACTTTTCATCAGGATTAATTTTTCTTTTGCTAATCTAAAGTATGCATTAGGCATCAAAAAGAAAAGAAATAAAACACTTAGTATAGTCACTTTTTAGCTTGAATTGCTGAAATTAATGAACTTTTTGATACACTTACTTTATGATGCACTTTCTCCATTAAGGTTATGGTTATAATGTCCTGACATGAAGAAATTAGGTCTTTTTGACTTTTGTTTCTTTTTACTTAGTCTAGATAAGGTAGTAAAAGCTGCACAGGTTAATTTTAAGTATTCTCTTTATTGCACAAGCAATCTAATGCTTGGGAGAAAAGTAAAACTTTTTAAACATAAAATAAACTAAACAAAGCAAAGCAGGATACATAAAGACAGGTTGGTCCTTGAAGAATATTGAATGATCAAAAGAGAAAGACCAGGATTCATTCCAGTGAAGAACATTTCCTCAGCACTCTAGCCTTCTGCTTGGCCTTCAGCAGAATCTACGGCGCACTAAAGTTTAAACGAAGTGGAAGCATCAAGGAGGCCAGCTGTCTATCATAAATAACCTATCAAACTCATGTCTGAAGGTGCAGTCAGTCATCGCAAAGGCTCTTCTTTTCATAGCCAGCCCAATGCCCAGACACTTTTAATCATCGTCGTCGTCCTCATTGAAGTAAACGTGCCTCCCTCTTGGGGCAGACGCCCACGTCCTGCCGTCGTCCTTGCTGCTGCTTGCAGGCCTTTCCTGGGTGGTGATAAGGTCTATGATGGCTGTGATGACAGCACAGTCTTTGGACTGGCGGTTATCCCAGTCCACAGGAGCCGGGTTACTGATTTTCTCTTGCAACAGTGAATCAAGCTCGTTCTTCAAACTCTACAGAACACAAAATAGAAAACAGTGAAAAAAAAAATAATAAAAGACACAAAAGGGTAAAATGAGCATGTGGTAACAGCTTTGTTTACCTTAACGAGATGAGCGATGCGCGCTGGGGATCTGAAGACAATCCACTGGTCGACTGCGATGGTCTCCTGGTCCTCGTCTTTCTGGATGGTGATGTCTCCTCCGAAGAACAGCAGCGAGAACGGGGAGACCTCGGTGCAGTCATAGAGGAAGATCTGAAGAGAGACGGTGACATTGTAAACGCACAATCACAGCGTTATTACAGGAGATTAACATGTTCAGTGACAGGAAGTGGCATCGTTAGCACATGCTGAGGCCGACAGCTACTCTGCGGTGTGGGCTGAAAGTGTCCCATTAGTGAAGAGAGGCTGTGCCAGTTTGAAATGTGTTTTGGTTCCTCTGGTGTGAGGAGAAATGTCATCCTGCCCTATCTGTGAATCTCCCTAATGTGCTACACTCTTTCTATTCATCTCACATACATAACTGACAGCTGTTTATGTAAAGCAGCTCACCCAATAAGACCCAGAGTGAAGAGCTGAAATATCTGAATGCCAAGTGTAACACTTCAAAGGGCTATGACCAACCTTTACTTCAATAAAAAGTTTGGCTTTTAAAACTTAAGATCATGATGTTCATTACTAACGATTTAAATATAAAAAAAAACTGACAGTGAAATAAAAATAATTATAATGGTAGTTTTAATCTGTCAAACGAGTCTCATTGGAATGCATGCTCTAATTTATTAAATAGGACTGTGAATTATTACAATTAAAAATTACAATTACAATATTAAAAATTATTACAATAAATAAATTAATTACTTAATTAAAGTGACAGTGTGTAGTTTTTGCAGTAAATCTGTTAAAATAGCCATTAAAATATTATGTTATAATAATTATGTAAAGCACATTAATTGCAAAATATTGCCGATACTGTAAAATATAACTTTAAAAATCAGTTTTAAAATACATAGGCGCAGGTCCTCTTTTCAGGGGAGACCCGTATTATATTACGTCTTTACTTCTACAAGAGCCCGGATGGACAAAGCGCACTGAACATGCCCGCCGTTAAAACATTGATTTCCCCTCAAAATGCAAAAAAGTTTAGCCATAAATACATTTTTACCTCTCCGCTAGTTCCAAGCGATGAAAGAGACTGATGTGCTCGTCATGTTGCTGCAAATAGATAATTCTCAGGGAATTGAGCGTTTGAAAACAGCACTAGTTGGATCTCCGTTGTTGAGTTTCTTATTCAAAGATACAGATACCGAATGCCTGTGATAATTCAGGTATGCACTGCCCCCTACTAGCCGAAAATTACACACATTGGCTTTAATAAATGTAACAAATAATAAATAAATGTTACCCATTTATTTATTTCTGTACAATTGAAAATAAATAAATAAATAAATAAATGTGGATGTCAATAAATAAATCTGTAAATAAATTTGGAAATAAATAATTCCATACATTTGTAAATAAACACATGTGGACATAATTACATAAATAAAAAAAGGGAATAAATGAATTAATGAGGGAATAAAAATATCAATAAATAAATAAATGTGGGAATCAAATAAAATTTGAAATAAATAATGTGGAAATATTTAAATGTTCTTCAGTAAGCTGTAGATATACCAGTTTTTGAAGTTAAAAGCATGGTTCCGCTAACTGGATATTTGGTCTGTCTTCCTGTCAAAAATAGTTGAATTTCCAGGCACAGATCCAGCATCTAACCTTAATATATACAGTAAAAACAGGGATGAGGTCAGGGTTTGGGGGAAGGCATTTTGGTAAAAGAATAGTCCTAAATCTAGACTGTAATAACGATTATTGTTCTGTAGAAAATACCAAACTGTATTCAGAGTTCAACCATGTAGTTGTTGATTGAAGGTTAAGCTGAATAAGTTGTAAGTAGCTCAAAAGCACCTCTAGAAGCTAAATTTACCCTCATCATGACACCACCACTACTATACTTGACAGTTGTTTAAGGATTCTTGAGTTTGAAAGCTTCACATTGACAACTCCAAAAATTACTTTTCACCATGGACACACATTTCATTCTGTGTCTCATCTGACCATCAAACATTTCTTTGTGTTTTGTTCATCTGACCCAAACTATCACCATTAACTAAAAAGCCACTGATGCTCAAGCTTTAAGAGGAAGATGCTGAAAACACCACTGTCACTGTCACTGTCCACAGTGAGGCCAGTTTGGCCACCTTTGGAGGGTGCCACACCTTCATCAGCCATGCATGAAATCTGTAGCTGGCTTCATGAATGCACTAAACTGCCTTTTTGGAAAATGTTTAAAAGTCAGATGAGACAGTTATTTGGCCACAGTAACATGAAGAATATTGGAGGTGTTAAGGTGAGAGTTTGGAGATAAAAACCCAGTAACAACCATGGTTGTGGTAGCACGCTGAGGGGAGAAATGAGGACTCTGGCAAAAATAATATCACAGATGGACAGAGTCTGCCAACACATGTATGAAGATGTTAATGAGCTGCAGAGATCCTTCATTGACAGAATCCTGCATCCAATGTGCACGAAGAAGCGTTTTCCGAGATCCTCCCTACCTGTAGCTGTTACACTATACAAGCAGAATTGCTTTCAACAAACACAATATTGTTTACATCCCTGCTGTAATTTGCACTGTTTCACTCATTTAACATTTCTGCAGCTACCATTTGAACATCTATTTTTCTCTGTTTATATTTTAACTTCTTGTGAATGTTTACTTTTTATTGCAAAACTACACATGTTGATTCTCTAAATATATATCGTTTTCAAATTATCCTACTCCGTAGTATATTCTAATCCATGTGCGCCTCTTTATTTTTAATAACTGCACAGTACTTAGTTTTTTTGGAATTGTCCAATGAAGGCAGGACTATAACCAAAATGTTAGACTTTCACTGAAGTTAGATAGTTGAAACTAATACTTAAGCTTTGATAAGATTTTAACAAGCATTTTCTTTTTAAGGTGCCATATTCAGTTCAGATGGTTGAAAGTTTGACACAAATTGGTGTTTCAACAGCGGAAAACAAAACTGGTTTCATACTGGGATAAAGCAGATTAATGTTAATCGAATTAAATAGGCAACAGCCTTATGAATAATTTGTTGGTAATATCTAAAAGCACGGTCTGTTTAGAAAATAAAGTGATTTAAATAAACATCACCATTTCCAGAAAAAAGTGGTCAAAATTTAAGACACAATGACACCAGAGCCTCATGATGAACACAGAAAACAGGAAGTAGTTTCTTTGAAACTTGCTCAAGGACATTTATTCCAATATGACTTGGCATATAATTCAGAGCCTGTGTGGGTTTGAGAAAGATTTACAATACATTTCAACCTAATTCTTGATTTTCATTCAGAATGTTTGTTGTGTCATGTTCCACCCAGCGTAACCCCCCTCGATGTAATATCTGACCTACGCTTTATGGGTCCACCTAATAACCTGGAGCAAATTTAGAGCACTATAGCTAAAAGAAAGCCCCACAGGTCCTTTAAAACACAAAGTATCTGATGGTATATTAAAACAAACAAAGGACAACAACAAAGATTTTTATACTCTAAAGGCATCAAACACAAACTGAAAATTAAGGGTCAAATCATTGGGAAGGAAATAAGAAGCAAGAGAGCCGGCACAACTACATTCACCCTATAAATCTGTGATGCGATGGATCACCAGGGACAAGTGCGTCAGAGAAGATCAACTTCAACGTCATCACATATTTTCCTGCCTTTTTTTCTAATTTCTGCTGCTCGTTTCTTCTGCCTCATTCTACCTTGATAAGCAAATAACCTTGGAAATCTCACACTGGCTGAATACCTCACTCAATGAACGCAGATATGCAGCATTGTGTGAGGGAAAAACAAAAGGATTTAAATGTGGCACAAAAAAAATTAAAATACAGAAAAAAGCAAACATGTTTTCTCCTTCAACAATGAGACAGGACAGAGACATACAAAGGTACAGGATGCAATCAAAGCAGCAAATTTAAAAAAAAATTTCCGGCAGAATCAGGGGACTCACATAAAGTGACAATTCAGAAGGAAGGAATACAGATAGATGGAGAGGAAACAAGAATCTGAGGAGGAATTAAAAAATTAAGAGGGCGAGAGAAAAACTACACTTAAGCACTGAAGCCAGGAATCAGTGTCGGCCAGTTTGTCCCCATGAACACCTCTTGCATTGTGTTTCAGGCGCTTTGAAGCCCAAGAGCCTTTGAGAGAGAGTTGAAAGGCTGTGTTTTTAATCAAATATTCATTAAGTGCAAAGCCGGTGTGGCACCGCTGCCAACCTTTAGCCACCGGTACTTCTATCTTCCCACAGGCGCTCATCAAAAGTGGCCGGGCAAAATCCCAACAGTTGTTTTCACACAGACAGGAATATGAAGGAGAAAATTTAAACAATACAGGCTTGTCTTTTTAGTAGCCGTTCTTCACACTGAGGCTTCTCAGCTAGAGATTTTCTGCCAGTGATGCATTTAGACAGCTGGATGTTCTAGGTAGGGGGTGCAAAGAAGCACACATCGCACAGCAGGTGGGACATGATGAACCAAATATAGACAATTCACTGTTACAAACATACACTTCAGATCTCGATATGAAATGCTCTTACTCATGCTCCAAGTGCCCTCATAAATATCTCCTGGTTTTAATTTTTTGGTCGAAATTACATTTTTCGGCTCAAACAAACCTGAGTAAATATAACACTTATTTCTAATGAATTAATTCAGAAAACAACTCAACAGTATTTAATAACAATTTGGCCCAAATTGAACCAGTTAAATCAATATAAAAAAATATAATAGCTGTCTGAAAATATAAAGTAGGCTTAAAGATCTAAAAATGCAACATCTAAAGCAAACATGGGTTATGGAGCAGACCAATGCCCTGAAGCACACCACCAAGTCCACCTCTAAATAACTTTAAAAAGGTTTTGTAATAACTTAGTCAAAGTCTGGACATGAATCCAACTGAGAAGCTTCGGAATTACCTTAAATAGGCTTTTAACAGGCACAAATCTTCCAGTGTGTCTGTTCAATTTACAGACAGTTTATTTTATCATTATTTCAAAGCAAAAATTCCCCACCCCACCCATAGCCCCCAATTCATGTTTACTTACACTGCTGGTTCTCATCTTCAGGTGGTAAATGAGCCATGTGTAATTGAACTCCTTCTCTTCAGCATTGACAGATTTGGGATGAATACACACCTTTCCATCAGCCTGGGTGTACACGTTTACCCTGAGATGGATGAGATGTTACAAAGTATGAGTGGTAAACAGCGATGGTTCTATTCCCATCAACAACACCAAATCTTAAACTTGATATATGTTAAAATTACATTGTCTGATTCTTTATTTAATGTCAAGATTTATTTGAAATGTAAAGAAATGCTTTTTAATGGCAAAAGGGAGAAACAAATATATTTACCATTGGAAACACTCAAAATCTGTAACTATGCAATAAAGATGTCATTTTAAAGTTAACTATTAACCAGCAATGTGCCATTTAAAACTGACAGGATGTGTTTTGAGAAAAGCAAGTAGGACCAGTCTGGGTGCTTGTAAGAACCATCAGCTAACATTGACTGTCAGTTGTTTGATGAGATTTGTAGTTACAGAGAGCTTGATATGTGACTGACGAGGCAGAAAGGATAAAACGTTTAGCATTAAATTATGACACATCAAACAGCGAAGACTTTCATATATATGTTTAAAACTACAACATTTGCCAAGATGTTTTACAAATGTACTTTTCTTTAAATTCAAAACTGTCATAAGTCTGTTAAATATAGTATCTGCACATGGTCAAAGATAATTTAAACAAGAATGTTCCTTTATGAAAACCAGGTGAAAATTTACAATTGCACCACTGATGGTGGCAGCGCTAAGGTAACACTATATTTGTACTTTTTGTTGACTGCTTTTAACCATTTTGGTTGAAGCATGTTGGACATTTGTTTCCAATGGTTTACGATGCTGTGAAGCTGGAAGATTTTTTGCTCTTACTTTTTTGTTCTTCTTAAAACACATTCGGACAGTTGCAATGATCTGTTACCATGGCAACAAGGTATTGTTTTTTTACAACTGGATCATCTGATTTGCATCTAAAAAGCTAAAAAAACAAAAAAACACCAGCACTATGATTCCAAATCTGAAAGGAGTTGAAAACGAGGGTTCATGGATGCAGACCAGGACCAAAGAGCAGAGAGATAAGGAGGAAGTTCAAACCATCTCCTCCATTGTGATAAAATGAGGAGAATAGGGATATCCCGATTAGGGCTGCAGGATATTAGGAAACTCTGCGATAATAGGGATCAAAGTTGTGATGACCATTTGACTTGAGATAAATACATGGTAATTAAAACAACAAAGAAAAACAACAACTAATAAATAATTTCCATTTCACTGTGACACACACACAAAAAATGCATCAATTTACAGCTGCTGCGTTAGCAGTAAAAAAAAAACAACTGCATCTTAATACTGAAACATTTCAACCAAACTCTGCTTTGATAGTTGAAGGAAGTTTTTCAAATTGTGTTGTTCTCAGTGATGAAAGTGTTGTTCTCAATGGCCCCTGCTTTCCATCACTGTTACCCCAGAGTCCCAATGAGAATTTCTTCATGATTTTTCCAAGTGCTACAATTATGCAGTTTATTGCAGTTAACATGTTATTTACTAAGACATACTCAACACAACCCCATTTAATAAAGAATAAATAACCGTTAAAAAGAGACACTTTTTATTCAGAGGACTGTGAGGGTTATAAAGGAACCTTCGGCTTGTACCCATTGAGCATCCCTGATAATAGAAAGACTGAAGTTCTTTTGAGAATTTTCTAATTTAATTGCATCCATTTTTGCTCTACAAGTAATTTGTTCCCAGGGCCAAATAGGCAGCAGCACAATCCCCAAGCATGTACAATCTGGCTTCACATTGAAAAGTTGGGCAGACAATCTTTTGATGAAAATCCACAAACATTTTCCAATCATTTCTGAGCTATTTGTGACCGAATAAATAATTGAAAATTGCCTCGATCACTTACAGGAAAGCAGTCTCCTGGGTTTGGATTTTGACATAACAGGACAGATTTGTTTCAACTTGCCCCAAAAAAAATTTCCAGATAAACTCTATGAGTGTCTAATAGTGCTGTGCATATGACTAGTCATTATTTTTGGTATTTTAATACATTATAGTACAAATATGCATTTTGTACCAAAAATCGTTAGTGGAGTGCCATCTCCTGGTTAATATTATACAGCCTGGGTAACTGATGTCAGCTCAGATTTCTGACAATAGCATCCTGCTCCTGTGGAGTGTAAATAGATGTTCAGTCTTGGCCACACCTCCGCAGCAAGTTTGTAACTGACAAGCAACAAGCTTAAAACGATATGGTTCAGGGCAGCTCGGCTGCTGCATAGAATGATTCGCCCTTTAGTCTATTCCCTCTAAAGGGCGTGGAGGGAAATATTCATCTTCATAATTGCCCCCTTCTGAGAGCTTACATCGCTATTGTGTAGCATCTTTCTGGCTGTCTGTGTCCCACTATAGAGACTGCAGGCAGTCCTTTCAGTTCATGTATGAGTTAACTAAAACAATCTTTTGTCTAAAAAAATGCCAAACCTTAACTTGGCCATTCCTAACCTTTAATACATACAATAGCAAAATTACAACCTGAGGAAATTGCTACTTAAAATATTTTATTTTAAAGTTTTTTTTTCTTTGTATGCCTTAATTAACACCAGAGGACCTATGCATGGAACCTTTTAAGTGCTGATTGTAGGGAAAAGGCTTGAGAAATCTGAGTATTTAACAAGCTTGAAAACTGCTTCCTAGTGGTGGCAAATAAGCCTCAGCAAAATCAGTCCCTATCCAATAAATCTAATACAGAGCAAAAGATAAAATAATAATAACTTAAGGGATATTTTGCACCAAATTAGAATAATAATACTGTCAGGTAACATTTGAATTGTTGTCCTTAGGTGTTAGGTTTGAACTGTTCATGGTAACAAGCTAAAATAATATGGTTTATGTAAAAAGCTTTGAAAACGTATTCAAAACCTTTTAAACCTCTTCATATTTTGTCATACCAAAACCACAAACTTTAACGTAGAATTCCATCTTATTTGATATGCAAACACGAATTAGGGCATAATTGTTAAGTATGTAAAACATTACATTTTTCACAATTTTTTTAAACTCAAAAACTAACATTCAAATAATCTACTCTCAGTTGTATGAAAACTGACCAGAACAAATGTATTGAAATCACTGGGTCCAATCAGATGATTTTACCTTTTTATTTTAAGTCCCTAATTGCATTTGTGCAAGCAAAACAGAACTGACTGCTTGACATGAGAAAACTGTATGTACCAGACAGCCTGAATCGGTAACAAAGGAAAGAGCCCCTACTCGAGCAATTAAATCGTTTTATCTTGAAACTGGCTACTTTCATAGGCAAATAAAGGACTCAGTAAAAATTAATTACATTCATAAATGTGTTGCTAAGCACTGAAAAAACAAAAGTGTGCTCCCTGGATTGTTACAGATTTTGTTTAAATGCATGGTTCTGTGAGAATTTGTTTTTTTTCCAAGCATACCTTTCTTCAGTTTCTGCTTTCCATATTTTAGGTCAAACCATTTTTATATCAGACAAAGATAGACGGGTATTTTAAACTTCTGAAAGAGTAAACACTGTTTCCCCCGGTGAACTTTAACCCCGTCCAGTGTTGCATAATTTAATTACTGGTTTATAGTTAAGGTAACAGCTAAAAAAAAACCCACCACATTTTAATTGCACTGACTCATATCAATCTCAAATCAGTACAGATTGGATTGGATCGGGATTATCAATTATTTCTTGAGAATCTGACTCAAATCTTGAAATTTGAATCAATACCCAGCTCTAGTAGTTTGATTGACTGATGCTGTTTCAGGATCTAAACAGCTTGCCTTGATTGAGGGAGCCATTAATTTTTTTCTATAGAAGAAATCCCGAGGGAGAATTGTTCAGCCATCAGTTTTTGATCTTAACATTAAGCATGCATGGGTTATTCAACAGGTCAAAATTCTGACACGCAGCAGCGATGCCTAGCTTTGAATGACTAAAAAAAAGACAAAATTAATGTAGAGTGGCCGAACATGAATCTAATTAAGATGCTGTAGCATAACCTTAAACAGACTCTTGATGTTAAAACAAATATCTAAGGTGGATGGATTAAGACAATTCTGGAGAAAAAAAAAAAGCAGAATAAAATTCCTACACAATGATGTAATGGACTCATTGCCAGTTAGTGCAAACGATCAGAGACAGTTGTTGTCCTAACTGTACAATTACTCATCTGTAGGGGAGCTAGCTTTTTATTTTATTTTTTACAAAATAAATTTGAAAACTTTATTTTGTATTCACTCTGGTCTGATATTCTGAAAAAAAGTATAAACGGAAGAAATATGTAAGGAGTAAAACATATTTTTATACCACTGTATTGTATACTGCTTCTAATCTGACTTCAAATGTAATGAAATGTGTTATATAAATAAAACTGCCATTGCCAAAGTCATTTATCTTTTGCAAACAGTTCAAATCTGCCACTTATGACAACTGCCTCAGGGCACCACCATGAGTGCACTGATGCTGAGGTGCAAAAGTGCCTTTGTTTTTTGACAATTTTCCAAACAGGGTGGCTGCACACCTGGGAGTAACTGTCATAGGACCTTCCCAAAACCCATCCTAGAAGTCTGATAAATGATTGTAATGCTGCACCATTCGTTTCTCAAGGGAGGAAATAACAAAGAAAAAATAAACTTCTCAGTTCTGAGCTGCTTTAGACTGAAAGACTCACCCAGGTCTCTTTTTGCTGTGAGAGGGTTTGATCATGGCCACCTTAGGGTACAGTCCAGCAACAATCACTGCCTTGATCAACTTCTCATTATCTGAGAAAATATTTAAAAAAAATATTCAATTACATACTGTTCGATGGAAGGAATCACAAATGTAAAACATGCTACTAACAAAAAGCTAAAGATGTTTGGCTTTTGGTGAAATTGATGGAAAATGTAAAAAGTTCATACTACGGTGATATAGCATGAAACTAAGACATTCAACTTTTTAAAGAATTTATTGAAACAAAAACCAACAACAGTGCTGGGTATGCCACAACAACAAAAAATATCAACGTCTCAATAAGTGTCATGTGGCCTAGAGCATGATTTACAGCTTGACAAAGACATCTCATGGTTTTCACCAGACGACTTACTGCTTGGTGCAGTATGGTATCCCACTCATTATGACAGGTGATCCTCAGCTCACTCAGGTTCTGGTGTACAGAGGTATGAGCCGCTACAAGACGACTAAGATTAGTTCTATTGTTTTCTGTGAGATTTAGGTCTTGGGAAAGAGCAGGTGTCTCCGTTTGACTTTCCCCCGGCTCCAGCAGCCATTTTCTATTGATGCGGTTTCGCTGGAGCATTGTTGTCCATAAAGATAAAAATTAAGACTGCTTTGTTCATGGAATGACTGGACTGAGGTTATTCAGTGTAAGGCAGTTCTGTATTAACTTGACACACCCGCCCACACTGTAACCCCACCACCAAAGGCTTGTCTGGTGACAACAGTGACTGATCTATAGTGTCTCCTTGACGTCTCAAACATCCTTGGTGGCCATCACTTCAGCGTGAATGGAATTTCATCAAAGAACAGCTCTAAGGCCCACTGGGCCCATGTCCAGCACAAAAGCTACCTGGTCCGTGCAAGACAATGACGGCTGTTTCTTGTGGCTCGTCCAGCACGAAGACCACACTGACGTAAATGGTTTTAACTGGTCTGGTGAGAAACTTCTGTGCCTCTCACCTCACATACATGTGTCAGGAGTTGAGTGGCATTCATCATCCTGTTCAAAATGAAGCTGTGTGGGATGTTGCCTAAGGATGACGTCCATTTCAATACCTTTTCATGACTCAACCAGCTCTTATGAATTTTGCAGTTAGCTCCTTGTTAGAGAAAAGCAAGTTTTGCAAAAAAATACAGTATTGAAACACTGAACAGTTGGACATGTGCATTCAAAAGTTTAGAGAAGGCCACACGAAGTTAACCTGTAAAAGGTTATAGTACATTTTAAGGTCATCCTGAAATTTCCCCCAAAAGCCAAATATCCCTAGCTTTTTTTGAGTACGGTCGTTGACTCTAAAAGAAATCTCTCCAAGTTACCTGAGTTGATATTGGATTTGGCATCTTTGGGATCCTTACTGCTGACAAAGCCAGCATGCCGGAGATGTTCGGCAAACTGGCCTTTCATGTTGTGTAGCATCTAAATAACAAAATTGACAAATTACTATGGTAGACTGAGATATAGCGGAATGACATCTTCTGATATTAAGCAATTAGGCAACATATTGATTGTAAAACGAATTGTATATTTATTGTAAGCTTTGAGTTTAGACGTGTAATAAAATAAACACTCATTAAATACTAATGACCATAACTCTGAGATATGTGAGTTTTTATTACATTATGCTAATCTGACCATTATTTCTTCCTCTTCTTTAATTCCTCCATTCCTCTACTAAACGTCTTGCTCAGATGCAGGTTAGGTAAAATAAATCCAAAATATGCATGAAACCCTTAAATTTATTAAATGTATTATTTTGCCCTTGAGATAATTACATAGCTATGATGAGTTACTACACAATTTAGTAGTATTTTTAAAGTATACATGCCAAATGCAGAGAGTATTACCCCTATTCGACCCAGTATTTTATTTAGAAGAAAATTTAGAGAAAACTGTAACTGAAAGGAAATTCAACTCTGGGAGTTGTAGAATGTAAAAATCTAAAAACAAAATTTTAATTCTTAGTTTAACTCAAAAAAGTTGCTTAAAATCTAATTCTCTTAACCAAAATTATTGTTTCTGTCTGTGAGCTAAATGTGTCGTTGCACTCATTCACATCCCTTCAAAGTAAACTGGACTCACCTGAAGTGTGTTGGCTGACAGGAAGTTGTCCCAGCAGTAATCCCTCTCATACCTGGCCCCTCTCTGTTTGGCTTCCTCCCATCCCTGGAAACCAGTGCATAAGAAATTAAGACAGATGTCACATAACCTACAAAACTTGAGGGGTATGGTAAGGTCACAGCTGTTGTTTTTTTTTTTTTACCTTAAAGGCATAGACAATAGTGAGGTGGTCACTCTTGGAGTTTCTGGACAGAGTCCTTCTCCTCATGTCTGCCATCTTTTCTTTACCCTAAGAGGGACAGGCAATTTTCCCAAACATCCTTAAGTATGCAAGATATATAAAAAGAGCCTGAAGGTAGTTTACAGAAATACGCTGAAGTGTTGTATGTGTGTTTGTGTGTCTGCTGTCGATGTTGGCTTTCAAGTCTGTGAGCGAAGCGCCCTACCAGGGGTATGAAAAAAGGGTCTTTGAAGCTGAGCGAAGCGGCAATGGTGAGTACAGGGTCGAGGCATCCCAACAGAGCCCCGAACAGGATCAGTTTGCCGATGTGCGGTTCCACGGGGAGACGTGCCAGATGGAAACCCAGCGCAGTCAAATTCTCTGTATGGTCCAGGGCATTCTAACACATCATATCACAAAGAGCAGAAGAAAAAGTTTCATGTCATCTTGAGCTCAGGATGATGCTTTTCTAATGAAGTCAGTCAAGTCAAGTGGTAGCAGCTTTTTTTATATTAAGTGGGACCTGTTTGTGAATAAACATCTCGAGAAATAGTACACTGGAAGTACTTATGGGTTAAAAATATGGGTCATTGCACTGAGTGTAACAGCATTATACCAATAAACTGTGGGCTGATTAACTGGGTGATATTAACAAAAAAAACACTTTTCAATCATTTTAGGAACAAACATTCTTTTGGCTGCCTTGCTGGAGCCCTTGTTTTTCATCTGATATCTTTTCAATCTGTATTATATCCTAGATAACTGATTCGTAACAAAAGGTGGCTATACCAGGTTGGTATATATTTCTGCAAAAACTCATAAAAACAATGTATTACCAAGAGATTTGTAGTTCATCAACAAATCTCCATTTTCCCACAAGTAGGTTTTCCAAACCTTCTTTTAATATAAAAATGTCTACATCTCATATTTGTAGGACATGCACACAAGATAACATGTTTTTTAGCTTCTCCCCTGGTCAAGGTTGTGTATCTGTACACTTCAAATACCATAAATAATTCAAAACTAGACATAAACCTGCCTCATAAGAGGCTTGGATATTTTTGCAAAAAAAGCTGCATTAAGTAAATGGTAATTAAAAAGTATTAATTACTCATTAACTCTAATATTTTGACATTATAAAAACTAAATGGTCTCATTCACTAATTTTTTTCTATAAGTTTGCAAGGGTATCTAGTTGTAATTAATACCTTGTGAGTTGTTATCTGTAGAAAAACTCGCTCCTGTTTCAGGAGGTCGCAGCTTGTCAAAGGAGTAAGTGGGGGTAAACACATCCTACTCCAATATTCAAGCTATGTAAATGCCTTGCCTCTGATTGGCAAACATCAATGACTCTTAGGCTACGTCCACACTAAGCCGATAAGGTTATACGGGGAGTTAGACGCCTAATGTTATCCACTCAACGAGCATTTACACCCCGTTTAAGTTCCCATGATTGCGCAATCCCATACCGACCTGTGCAAATACTGGGCATGCGCGAAAAGACGCACGGAACACGCGTATAATCTACGTGACGCCAGCGCCTACATCATATATACAAGAAGCTCTATGGCACAGTACATATCTGCTTGTCCCGTTAACCGAAGAGAACAATAGCTGCTCAGAAGAAGAGAGAGTTTTTGGTGTGGACAGACGACGAGATCGATTTATTACTCTTCGCTGTTGTCTTTGTCTGTAGTGTCGTATTGTTATTGACGCAGCATTCATTGACGCCACTTCCTTTCATTATCCGGGGAAGCTGTCCACACTAGCTCGTTTAGCCGTTGAATTAAGATTTACACGGCTGTCTTACCCGGCTAATAGTTATCCGGCCACAGACCTTAAACGACACCGGGTTAGTGTGGACGATAGGGGGGTGTAGACTAAATAATTATACGTTTAAGGCATTACCCGGCTTAGTGTGGACGTGGCCTTATGCTGCCTCCAAACAAATAACTAACTTACTTCACTGGTGGTGTTCCAAAAAAAAAATCCTTGGCTTCTCTTTCTTTGATAGAAAAAAAATGCAACACTGATGCCCATGTCCACAGATAACACAAGTCCAAACTTTTTACACCATGTTATGGAGTTGCTAATGGTTAGCTTATACTAGCCGTGCTACAGAAAGTTAGCTTCTACTAATCACTTCCTTCCAGTGGGCGTCCGCAAGCCAAAGTAGTCAAGACCATGAAAAGTAATTTTAGTCAATTTGATGGGAGTGTTTTCTGACTTGTTCGTTTTGTCATCCATTTCCTTTCTGCGGCTAATGCCGGCAATGGTGGTTGGAGAAAATGTTCATGTGCAACATGCATATGCAACTGATAAAGAACGATCATATTTCAAAAAGAACAAGTAATACAAGGTTTCTCAGAAAATGAGACATTTAATTTCACATCACAGGGGTTTTATGTGACTGACTCACATGACGTATAGGTAAAGCTTAAAAAAAGTAATGTATGGTTATCTTTATTTTTTATATTTAAAAAAAAAATATGAACTGTGATATGCATTTCTAAGGCAATATTTTGTGAAACATAGTTTTAGGGTATGTCTTGACCAGTTTTACGCTGAAAACTGGACCTATTCCGGGCCAGGGTCAGGAAGCGGGCCAGGAAAATCACCTCTGACCCCTCACACCCTGGCCACAATCTGTTTAGGCTCCTCCCCTCAGGTCGGCGTTACAGAGCGTTGTACGCCAAAACCACCCGACACAAAAACAGTTTTTTCCCCCAGGCTGTCGCTCTGACGAACTCTGTCTAGTCACAGTGTGTGAGTGCACTCACATAACAATAAACTATAACTCTGCACTTCTGTACATACTCACTGTAAAATAACCCCGGCTTGGTGTATATATTATCCTTTATTATTTACGATCTGATATTTATTTGTATTTTTACTTATTTTTGTTCTTATTTTTCTTTTTTTCTTTTTTTATTTCACTTATTCAAGTTCTGTACTGGAGGAAAAAGTTTGCCGGAGTCAAATTCCTTGTATGTGACATACCCTGCCAATAAACTGATTGTGATTCTGAAATAATTTCTGATATGTCGTTACACAATCGGTCAAATCACCTGACTGGATCGAGTGTCTGAACATCAGTTTTTAGGTCTTGCGACATATTCTCAGGATTTGGACTGCGCCGTTCTAACAGATAAATATCTTTTGATCTAAACCATGTAACTTTGCCCCAACATAGATTTGCTCCACTACCTTTTGTTTCTTTGATTGCCCTGAACTGATCTCTGTCCAGCTATCCTGTAACTTTCACTTGGTTTTCCTGTCTGTGCTGAAGAGAAGCATCCCTACAGCATGATGCTGCCATCACTATAGTGCGTTCAGGGTAAAGTACAGTGTTTTTCTCTACATACAGCAATTTACAGGAAGGCGAAACATTTTGATTTAGGCTCATATGACTAAAGCACCTTCTTCAGCATGTTTGCTGTATCACCTATACGGTTTATATGCAAACTTTATGGCTTTCTTTCAGCATCAGCTTTCTTCTTAACTTTCTTCCATAAACATCAGATTTTTGGAGTGCATGTTTAATAATTGTTTCAAAAAATTCCTACACCAGAGCTGATCTTTGATCTCTGATTATAGCTCTTATTGTCTGACTTATCACTTTAGGTGGAAGGCAATGGCTTTTTTATTTTCAACTAAAGAATAGTTCCAATTTTTACTCATTAAAAAACATGCAGGTTTGTGCTTTCTAGTGCAGAGTTACCCACAGATATAAGAACATCTCACATATACCATCCTCCCTTCAATGGCCCCCTGTACATCACAAACAGAGGTCGCACTGAAGCACCATGACCATTTGCTGTCACACACATCAACAGCCAAATGTCCACAGGAGACTAAGAGATTTATTTTACCACTATGAAAGCAAATATGTTATAAATGTAAAAAATATTTACCAACCATCGAGCATGGTGGTCATGGAATCATCCCTTAGTCTGTTTTGCAATCCTCCTAATTCTTGAACTTCATTTTAAATCAACATCTAATGGAGCGTTCACACTGCCCCAAATGTCAGCATTGAGTCCGTCAGAGGTCTGTCAGACTCTCTGCCGTGCATTGTTTTCGTTGGCTCCATCGACTTTTCAAGCAGTACTTGTGTTTCAAGCGGCAACGTAGCAAACGCAAGCAACGCAGAAGTTTAGCTAGCTGAACTTTTAGCGGACTTGACGCACTTGACACAGTGCACCAATCAATCACGGCGTCTCACTGTAGTGAGGTCTAATGTATATATGTCAAACTACATGTGTTGGGAGTGTTGCTTGACGCAGACAAACTGTGTGGTCTGAACACACCATTAGATGGTTGAAACGGTAGAAAGTTGGACCTGTGTGTGTGGAGTAGTAATGGGAATTCTGGCTGTTTTAGGAGAAGCGATTCTTATGGCTAGGCTAACTGAAAAGAATAGCCTCTTTCATCTCCTTACATTTTTTTTATTTATTAAATTAATTTATCATCAAAAACAATTTAAAATGATCAGTAAAATGAATTACTTATCTACACACATTATAATATCCAATAGATCTTATTTAATAGTTGCTTATTGTATTTACCATAGAATTACCACTTGTATGTAAATTAATTATATATTTTGAACTACTCACAGTTAACAACATTGAAACAATAAGATAATGTAGACACGTCCAAAGCAGGATGGAGTTCAAATACAATTTTTTATGTCTATTCCATTTTATAGGTGATTTAATATATGTTTTATGTCTTTGTTTAGCTTGTGGGTCTTATCTTAAAATTATGCAGCCCTTTAGGCAAACTTATTTTTCAAAAGTGCTTTGTAGAAAAAAAAAATAAATAAATAAAGGATTTTGAATTTACAACCAACTTTATGGCGTATAACATAAAAACAACAAATAAAAAATGTATTGATTGTTATTTTAATGTGACAAAAAATATAAATCAGTACTTTACACTACTTATGCAAGCATTGTCAATTTCTATACATTACCAATAAATGGTGATGGCAAAAACATTCAACTCAAGGCTTGATGTGTTACATTAACTCATGAGAATATATTAGTATGCATGTCTGTGTTTTATAGTAATCATTTGGAAGGTTTCTGTGTTTTGATATAACTCCCTCTATGTAGTTGTAAGTCTTGATACATACAGAAAAACGAAATGAAGCTCCATACTTTGCAGGTCTATATGATTTCCCCTGAAACAAACAATAGGTGATCTTTACTGTTTCCTACCAGGTCTGTGAGGTTCTTGACGGCGAGGTTGACTGCCTTCTCACTAGGTGGGTCCAAGGCCTTCTCCAAAAATCTGCTGATGGAGCCAAGCTTCAATATCTAAAGGGAGTACATCAGTTTTCATCCAATCAGCTAAGGGTCATCATTGAACACATCTTTACAACCAAACTGTGGGTATGGCTTGACATTAGGGGTTGTGTGCATCTTTGTCCAAGCAGCTCGAAAATTGAAGTTTGGATGTGGGCCATCCTACACACACAATTGCATGAAGCCACTTTAATGTGCTACGTTTAGTGACAGGAAGAGAATAATTGTGATAAGAGCTGATTCAGTGAATGTCTACATTCACTCAAAGTGCATTTATTTCCACATCAAAAAAGAGACTTTTAAATTCACCAAAGAGTAAAGAAGCAACCACATGTCCACTGTCAGATTGAAAAAAAAGAAAAATGTGATGTTGGAGTGTCTGTGCATGAGGTTTGCATGCTGTCAGAGTGTCTCTCACTCTGAGGTTACTCTGATGCATTAGTCAGCCTCTCACCCGGCAGCTTTAAAAAAAAAGGAAAAAAAAGACAAAGCATTACACACATACTTGAATTTATTGAACGGAGCTGGAGGAAGATGCACACTTGAAACCCCATACAATAAAGCTGCTGGTGAGAACAATCTCTGCAAACACTGGCACTGAGTGAACCTTGGCTTTATGATCCATTAGCAATGTTTTAAACATTTCTGAGTGCAATGTGAGCATTCAAAGAGACAAACAGCACAGCTCAGCAAGCAGCAAACATTGAAAAAAAAACACTGCATGAGAACAGGGCTATGAACAGAAGTGATTATATTGTGTTAAAAAACAGAAACAGCTGGAGAGGGGGCGTGAGTCAGCCTGGGATGTCCTTCCTCAATTTTCATTAACAAAAGAGGCTTCAGCACAGGACCAGAACCAATCAACATGGAGTAATCCTTCACCACTGTGTGAAATACCAATAGAGCAAATAAAGGAGGATAGATGTATCTTCATAGGTAGCAGAGAAATCATGGGATTTTTGTCAGTGTTAACATATATTCTGATTGCACAACTGAACACTGTACTTTGTAGAAGTGGCAACACTTAAATTAGTTGGTTTCCAGGCAAAGATGTGGCTTTAAAACGTAGGTCACGCACTTTCAATAGCAGTGAGTTCAGAGCAATTCTAGAAACTGGATGGTAGCATGCTTTCTAAACCAGTGATGATGAGTGTTTGGAATCAACACCCAAATACATCAGAGTTTTAACTCATCTGACTCAAACAGTGACCTCTAATAAAAAGAAGCCATTGTGTAGAAAAAAAAACAATGATCCATCAAGGCTGAAGCTTATTACGCCTGGAAGATAAGCTTTACATTTACATGTGCTGAGAGGTTGCCAACTAAGATGCAAAAACTGTGATGCACCATGACTGAAATTTGCTGTCACACGCAACAACAAGCCAAATGTCCACTTGAGACAAAGAGATTTATTTTGCCACCATGAAAGCAAATACAGTACAGACCAAAAGTTTGGACACATCTTCTCATTCAGTCCGTTTCTTTTCATGACTATTGACATTGTAGATTCACACTGAAGGCATCTTAACTATGAATTAACACATATGGAATTATGTAGCACTTTTACAAAAAAGTGTGAAATAACCTAGCCTCCTAAGTCACCGAACCTGAACCCAATCGAGATGATTTGGGGTGAGCTGAACCGCAGAGTCAAGGCAAAAGGGGCAACAAGTACTAAGCATCTCAGGGAACCATTGTGGGTGAGCAAAGGGTGGCTACTTTGAGGGATCTAAAATATAACATTTAATCAGTTATTTCAACATTTTTGTTTAAGTACATACAGTAATTCCACACATTATGTGTTCATTCATAGAATTGATGCCCTTAATTGAGAATATACAATGTAGTCATGAAAAGAAAGAGGTGTGTCCAAACTTTTGGTACGTACTGTATGTTATTAACGTAAAAATTGCTTACCAACCATCAAGCATGGTGGTCATGGAATCAGCCCTTAGTCTGTTTTGCAATCCTCTAAATTCTTGAATTTCATTTTAAATCAACATCTAATGGTGCGTTTGCGATGGCTCCATCAACTTTTCAAGCGCACTTGCGTTTCAAGTGGCAGCGTAGCAAACGCAAGCAACGCAGAAGTTCAGCTAGCTGAACTTTTGACAGACTTGACGCAGTCGCCAACCAATCACAGCGTCTCACTGTAGGGACATCTAATGTATATACGTCAAACTACATGCGTTGGGAGTGTTGGGATCTGGTCCATGAATATGATATAAAAGGGCTCTACAAGTATGACGCCAGCATTCCAATAACACTTCCCTCCCTTTCGGTCACTCCAAACCAATGCGAGGGCTGTCTGCTCTCACTCTCTCTCTTTCCCAGCTGAGCGCTGGTAAAATCTGCCCGCTGGTTGGCTGGAGCACCATTCCATCAAACCCGCTGCAGTTCTCTGCAGCTTGAGTGGAGACTGCACAGAGAGGAGGGCCAAAAGACACCAGCCCGGTGAGTTTAAAATCTCAAGGACTGCCACTTCCAAACTCTCTCTGGTTCGGCTCCCGGACTAAAAGGAGACCCCTCTCTTCAAAACTCGCTTTAGTGGGGTTTAGTTCTGTCCAAGGAACTGAAAGAAGAGATCTTCCTTTGCAACACGTGTTCTGGATTTTTGTCTTTCCTCCCTGCAACCAAGTTTTCCCGATAGTTTGGTTGGCCCCCAAACTATCTCTTTTTGATCCACTGAATCCCCCTCTTCGTTTTTTGCCTCTCTGCGCGGCTGACGAGCCAAGCATCTCGTTTCCCAACTTTTTCTTCCACAACTGGGAGTCCCCCTCTTTCTGATAGAAAGTAAGAGTGTTCCTTTTTATCTTTATCTTCTGTTACCTGTATGTATGCATGATTATTGATGTGAAGTGAGCTGCCTTCCTTGAGCCCTCTGTGATTTTTCTGTGCTGTGTTTCTACTTACGGGTAAATTTGTGACTTTGGTACTTGTTGATTGTTAGTTTCCTGTATGGTTTGTCCTTTGTTAGTAAGCAGAATTGTTAGTCTGTAGAAGTTTGGTTCCCCTCCATTAGTTTGATAGTAAGTGTTTGGCGTCATAGGTATTTGGGTCAGCACCCGCGGAGCACCTGTCAGGAACGCGCAGCCCGCAAAGGACATTTTAAAACCTTTTCCTCCATATTTCCCAACCAGAGTCTTTATTAGCAGAAGCTAACTCACTGATAAGAGCCACGAGGTTTCTTTGTTAGAAAGGAACCACAGGCCTCTTGCTCAGATTAAACAATAGTTCATAAAACTTCCCCCCATTCTTTTCGACGAGCTGTACGTTCGCGTCATACACCGCCTCCACGCATGCACGCTTGGGGCTGCGTACGACGTCATTAGGAGGCGCCCTGTGACGTGCTTTAGCGACATCTTCGCTGGTCGCTTGAAAGAACCATTTTGATATGGGTAGTGTTATTTTAGTTTTGTTTTAGAATAAATTGGTTAAATTGAATCAAATCGCTGGTTTCTTTTATTCTGAGTATGTGTGTGAATTATTGCAAATAATTCATGTCCTTCAGATAGGATCTTTCTGGTGTAATTACTAATAATTCATCCTTATAAGTGAGATGATTGGTTGATAGTCCCCTTTTGATTATATACAATATTTTGTTTCTAGCCCAGAGGCTAGATGGTGCCCCGATTAAATGATTTAAAGAATAATTAACTACTAATTTACAATTATTAGTTAATGTTCTTAACATAACCAGACAGACCATAACTCTTTAACAATTATCAATTAATTATTATTAATTGATAAATTCCCCTACAGGAGCGTTGCTTGATGCAGACAAAGTGTGCGGTCTGAATGCACCATTAGATGATTGAAACGGTAGAAAGTTGGACGGATCTGTCTATTTCAAAAGAACAGTGAACCTGGAATGACCATGATCCATCATGTGTGGACCATACCTGTTTGTGGCAGGAAACCACTTAATTAATCCAAACGAGCTCCAGAATATCTGATGAAAGGAGCGGTCAAATATCGCACCGGGATTATCCCAAAAGACTGTTGATGTCAACAAAAGTCATGTGGTGATCAAGCTAAAGGACTTTTATTTCTATTTGTATTCTACTTTTATTTTCCTTTTTATTTCGTTACTTTAAAGTTTTTCTACCACATAGATTTCCCTGGGACAGATCCTCTCTTTTCTTTTTGGACAACTTCATAAACAACTAAAGATTACAAAATGGCCTTCTGCTCTGACGAGGGTTTTCAGGACCTACTACAAAGAATGCATGACATGGAAATAAAAATCAGACTCCTTGAGGAGAACACAAAAAACAATAAAACTCTGCTGGTGGCATACGACAATCAACAGCCTGGGAGGTCGATGCCAACAACACAGAGTATGACCCCTCCGAACAAACAGCATCTATCGGGAAGAACTCCCCATTCACCAAGGCCGTGGCCCACCCTCAAATGGGAGACACCAAAGCAGAGGAAAGAACGTAGAAAGAAACCCCAACAAGAAATAACTCCGATTAACCCATTAAAAAATAGATTTGCACCTGTCAGTTCCTCACCACCCAGCTCAGTGAAACTGCCAGCTGCGGTCGCCAAAATGCAAATAAAGATAAAACAAACTACACAATGGGCAAAGAGAACACCCCGAGGGCCAGCGATTGTGGTTATTCACGATGGATCCATCAAAGGTATTGAGGAATAATGACTCAACACGAATGTCTTTTAACGGTCCACAGATGACAGTGAAGGAAATCTCTGAGAGGATTCCATCGATCATTGAAAATAATGCAGAACTGGATAAACTTTTTGTTAATGCTGGAGCTGATAATTCTCTAAAACAATGTGGATGATATTTCTCTGAAACAATCAGAAATTCTAAAGAAAGACTTCTTGGATTTACTGCTTAAACTGAAGAACCACAAGTTAGAGCTTTTAATTTCAGGCCCAATCCCTACAACGCAAACAGACGAGGAGTTCAGTAGGATCCGATCATTCAAGAGGTTTGTTAAAACTGTTTGTGCTGAACACCCAATTAAATTTATTAACAATCTCAAAGTTTTTCGTTTAACGAAGCACCTGTTAACAAACGAATGCAACCTCAACAAAAAAGGTCAGAGGCTTTATCTCTCTAATTTTTTTTTCATGTGAACTCGCCGCACTGTCCTCAAACCGAGATAATGCTCCCAGTATTAGCTGAGACACACAACGGACGTCAACCGTCCCCACTCTCTCTGAACAACCCTGAACAAGGACTTACAACCCCCGCCAGAGACATATCAGCTGACCCAAAAGACAGCAGACGCGTACCAGCTGGAACACACAGATAATCAAAAGCAAGATGTCTCAGCTCCCTCCAGAGAAGAATCAGCTGAGTAACACATCGGGAAACAGAGACATAGTCCCTCCACACCATCATTATCTCCATTGAGGTCCTTCTCTGAAGCCCTTAAAACTCAAATGAATAAAGGCCTTCTACTGATACCCAAACTTGGACCATGCACAAATTATCAACGATGTGTGTCTCCACTAAATCTCACAGTGTCTGATATCGACCGAACCCCAATTCTAGACCGCACAGTACTCAACAAAATGTGTTTGGACACTCTGAAAGTGAAAGTAACATTCCGGTAATTATGAACAATAGATCTTTATACTCTAAAACACACACAACCGAACAGCACAGAATCTAAACATAATATCTTGCAAAAAATAACCTCTCAACCACTGAATGAAATATTGAGGTAGCTACATCAAATATTAAAAACGGCTACATTAAATATTAGATCTCTATCAGGGAAGTCCTCCTAATCAAGGATTTCATAATTAGACAAGATATACATGCTCTTTCTTTCTGAAACTTGGCTAGTTAAGAATAATGAACAAACAGTAATGATAGAGACTTGTCAAGCAAATTATCATTTCATTAGTGAGAGCAGAAAAACAAAAGAGCTGGAGGCCTGGCAGCAATCGTACATAGCTCCCTAAACCTGAAGAAAGTTTCACTAGGTGAAATGGAATCGTTTGAATATTTGAGTGTTGAGAAAAAGGAGTCAAACAAAGTCCTATTTCTAAACATATATAGGACAACAAAACCTAACACAAATGTTTTTAATGACTTCAATGACATTTGCTCTGTAATTTGTATAGACTATGACAAGTTAACAATTATGGGTACTTTTAATATCCATACTGACAATTCTCAAAATACAGGGACAAAAGCATTAAACGATACCCTCCATAACGTTGACATAATTCAGCATATTAATGAACCAACGCATAACCGAGGTCAAACTCTGGACCTACTTATTAGCAAAGACTTAAATATCTCTAACATTGCTATAACTGATATGGTATTATCGGACCATTTCTGCATCTCATTTGAAAGCACCATCCTAGCTAAAATATCTAATCACAGTAAGACCATTATTAAAAAACGCTTCCGCAAAGAAAACTCAGCTGAAAACTTTAAACTGATGTACAATCCAACCCCATCCGAAACCCCAACATCCACCAAAACACATTCAGTAAACAAACTGACAGATTAATTTATATTCACAATCTCAGACATGATAGATAAAATTATGCCATTTAGGGTTAAAACTGTCATGAGCAAAAATAAGTCTCTATGGAGAAGCTATCCAGTGGTATGTAATGAAAAAAGGGAGTGTCGACGAGCTGAGAGAAAATGGCGGCAAACTCGACTCCAGGTTCATTATGAGATATATAAAGAGAGACTGAACAAATATCAAATAGCCTTAAAGGATACAAGAGAATCATTCTTCTCTGGGATTATTCACAGAAACAACAATAATGCAAGGAAATTATTTGCTACAGTGGAAAGATTAAGTACCCTTCCTGTGACAGTAGCCCCTGAATTAAGCTCCACCAGGGCCTGCAACAAATTTGCCAGATTCTTTACTAAAAAGATTGTGAACATCAGAAAGTCAATCAGAACATCCGTTTCAACCCCAATACCAACGTTAAGCCCAGTTAACACCCATGCTGAGAAAATGACTGCTTTCCAAATAATAAATCAATTGAGCTTTGATAAAATTATTGAGAAACTAAGCTCTGCCACCTGCTGCTTGGATATCTTGCCAACAGGTTTTCTTTAATAAGTCATCAGGGCGGATCTGATCTAAATAGTTAACTCGTCCCTCCTATCAGGTGTTTTTCCACAAGCTCTTAAAACAGCAGTTATAAAGCCAATACAAAAAAGAAGAACCTAGACAGCACGAGAGTACATTAGAGATCTGCTATCGCAATACAAACCATTCAGATCACTCGAGTCCTCTAGCTCTAGTCTACTGATCGTCTCTAGAACCAGAAACAAGCATGGGGAAGCGGCTTTCAGTTTCTATACTCCTTAATCTGGAACGAACTGCCGCACGAATGCAAAAAAGCAGAGATACTGAGCTCTTTTAAATGTAAAATAAAAACGCACCGATTTAGACTTGCTTATGAGTACGTATCACTTATGAGTAAGTGATACTATTATTACCAGTACTATTATTAGATGTTTTTATCCTAAATTGTAGTTTTTAAATTAAATGCTAAATGTTGTCTTTATTGTTTCTCCTATAAACGTTCGTTTATGCTTTGTTTTAGTGATTGTATGTTTTAATTTTCGCTATTTTGTAATAATGTAAAGCACCTTGAATTGAGTTGTGCATAAAGTGTGCTATATAAATAAAATTGCCTTGCCTTGGGTGTATGTAAACCTCTGCCTGTTATTGATACACTCGTGCCATCAGCTCGGTTCCCAAGCCAAAGCCAGTCTTTAACCTTCTCTCTTTCTCTCCACAATAAATCACCTTTATCTGCAAGCAGAGCTCCTCCAGCGGTGTCCTCATAATTTCAGGTAATTGATAGGCTTCCAGCAGGCTGGCCCTAAGACCATTGTACAGATGATAGCACTTTCCTGGTTGCACCCTGGATATACGTAAAAAAAAAAAGAAAAGAAAAAAAGAGTCAGACAGACAGAGAGACACAGAAAAAAAGATGACATGTTATACTAGCCTTGTGACAAGGGCTTAATTTGAAAAATCAGGGGGATGAAACTGCACACAGTAAGCGGCTCCTACTAATTGGGCCTTGCTACACTTTGATGTCAGAGCTATCGAACAGAATAGACGTCTCAAGTTGTAGATTTCAAACAACCTGGGAGTGTCTGAACTTTGCTTTTCTCTGTGGTTGCAGTTGGGGAAGCAGTAAGATGTGGGCTGTTGGAGGAGACATACGGAAAGCTCACATGACGAGTGAAAGATGAATAATTGTAATATTAAATACAATAAATAAATAAAACTAGTGAAGAATACATAGAGGCATCAATGTTAAATGTCCCTTTATTCTAAATGTTCAATAGTAAAATGTGTGTGGGAATGGAAGTACCTGCCAGCACGTCCCTTCCTCTGTTTGGCATTGGCCAGGCTAACCCACTCAGCTGTCATGGTGCTGATATTGTTGTCACTGTCAAAGTTGGTCTCCTTAATCTTGCCTCCGTCTATCACAAAAACGACATCGTCTATGGTGATGCTGAGAGGACGGGCGGGGAGATAAATCAGGAGAGAAAAAAGAAAAACTGTGATGAAATAAAGAAAATATAAAGAATCACAGCAATCCTCTAAGCATATTTAGCAAAGAATAAATTTCTTTAGTAATTAAAAATATAAATATCTTTACTCTTTGGTAGATTTAGAGCCTATATTAGGTGGAGTTATGTGGGGTGAAGCTGCTTCCTAATTTGTTCAGTTTGTGAGAATACAGACTTTTTCATCCAAGCCATTGAAACAGTTTTTGTAATCAATCCAAGAAAAATATGCTAATTAGCATCCAATTAGCTTTATCCCAATGATGACTGGCACTCAGACCATTATTACTGGCACAAACAAAAAATCCACACTTAGACAAGTAATAGACCATCAGCTAATCATGGAAACAAACATACCCACCTCGTTTCTGCTATATTGGTTGCAATCACAATCTTTCTAACTCCTGGCGGGGGTCTTTTGAAAACCTGAGCAGGTTCGAGAAGAAAGATCAAACAGGACGTTTGTGATGTTGAAAGGGAAATGTGTTAGTTGACACAAGGATGATCAGAGAACAAATAAATAAAGGAGGAGGTTTACCTGTGTCTGATTAACAGTAGGCATAAGGGAGTGCAGAGGGATGATCACAAACCGTTCTGAAATACAGGACATAAAAGCAAAGCTCGAACAAAGCACCAGTTAACAGAAAAACCGGACAGCTGGATATATTAATTGTACATTTATGGGCTATGCTATCTTTATTACTACTGAGCACCATAATTGGTTGTCTGTTTTACAAACAGTGACATTTAAAAACACAATGAGCTCAAACTGGAAATTCAAATGGCAAAACAAGCATTAGTCCAAATAACTCTACAGTATATACTAGGGCTGGGTGATATGGCCTAAAAATAAAAATCTCTGAATGTTTTGTTTTTTTAAATTTGATTTACGATTTTTTTACGATTCCCCACCACTTATTTAGAAAAGCAATAAGTAAAAACGACAGACAACTTGTGCATAACTTGTTTGTGTACGTTTTTTGATAAGGTTTGCTGGCCACTGCGGTTTTGTTTGTCTTGGAGAGACTGGCATTTTTCATATTTGGCTGGATGGCCTGTTTCCGGAGTTGGAATAGGTTTTTGGTGCTGCTGCATTTGACTACGATGGGCTTTAGGCAAATGTAACAGCGTGGGGTCTCTTCTGCCACGTCTGTCGCAGCAAACCCATACCAACATAATTGTATAATTGTTTCTGTCTGCTAAAAGCATGAATAACTTGTTTATTTTCTCTGAAATTCAGAGCTACACAGACATTTCTTTAGTATTTTGTAGAATTGCATTTAAATAGTTTGACTTGGGTACAAAATTCTGGATATCTTTACATGAGGCTCTCAAAATAGTTTCTTGAATTTTTTTCATTCATCCCTGACAGACCTGGTGTAATTGAGTCGGGTTTGTAGACTGCTTTGCTCTCGCACGCACGCAAACACACAAACCCACCCAGCCCCGTCTTCAGCTCTGCCAAAAAACTTTTTAAAAGGACTGAGATCCAAACTTCATGATCCATGCTCCAAAACAATGACTTCAATGTCGCAAACCTACTTGGTCAATAATCTAGTGGCATTCTTGACATCATCAACCATTCAAAAGACCCCTTTGTTCTTAACTTTCTGATTTATGTCTTCAGATACTGTACATCATGTTATTTCCTCATGAGGACATTTCTTTTGTGAAGTGTGCCAGTCTCTTCTGCAGAATGAGGCACCTTCCTGCAGCTCACCATTCTACATGATTGTATCAAACTTGTGGAGGTCCACAGTTCTCGTTCTGATATCTTTACAAAATTCTGTTCATTTTCCTATGAATTCAGACATGGAAGAAGTGCAGTTTGAGGTGAGCCTTAAAACACATGTAAAAGTGTACCTTTAACTGGATAAAATGTGGACAGTTAGCCCAAATCAGAATCTTATAAATTGTTTAAAGGACTTAATCTTGAGCATGTATGTAAACATCTGACTTTGCAAAAACAAATATAAAACAATTTCATTCTGGTACTTACCACATGAAAATAGCTTTGTAGGTGTGTCATAAAACACCCCACTCTCCTGCATTAAATGAAGTAAAAAGGATTGATAATTAAATAAAAGATGAATGTACCTGATCGAAACATCTGCTGAGCCATGAGGAGGTCATTGAGGCTGCTAATGTTGTCCCAGCCGGGCAGGAAAACCAAGATTGCTCCCTCCTGCCAATATATATATATATATTTATATATATAGCCATTTAAACAAAGACTGGTGAAGACAACCTGCCAACCCTCATTTAAACAGTCATTACAACACTGAATGACACACTGGGGGGAACTGAGGAGAGCCAAATAGGCTGACTTGCCTTCAGCTTCCACCTCTAGGCTCTCAATAAGAGATGGAGTGCCTTGCCAACCCCATTATGACAGCAACATCCTTCTATAACAGAACAGTCTGCTTCAAACCAGTTAATTGCTCTCTAACGCCAGGAAAGAAACGTACATCACCAAATAAACACGTGGAAAAGTACAGACACACAAATAGGGGCGACTGTGGCTCAGTAGGTGCAGTAGTTGTTTAGCAATTGGAGGGTCATAGGTTCAATTCCAGCTTCCTCCCATCACATTTTAATGTGCCCCTGGGCAAGGTACTTAACCCCAAGCTGCCTACCGAGCTCTGCATTTGTGTATGAATAGGTTTGTGTGTGTGAGTGTGACTGGGTGAATGTGGCTCCAGTGTAAATGGTTTGGACTGGTCAGTATGACAAGAAAATATATAGCTATACAAAAAAGAAAAGCTATACAAGTTCAGTCCATTTACAAATGATAGCTGAGAGAACAGGAGCAGAGTTAATATTTTAATGTGAGGAAACCCTCTGCATATCTGGTTCACTAGAGTCTGCAATTGACGATGACAAGAAAATAATAATTTCATTATTTCTAAATCAGATTTATAGTTTCCTGAGAATGTTTGGGTAATTTATGGAAAGGCAAAAAAAGACCTTGCAACCCAAAATTCAGGAGGTGAAAGTCTTAAATAGCCAAGAAACTAGCTGATATCTATCAGTATGTAAGACCAGCTGTCATAATACAAACATGTAAGTAATCAAAGCCTTCCTTCAAACTTCAAAAAGAGCAAATATTTGTCAGCTGAGAGGAATCAAGAGACAATATTAGACAAAAAAGTTATTTCATAGCATCAAATACTTCTGCTTTTCAATTACAAAATTATTTTTACCAAACACTTGCAACCACATGAGCCTGTGTGTGATGTACATATTCCCTATGTATAGTAGTAACAGCCTAAAGGAAAAGAAGCACACAAAGAGCTGGATTAATTCCTGGACACAAAAAAGGAAAGAAAAAGGAACAGTTCAGGGATGTTAGCATACTATTTAACAACTAGCACACTGATCCTCCCACATATAGAGCTTCACCTAGCAGGCAGTCATTATTGCTTACATGTTAACCCCCTTAGTGTCTAATCATAGACCTCTTCGATATAATTAACCAATCATCACAGGCGAAAGCTCGACAGACGGGCCATATCCTTGGTTCGGAGCGGCGTCATGGCGAATCAGCTCGTTCCCTCTCAGCCATTTGAGAATGCCATGGCAAATCAACTGGTTGAGTGGCTGAGTGCTGCCGTGACTGATAGAGATATGGCTTCATATGGGGAAGGGTAATTATTCTGTCTGTCTGAGTTAGTCACTCCTCGTTTTAAGGCACCCTTTTTCTTCTAGCCTCTTTCACACCTGTTAGGCGAGCCCGGCCACGAGCAAATAATGAAAGTTGTTCCACGTTACTTGGAAAGAAATACATCAACAAAGCAAATTAGCTGATTTCATTTCATTTCTAAGATGCCCTAGGAAACGCTATCCTCAGAAATGTTCTTTCAATACTGGCAATACAGGCGGATCTCAGTAAATAAGAAGGGTTAAATAAAGAGATAGGCTAATTTAGGTAATTTAGTCTTACATTATATTCAAAAAGTGAAACCTGTAAAAATGTATCACCTTTGAGCAATATATATTTATTGCCTTTATTTCTGTTAACTTTGCTGATCACTGCTGAGCATCAACCTGGGATTGTTTTAATCTCCTTTGCCCAGGTGACTTCTGTTATTGTCTCTGTTTAAAAAGTGGATTAACAAGTAATGTAGCCCATGTCATGGATTCATCTGTCTGCTGTGGCTCAAAATCATAAAAAAGCATATAAAAATGCTTGATATATATAAAATATTTTTTACCTATGAAATTCATTAAGCCCATAACCTCATCTGATTGGCGCTGTTAATATTCTGCAAAAGTAGCTGTGAAAAGATGCCGACATAAAAACAGGAAACCTGACGAGAACTGGAAGAAGGCAAAAAAAAGACTGGACGTGGGAGAGCATCTGCTCGATCACTCATTAGCACAGATCTGCTGCCAGGATTGGTGTCATTTTCTCTGATCTAAAGTCACTCTGCGTTTGGAAGTCAGCCTCGTTCCCTCCATCTGTTCTGCCGTGCCTCTCTCCTTTTTCAGCTTAAGCAGCCGTGTCAACTGGTACATTTTTACCAAATGTGGATCAGTTTTCCACATGTACCACTGCTGTTTGCCAGTGTTAAACATGTCAGGAAAGCAGCATTAACCTGAAAATCTTCAAGACATGTTCCAGTGATAGAAGCCTTGTTTTGCCCTGGCATGAGAGGCTGTCTGCAAACTAATCTGCTGCTACAGAACAAATTTACTTTAAAGAAGGAAATCCTATTTCTGACTGCACTGAAACCAGAGACAAGATTACACTCACCCCCTCATTGAGCACAATATAACGGATCAGTGCCAGGATCAGCTCCAGATCAATCTTCTCATCAGCGTCTAACATCTCCACCGCCTCGATCGTCTTGTCAGTGTATCTGTAAGACATTGACAAAAATTGAACACACGCCGTCTCTCATCCGTCAGGATGAATACGCAACTAGCTGCAACAAGGCTAGAAGGCTTTCATAAATTTGTCATTTACCAGAGATTCGTTTCCTGTTGGATTTAAATTACATACTTCTATAAAAAACAACCTGAAGCATGTTTTTCTCAGGCTGAAAGGCAGTACACACTGGTGGTATCATGAAGAAACACACCCCGTTAGATTGTATTTAACAACCCACTGCTAACAGTGCATCTGATTTAATATTACTTTAAGTTTTTACTGTATAATGTTCTGTATTGTATTTCACAATATTGTGATAACTTGTTTTTACTACAGGCAATACACCAATCTCCCTACAGCGCTCAGACAAGCCAATCCCACCCCTGTCTGAGTGCTTTGAAATCGGATTTCAGACCAGCAATTCATATCATGTTCTGACCATACAGGATTAATATCTTGAGACTCCTGGGCAGCAATAGAACAAGCCAAATGGAACAAGGAGAAGAATCATAATCTTATTAGTAAAAAAGTAGAAAATGTATACGGCACAAATAAACAAAAACAACATCAAAGCAAGGGAAATGTGCTTCACACCAGATTTTCTGTATGTGAAGTATGGATTTATTTGAGAATCTGGGTGTACTTTTCACTGTGATGGACCGGTGACCTTTTCAGGGTGGACCCTGCCTCTCACCTATTTCGACCACTGGAGATAGGAATCAGCCTGAACGACCCTAAAACAATTTACAGGAGTCAGCTGGTTGAGATTGAACAGATGGGGGCTGGGGGGGTGGGGGTGGGGGTGCTGCTGCTACCCAACATTGCCCATCAATGTTTAAGCCTAGTTTATGCTTCTCCGACCGCAAATTCGCACTCAGACGAAGACGTATTGACGAAGACGTTTTTTGATAGTACTCCGCTTTTCCACTTCACTCTCTATTGTTTTTTTAGCGTTGCTGAACCAGGACAGCTGGGGGTGCTAACTTGTCATGCCGTCTCTGCCTACTATCACAGCAACGTTTCATTTTTTTTCTAGGCTTGTGAACGTATTTTTTCCTCAAGGAGCAATGAACGACAGAAAGTAAGTTCTAATTAAGTTGTAAAGCTTTTTACTAGAGGTGCAGCTCATTGAATACTCTAGAAACACATGGAAACAAAACACGTCCTTGTGTTCAAAATAGCCAAATGAACAGATTATATAAATTATCCTTTCACTATAAAGCATGTAGTGGCCAAACGCTGCATTAACTACTGATTATAGCGACTATAGAGCGCTGTTCTGATGAAGCGGTTTCTGGCTGTTACTGTAACTGACCAATCAGATGCATATGCTCTTTGTTGACGGAGACGTATAGTAAAAAATTGGGCCTCTACTCCGTGCGTTCTTGCATAGGTGTCGGAGAGCCCTTGCGTTGACGGATAATGGCGTTGCGTCTATCCGTCTCTGTCAAAACAGAGAAGCATAAACTAGGGTTTAGACTTTTAAATGGAATCAGGCTTATTTACACTCACGCTCCTTATAAAACTACAATTTAATGAATTACTTTAAAAAAAAAAAACAACAAAAAAAACAACAAAAAAATGGGCACAACCCTTTAACTGGTATATAAAAAAAAGACTTCTGTATCATTAACAGAGACTGATCTCACATTTCCATCTAATTTGTACTTAACAAAATTTAAACATTGAAAGCATGTTAAATCTACTCTGTTGAAACACCTTTAGTTGGAAATGATTTACAGCTCTGTATACCGTGGCCTCAGCCAAGGCTAAGCTGCTTTTTAAATAAACTTTCAAGGGCTAAACAGAACCACAAGCAATTATGCCGATTGTCTCTTCTCTTGAGACTGAGCAATTATAATAAAGGTAAAGAAGAGGTAACCCTCTCAAACTGTTAGAATTTTTTTTATCATAAATGGTTGAAACATAGTTGGTTTATTATATGTAAAGCAATATAGTTGAAACCAGAAAAACACAGAAAAAGAAGACACCTTATTTTCTCACTGTTCGAAGTTAAATCAGACCAGACTTATCTTGTTTCAGGTCGGTTAGAATTACCAAAATTACTTTTATTAGCTAAATTCCACAACAATGAGAGAAAACACATCAGATATGTATTCATTAATTGCTTAAAAATCAGATTAAATAATACTTAATGAACAAAGCATTTACAAAAATGTGTTTTAGGACATTAGTTAGTTAGTTTATTTTATTGTCATTGTAAAATAGAGCCTTACAACAAAATGGTCAACAACACCACTGTTGGTTTGTCCTTAAAGCCATAATGAAAGACATACATACAAATAATACAAAAATAGAGAACAATGAATACCATGATATTGACAGCCAACTTAAAATAGTGTGAATAGAAGTAATAAAATAAGGTTCAGGAAAATCCAAATCTTTCTTCAGGCCATTGTGGTTCTTGGCAGTGTTTAACAGTCTGGTGGCTGTTGGATGAAACCTGTCAATGAGTCCTTTTTTGCAAGCTTTGGCTGACCTGTACCTCCTTCCAAAGGGCATCCTTTCAAAAAGGTTATGGTCTGGGTGATACTCTTCTGAAAAAATTATTTGCTCTGCTGAGGAAGAGAGTTTTGGCAAAGTTCTCCAGAGGCGGCAACTGGCAGCCGATAACGTTTTATGCAGTTGTCACTGCTCTTTGGAGACGCTTCTTGTTCGTAATCGAGCAACTTGCATACCACACTGAGAGACCTTATGTCAGAACAGACTCCATCGTAGCCCTGTAGAAAGACAGCAGCAGCATTTTCCCCATCTTCGTCTTCTTTAAAACTCTCAGGAAGTGGAGTCTCTGACGAGCCTTCTTTACTATGGTTGAGGTATTAACTGACTGTGAAAGGTCATCAAGGCTAAGATGGCCCCAAGGAATTTAAATGAGTACCCTCTCTTTACACACACCCCATTGATGTACAGTGGTGTTAGGTCCCAGTCACGCTTCTTCCTGAAGTCCAAGATGATCTCCTTGGTTTTACTGATCACCATGCTAAATTACTAATAAATAAAGAGCTTATTCCTCATTCAAAATACATCAATAAATTATATCATTATACATAACTAATAAACTTACAAGCTATAAAAAATATTTAAATCTGTTTGTAAAACCAACCAGTTCACTTTTTTTAACTACTGTGCATTGTATGTAAACATTGGAAAATGTAATTTGAAAAAAAGCTCGTAAAATATTTCTAAATAATATATATATATATATATATGCTTATTCAATTAAAATTAGCTTGTAAAGCATTATGTGTGATCAGAATGAAAACAATAAAAGCACCAACTAAATTATGTATAGTTTATCTACATTATCTATCTAAATCGGGTTCATCAGTGGGAACGATTTCCAAAAGCTTGAAGCTGCTGTGTTCATCTGTTCAAACAATTATATGCAAGTATAGACATGATGGAAGTCTCCAACCATCACACTGCTCTGGAAGGAGACGGGCTCTGCGTCCCAGAGCTGAACGTGTTTTGGTCTTAAGTGTACAAATCAATCCCAGAACAAGGCCAAATGTCTTGTGATGATGTTGAATAAAGCTGGTAACATAGTGTCATTATCTACAATGAAATGTGTCATTTAACCACATGGAGGCACTTAGCAAGGAAGAAGACAGTACTCTTGGTGGACTACAGCCATGGTGACAGCCCAAAAGATAGACTTCCAGCTGTATGGAGTGATGATCACACACTGCACTCTTTGTTTAAAACAGGAAGGGGAGGAGATGTGAACGCCCAAACCCCAAAGAAAGTAGATGCTCCACTGAACTCTCTCTTCACCCATAAACCAGTGATAAGCTCACAAATCAGCGATTTAAACTTCCGTCCTTCACTGCCGAGGGGGGAGCGAGCTTCTGGAGGAAGGATCAAAAATACCTATACAGGTTACTGTATTCAGCCGTGGCTTTAGGTCCTTACTTGTTGAAAACTGCAGAAGGGTTATTTTAAATGACTAATTCCACAAAAGAGAGAGCCTCTCTTGGCTGCTGCTCTGCCGCTCTATTAGACAAGCCGATCTGCTCACCAGAAGCCCCGAGCCAACAGGACAACAAGCTTTCGAGATAATGTTGGCTTGGTAGTTACGCACCGACGAGGACTGACCACTAGCCATGACCACATGCAGCTGCTGCTAGCTGACCAGCTAACAGCTGGTTTCTCTCTTTTATCATTGATCTTTCTACAGTTGTGGCCAAAAAATTGAGAATCACACAAATATTAGTTTTCACAAAGTTTGCTGTTAAAATGCTTTTAGATCTTTGTTTCAGTTGTTTCTGTGATGCACTGAAATATAATTACAAGCACTTCATACGTTTCAAAGGCTTTTATCGACATTTATGCAAAGACTCAGTATTTGCGGGGTTGGCCCTTCTTTTTCAGGACCTCTGCAATTCGACTGGGCATGCTCTCAATCAATTTCTGGGCCAAATCCTGACTGATAGCAACCCATTCTTTCATAATCACTTCTTGGGGTTTGTCAGAATTAGTGGGTTTTTGTTTTCCCACCCGACTCTTGAGGATTGACCACAAGTTCTCAATGGGATTAAGATCTGGGGAGTTTCCAGGCCATGGACCCAAAATTTCAAATATAACTTTTGCCTTATGGCACGGTTCTCCATCCTGCTGGAAAATGCATTTTTCTTCAACAAACTGTTGATGGATTGTTGGAAGAAGTTGCTTTTGGAGGGTGTTTTGTTTAAATCCTTTATTCATGGCTGTGTTTTTGGGCAAAATTGTAAGTAAGCCCACTCCCTTGGATGAGAAGCAACCCCACACATGAATGGTCTCAGGATGCTTTACTGTTGGCATTACACAGGACTGATGGTAGTGCTCACCTTTTCTTCTCCGGACAAGCATTTGTGGCTTCTTTGCTGTCCTCCTTGACACCAGGCCATCTTCCAAAAGTCTTCGCCTCACTGTGCGTACAGATGCGCTCACACCTGCCTGCTGCCATTCCTGAGCAAGCTCTGCACTGGCGGCAATCCGATCCCACAGCTGAATCCTCTTCAGGAGACGATCCTGGCGCTTCCTGGTCTTTCTTGGATGTCCTGAAGCCTTCTTAACAAGAATTTAATCTCTTTTCTTGAAGTTCTTGATAATCCTATACATTGTTGATTTAGGTGCAATCTTAGTAGCCACAATATTGTTGCCTATGGAGCCATTTTTATGCAACATAATGATGGCTGCACGTGTTTATTTGCAGGTCACCATGGTTAACAATGGAAGAACAATGATTTCAAGCATCACCCTCCTTTTAACATGTCAAGTCTGCCATTCTAACCCAATCAGCCTGACATAATGATCTCCAGCCTTTTGCTTGTCAACATTCTCACCTGATTTAACAAGACAATTACTGAAATGATCTCAGCAGGTCCTTTAATGACAGCGATAAAATGCAGTGGAATTTTCATGGCACAGAAGGATTATGCAATTCATCTGATCACTGTTCATAACATTCTGGAGTATATGCAAACTGCTATTATATATATATATATAATATATAATATTTATGTAATTGTCATAACCTTTGGCCACGACTGTAGACATTGGAGCCACCCTTTAATGGAGATCTAAGGATTGTTAAAGTAAGGCTGTGTATGGGCAGAGATATAGTAGGTCAAGTTAAATAATTTAAGGAATGATTATCTATTTTACTGCGCTTTTGCTGCATTTGTAAGATTTCATTCTTCATTTATTTGTGGTATACAGTATTTTTTAAATGTTACTGACCGATGAAAAGAGTTGCTTTAATCCTGCAACATGAGCTGCTCTGTTCAACTACAGTTTTTATCTGTTGTGGGGTGCTGAGCCAAGCAGATTCCACACGCTTGTTCTCTTTAGTGCGGCCTGCTTTTCAAAAAGCCAGTGTTCATACATAGGATTGCCAATTATGGTATTCAAAATACAGATCAGCTTTAAAATTTTGTCTAATATTGTCTGCGTGCTTGCTTGCTACTATATGTGCTGCCAGATTCAGGCAGTGCTGACTCAGCGCCCTGAGCCAACGGTTCGAGCTGATACAGTGTTTGGCCACTGAGCTCCATAAAGCCTCCCTTCACCTCTGGTGGAGGGCAGAGAAGAGACCTTACAATATGTCCCTTTACTGGAGTTAAAGCGAGGCTTTATGTTTTAAGCTTGGCAATGCCTCTCCATAACTCCTGGCACTGCCCACTTTGGTACAATTTTTAAAATGTTACCTGTGGGGCGGCATAATGCGTTTTCATGGGGTTTAGTTACTCTTTAACTGAGACTGAACTAACTGGCTATTATTATTATTTTCCTGGATCCCAGTAGGGCTGAACGATTAATTGCATATGCAATTAAATCGCGATTTGGTAAAATGCGATTTCCTAATCGCAAACGCTGCGATATGACTTGATGTAAACATATCTGCTAAAGTCATGTGACTTGCAAAAAATGCAGGGAGAGAAGGAAACGCTGCAATTTAACCAGTTATAAAATGACCAAAAGCTTAACAGAATCCAACACTACACAATAGTTGGTCCCGAAGAGGAACAGTACATCAGTTGTGAGAAATTATATCTGCTATGAAAACGTTGATGCTGCGCAACGCCAGTTATTATGCAGAACCCGTCTTGGTATTGTTGCTGCCTCACGAGGTAGGCTACAGTACGAACCTTTATCAACACCTAAAAACATCACACCACCATATATGAGTTGCACGGCTAAACTGACCGCCACCAGTGTTTAAATTTCGAGTAAACAAACTTCGAGGCAAAAGGGATCGCTGACCGAGCTGTTTGAAAGAATCGCTCCTTACGAACATAAAAAAACGGAACACGGAAATAATTCGTGCTATAACAGGTTTTATAACCAAAAGTATGCTTTGTTAACCATGATGAATAAGCTAGGATTCAATCTCACACACACATTTTACCTGCGCTGTATAAGAAATGCAGACAGAAAGTTAAAGCCGCACTGAAAACAGAGTATTTTGCAACAACTGACCTGAGATCAAACCGCTCTACGAAGCCATACCAGAGTCTGAAAGTGCATTAGATCGATGGAGAATTAAAAATCAGATCTTGTTCCTTCAAGCATCCTACTTCCTGGATAACCACACGGAGGAAAACATTGCAGCCGGAGGGAATTATTCGCTGGGATCAAAAGGAAGAAAACCTTGATTGCAGAACAACACCGATGACCATCCAGTGTGATGATAAAAAGTAGATAAAGTTGTTAATATTTGCCTTTGTCTTAAAATAAGTAAATAATCTTATGCAATGGAATAAATTATGCATAAAAATCTGTTTATAACACACAATATTTTTGATTGCATTAATTAAAAAATGCATGACAAAAGCCCCACAAAAATAATTGCACATTAAATCGCAATCGCAATATTGAAGAAAAAAAAATCGCAATTAGATTATTTTCCAAAATCAGCCCTAGATCCCAGTATGGTGCCCCAAACTTGGTAATTTTGACATAAGACTATTAGTCTATTAATAATAGCCCTAAGCAATTATTCATAATAATCTATAGCCAAAACATACCTATTGTGTCAACACTCCAAAATGAACTGCAGTTTGCAAATCAACCTAGATACAAAGACCTTCATTTTTATACATTTTCTGTGGTCTGAAAAAACGAAAGTGGAACTGTTTGAAACTTCTGGTCTCAACTGCAGCTGTTTCCGAACATAAGCACTCTGTAAAACACACACACAAAAACTAATTCAGATTATTCAATTGTTCAATTGAATCTAACTCTTCAAAGTTTTTCCCCTCGTCTATTAAATGCTTGCAGAATATTTTGAGAACATTCTGAGAACATCTGCTTTAAAAAAAACTCAAGAGCTGAAATTTAGAAAAGAAATGTTAAATAGGTGCAAATTAGAAGTGTAAACAACCCATTGATAAACCTGGCAGGAAGGAGGGCTAAATTCTGTTTTCTGATGTCTGAGAAAAGTTATTTTTGCTTGATAAAATCTTGAAAAAGCTTCATATTTTTTCATGGAAAATAAATAAATGAAAAAAACTAAACAAAAAAACAAGCACACCAGGTAATGCTTGTAATCAAAGTCATGGACCAAACCAACTAAGTTTTCTGACTGATTCAGGTACCACTGTTCTTTAAGATGTCCACACAGTAGTTTGATATTTTTTACATACTTCTTAGGTCCTGTCTACAGGTAAATGAAAGCAGATGTAGCAGCAAAGATATTTCATCGAATAGGTCTCTCATTAACAAAGAACTGGGATTTTTAGTACACCATAGATTATCATGTTTGTAACAGAGTCCCAGAGTGGGGAAAAATCTGACAATGCAGACTCAGTTGTCTTTGTGATTATGAGCTCTCTGGCATTTTTTCTGAGTGAACGATGTCACCGGCCCATTCCTATATGTAACGCAAATGCACTACTCTGTGATAAAGCAAACAAACATGATGCCGCACGGTGTTGCAGTCCTAATAAAGCAAATACTGACCTCATTATGGATCCTAGAATACGATTTACTGTCCCAGAAAAGAAATGGATCAGTAGGATACAGACATCATAGGCTTTTGAACAAAGCTCTCATTAAAGCTATTTGTCGTGTTTGCCACCAGGTTGACTATGCATGCTCAGTGTTCTTTTCTGTGTTTCTCTGGCAGGGTCAAAGCGCCACCAATGGGCCTGGCATACTGCAGCATTTTAAGCTGGTTTGTTGTGAATCCATGTGGACAGACTTTTTAATTATTGTGGTGCGTTCTTACAGACTCTTTTTTTTTAAACTTTACCCGTTTTGTCTCCATGTAGAGAAGGCCTTAGATCAGTGAACCAAAAATGATGCTTTTCTGCTGTTGTAATAGAGCTGGGCCAAGCAGATACTCCCCAACACATAGATGTCAAGCTTTCAGAGTAATAACTTATTAGCATGATGTCATAGTACTTCCCCTGCTTTCAAATTGGTTCGACTACATCAGTTCACACTAAGTGTAAATTCAAGTCAAACTCTATATGTACCAAAGGTGCTCTGTGATTATATGATCTAGCAATTATATTTCTATGCTCTTCTGGAAATCATGCTTCCTTGAGTTACACTATTAATTCATAGGCATTAGGTAACAGCTCTACTTTTAGTGACAAATACTACTTCTAAGTAATAATCATTCCTTCAGCAGCTCTTCTGTCAACTATAAATCTCCTTTCGCCCACTCACCTGTCCTTCAGTGTACGTGCGTAATACGGCCAGCTCTCCTTATATTCTAGCTCTTTCTCCTCCTTCTCTGATCTGGATTGCTGGCCCTGCCAAAAACGTCTCTTCCATGCTGGCCGACGATCCTGATTCTGTGGATAATATCTGTCAAAGACAAGACATCTCGTTTGTACACACATATGGCGTTTTTCCAGTAGTATTTACTCGGCTCGATTCAGCCCTGGTTTTTCCACTGGCAGAAGTCGGGCTGAGTCAAGCCAAGCCGATACAATTTTTAGCACCAACTTCGCAGCAATTCCATCATGGCCAAGCAGTGACTAAGAAAGCGACAACAGAAGGCTGTCTGTCACTGATTGGCTAGAACGTGGAGTCACAGGTTGGGTAACATGACAGCCTATTTTAACAACAGGACCACCATTTTTAAGTGTACACTTTTGACTTTTGAATGTATTTGTAAATCTGCTTTTGGCCCAGGTGTAACATATTCTCATGCTGTTATGTTAAACTGTAACAATATTTTCCTGAGGTAGAAGTATGTAATGAAATGTTATTCGGTTGTCCTCAGCATGTTACTCTGTCTGGTTACAAAGTTAAAGCATTTACAATGAGCCTCTCATCTAAAGGTGCATGCTTTAAGTTTAAAACTCTATATCTTTATTTGTGACAAATATTAAAGTAAGGAAGGGAGTTCGGGAGTTGCACTGATGTGTTAATTCCACATCGGATTCATTTTGGAAGACAGAGCCCAGAATGCTTTCACATTTGAGTTGAGCATGATCTGGTTGCAAGTTTGACAACCAATGGGATTTGTTACTGTTGTTTTAATAAATTTGATAAAGTTCTCCAAAATATATGCATACAAACATCAATGGAACATGTTCATAGTTCAATGTTGTAAGGTACCGCCACAGGTTTAATAAGATACAAACTGGCAGAAGTACATTATATGAGCATACTTAATTGCATTTTATATAAACAGCAGCCATATTGGATATTGAAGCCGGGGTTGGTTAGAGGTGTTCCTGTAAGAACACAAACTTCATGGGTTTGTCAAAATTTATTTTGGACAGGAAACCAAAAAAAAAGATTAACAGCTCTAAACAGATTGTTCCATAATAAAGAGCCTGTGGAGTTGGCTAAGAACATTTGGTTAAATAAGCATATGTTAAAGACGAGAGTAACATACTGTCTAACTGATAGCTGTAGCTAAAGTTGTCATCTACATTAACTGCGTCCTGTAAAATAAAAAAATTAGGGCTTGATTGACATTTTTTTATAAACTGATCTGCATTAAATCATCAACTTATTTATGAAAAATACTTTGTAAAAAATAAACTAAGTTGTAGGGCTGGGCAATGGGACCTCAAATTAATATCACAATATATAGAGAAGTTTACCTTGATAACGATAAATGGACGATAACTACCCCACCGTCAAAATCTTTTCTCTAGATTGGGCTGTTACATCTACTCTTCCTCCTTAACCAGCTCTACCCCACCATTTAATATTGGAATTCATCTCCATTTGTTCAGTCTTTCTTGTCCAGTGTATCCAATTCCTCAGCATTAAAATTAGGTATTTGATGTTACAAAAGTTATTAGAAGTCACTAAGGTATTTACATTTACACAATGTAGTTGTAATGGATGCTGTAGAAGAGGGGAATCATTTTTTTTTTTTTCAACAATTGATGACAGTGTGGTTGGGTTGGAACCGTTAATAGGTTTTTCCCTTTGGTTAGGTTTCTGAGTTGTCTGTCTTTTTATTCAACAAATTTTGGAATAACAATTAGCCTTAAAATACAGTGTTGTAAGACCCACTCCAACGCATTACAAACTAACTATCAAATATAGCAACAAAGTGGTAAAATTGGTAACAGTGCTGGATGAGGTCGAGTCACATGACTTCATGTAGTTTGTATCGTATTACAGCTGCTGCATCTTAAAGGGACAGGAGCGTTGTCAAACTACACACATTTTTTTTTCATACCCAAAATATCAACATGGTACAGTTTAATTTTACACTTTTCTAGTTTTCTAGCACATACAGTGTAAATAATAAAAAAAAAAACAATTTTAGGAATGCTTTGTTTTAGTTTGAGGGTGCTTCAAATGGGCTTGAAACGCCTATTTGGCACCTTAGAATGAGGCAAAAATTGAAAAGCAAAGAATGCATTTATCCTCACAGAGATTCCAGATTCGTTAAGTCATAGTTTTTGATTTGTAAATATTTTCTGAAAAGATTTCTAAAAATATTAGCATTACGTTGCTATAATCCTATGGTTTAGCTATAATACCTGGTCAACGCTATGATGTCTTCTAGTAGGAACTCTTCCACTGGGAATGTCAATCCAGGGATGTGAATCATTGGACATCCATCTAAAAAAGGATGGAGAAGAGGTGAGGACAATCATTTCTGTATAAAAAAACTTTGTGAACTGGAGGTGTAATACCAAAATATTTAGAAAACTTTTCTGCGTTGAGGGTGGCACTCATCAGGATGACTTTGAGATCATCTCTAAGGTTGAGTATTTCCTTCACGATGACGAGTAAAACATCTGACTGAAGGTTTCTTTCATGGATCTCGTCCAGAACAAGGTGACTGACACTGGATAATAACCTAAGAAAACATGGGGGATTTTATTTTAAGTTTGATTTTACATCAAGAGACTGGCTGATCTATAAAGGGCATAGTAAGTATTTAATGTGTGGACATGCATAAGATTTGGTACAATTAAGAATTGTTTGTTTAAAAAATTTATTTTAGAATAAAAGTGATCTAACAAAAGACATGAATTACCATCAATACACTGAACTGGTTTTATAAAAATATAATTTAGAAAAGTAACAGACACAATTTAAAAAAAATTCCAAACAGACTATGTAATAGAAATTCTTCATTAAATGTTTTGGTTTGAAAATTCAAGTCCAATAATATTTCACTAAAATAGATCCAGCTCTGAAAGGAAAATATTATGGAAAAGTTACAGCTTTCAGCAAGACCCCTTTTGTTATCCTAAGCTGCTCAGAATGTAACAAAGAGCAAGGAGGGTCAACAGAAACAGAAAATCTCAGTCTGCATGCATGTGTCTTCATTTCTCTGCACATGAGTGTGGAGACCCATGTAATGATTTTGGCACAGACAGATAAAGAAACTGCAAATGCAACATATAAGTAAAAAAATGGGTAAAAAAGCAAGACAAAGAACGGGAGTGGAAAATTTTAAACACGGGAGAGGATGCAATGATGATGAGAAAGTAAAAAAATGAGACTCACGGATCTGAGCGTAGCCACTGAAGAATAATTCCTGTTGTACAGTACAGTATTGAACCTTGTCTCCGTGGTAACCGGCTGTGAAATGATAGGAGAAAAAGATGATAAAGAAGAAAGGCTTTAACTTTTTCTAGATGACACAAATTAAGTCTAGTATTAAGAGAATACAAGAGTCTGTATGCTGAAATTTCCATAATAAGTAGAAGAATATGTAGAATAATATTACAGAAATGGGAGCATAAAGAAACATCTTATCATTTTTCTTATTCTGTTTTTTTTTTTTTTTTACTTTTTGTAAATATAGATGCTCCCGTTTTCCTTAACCTGTCGCTGGGACACCTTAATTTAAAGTAGAGGATATTTGTGTTCTACTTCACTCTAAACATTTCTAATTTCATCCTCTTGTTTGTCAATGTTAAAAATAAAAACCTAATTTTCACCAGGTTTTAATATTTCCATATTACTGTAAGCTTCTTTATGGCATGAAAATTTTGAGAAAACAAGAGATGGTTGAAATAGGTCCATAAAAAGATTAATAATTTACGTGAACTCTCAAAGGAACATAAACTGGCATAGGTCAAGCCAGTGGGCAATAAATAATTGTTCTTTCTTAGTGATTTATTTTCACAATATCACCAGGGTATTTCTCATTATTGAAAAATGTATCCTTAGAATGGTACAAGGTCTCTTATAACATCTGCAAATATGCTTCATTGAAGGCTTTGTTGTATGATTAATGCAAGTGTGATATTTGAAAAGAAAAAAGATCTGACAATTTTCTGAAAAAAATAACACTGAAGTAATAACCTTGATTATTCACTTTTCACACGATTAATACAGAATGAAAACAAGTAATGCAGTGAACCAAAATGGCACAGAAGTAAAAAAAAAAAAAAAAAAATATATATATATATATATATATATATATATATATGCACATAAATAATAGGGTTATGGCAAGATTTCTTATCATTCAGCGACATAAGAGTATTTAGTATTTAGAAGCATAAGCAACAGAAATGCTTCAGGGAAAATAGAAGCTGCTGAGCTTCTAACAGCCTGTGCAGTGCCACAAATTCATTTCTACAGCACAATACTACACTGTAACAGGTCTGCTGTGAGGTCATATCGTTGTTCATTCTGCAAACAATAAGCTCCCTCATCCCCCAAACAGATGTCTACTTTCCTGGTCTGTATCTCAACCTGACAGAGACTGAGAAAATCCAGTCACCTTTTATTGTCTAGTGAACCAAACCCTGCTTATAGATATTAATTTTGCCTTACGTTACCTTATACGTTTCAATATGCTTGTAAAGTTTTTAAGAGCAATGAGGAATGCAACAGTAGTTTTTTATTAAACCATGAAGAGGACTGCTGTCAACTACACTGTGTCAATGGATGACCTAGGGCTGGGCAATTAAAAGAATTTTAATAATCGCGATATAAAAAGCTTGATCACGATAATCGCTTGATTAATCGTTATGCCAACTGACCAATCCATTCGAAGCAGCGCCTTGTTGTCAAGTAAAATGGCCAATCAAGTTGCAGAAAAAACACACAGTACTGAGAAGCAGGAGGCCCATGCTGGTTGGTAAAACAAAAGTGCTGTGACAAGAGTGTACAGCTGGTGAAGAATTTCGAAGGAAAATGAACAACAGCGAAGATGACATTCAATCACTTATAAAAATATTTACGGTACACCCTTTGAGTTTTTGCACATTCTATCACAATGCATGGCCAACTTTACTGTATCATATTGTAATTTTATGATAGACAGGTACAGAGTGGTGCAATAAGTAAGTAAGTAAAAGGAAAGTGACAAAGTTGTTGAAATCCTGAAAAACGTGGCCTGCTTCCATTTTCAGCTACCTTACTTAATTCTAATTAGAACTGCATTTAGCTGCAATTAGGGATGTATTGTCTTTGCCCATTTCTTCTTTGCAAACTAGTTTAAGCTTAGTCTGCAGATCTCAGAGAATTAACCTGATAACAATAAATGTTAAATAAATATTGAATTAACATACATTCAGTCTGTCTCTTCCTGTAATACATTTGGTGACACTTGTTTAAGACAGCATAAGAGGTTTTAGAAGTGATAAGGTGGTCAAGTTCATAAAAAAAAATTAAAACCAAATTGTCTCAAGGTTATAGCAGATGCAGACCATAAGCAACCACAGTAAAACCAGTAGCTGGGACAACTTCTCATTTTCTGGAGTCTAGGTTTGCTACGCACTTAAAGCTGAAAGACATCAATACTGTTTAAGTATTTATCCGTTTAACTGGAAGCCATATAGTTATTGCAGATCCATCAACATTTTTGTTAATTATCTCTGCCATGTTTTCGTAACATTCAGCAGCCATAATGTTTACGGTCATGGTCTCCTGTAAGGTGAACCTCAGCTCCCAACAGGTTTATCCATATTTAGTTCCATCCTTCTTCCAATACATTTCACTGGTTTCCCTGCATTTTCTAGAAAGACATGCCCAATGTTTATCTTAAATAGCTTAGTTTTTGTATCATTAATTCCAGCTAAAGCATCTTTCAAAAACCCATCAATTCATGTTTGCTTCAGTAAGTATTCACCACCAATACCATGTTGGAAATCCTCAGCGAGAAAAAACCTCTTTGATGAAAGATGTGATGTCTTTGTTTGATGTTAAGCCAGAGGTTTACAGCCATGATTCTCATTTTTTTAAAATTGATTTTTCTTTTTATTCTCTAGTTTTTGATGTTTTGTTTTCCAGCTGGATGAAAGCAGCTCTGTTTAGGTCAGATCAGGTAACTGACAAAAATTTTTTTCCATTTTAACACACTAAATTCTATTTTACTCCAGCACCATATTTAATCTGCACTATAATGTGTCGTTCTACACTTACTGGCCACTTTATTAAGTACATCTGTACAACTGTGCGTTAACGCAGATCAGCCAATCACATGCCAGCAACTCAATGCATGTAGACATGGTCAAGACGATCTGCTGCAGTTCAAACCGAGCGTCGGAATGGGGAGGAAAGGTGATTTAAGTGACTTTGAACGTGGCACGGTTGTTGGTACCAGATGGACTGGTCTGAGTGTTTTAGAAACTGCTGATCTACCGGGATTTTCACACACAACCATCTCTAGGGTTTACAGATAATTGTCCAAAAAAGGGAAAATTTCCAGTGAGCAGCATTTCTGTGGACAGAAATGCCCCGTTGATGTCAGAGGTAAGCTGAGAATTTCCAGACTGGTTCGAGATGATAGAAAAGGCAACACTAACTCAGATAACCACTTGTTACAACCAAGCTATGCAGAACAGCATCTCTGAACGCAAAACAGGCTGAGCCTTGAAGCAGATGGGCTACAGCAGCATAGGACCACACTGGGTGACACTGTCAGCTAAAAAAGGAAACTGAGGCTACAATTCACAGGCTCACCAAAATTGGACAACAAAAGATTGAAAAAATGCTGCCTGGTCTGATGAGTCTCGATTTCTGCTGCTACATTCGGATGGTATGGTCAGAATTTGGCGTCAACAACATAAAAGGATGGATCCATCCAGCCTTGTATCAACAGTTCAGGCTTGTGGTGATATAATGGTGAGGGGAAAATTTTCTTGGCACACTTTGGGCCCCTTAGGAGCAATTGATCCCCGTTGCAACTTTACAGACTACTTGAGAACTGTTGCCGACCATGTCCATCTTTTTATAACCAGGGTGTACCCATCTTCTGATGGCTACTTCCAGTAGGATAGTGCACTATGTCATAAAGCTCGAATCATCTCAGACTGGTTTCTTAAACAAGGCATCCATAGTCACTAGATCTCAATCCAACAGAGCACCTTCGGGATGTGTTGGAACGGTAGATTTGCATCATGGATGTGCAGCCGACAAATCTGCAGCAACTGCATAATGCTATCATGTCAATATGGACCAAAATCTCTGACGAATGTTTCCAGTACCTTGTTGAATCTATGACAGGAAGGATTAAGGCAGTTCTGAAGGATAAGGGGGTCCAACCCGGTACTAGCAAGGTGTACCTAATAAAGTGGCCAGTGAGTGTATTATCCTGAATGTGTTTGTCATTTTCATATTGAGTGCTAAAAGATCTATCAAAAAATACTGAGCAAAAAATCTACATGAAATTAAACAAAACTGTAATACTGTAATTATAGCAAACACATTCCTCAATATCTTTTTAATTTATTCAGATCAAGTTCCCCCTAAAGTTAGGTTTCTCTGTAATTTTTGAACCACCAGATAACGCTGCTCAGCTTGAACATCTGGCTCAAAGATGCTGAATATTTATCTTATATTTAACTGTAAATTCGGCATAAGGTTTAAGACACAGATTACAATAATTATTTGATTATGAAGTCGTGATTGGCTTCGCTCTAATAAATAAAGATGGCACGGAGTCTAGATCAGGAACAGCCAAACAATCACATAATCAGAGGACATGAAGAATTTTTTTTCTGAAAGTTAAATACATAGTAACTCCTTTCAAATCAAATCCTTTAACTCAATTTAATGCATCAGCAATTGTTGAGGGAAAAAAAAAAACATACCTCTGCAGGCGGATTTGGTAACCACAAGAATTTCCATTCCCTACACTTTCTGCTCTCTCGGAAGCCACACGCTCTGCTACCTGAGAAAGAGCACACAAACGCACTATTTCACAGAAAAAAAGGGCTTATGTTGAAAAAAAAGTTTTATCAAGTAACGGATGTAAGTTAGCAAAAATAACCTTACATAATAACATTTCTCTTTAGAAGGCAAACAAGGACATATGAAACAACATTTCAACAGGGCTGCAGAAAACGTACAGAGATGGCACTGATGCGCCGAGGCTGCGTGCAGACCACGCGGCATGTCGACCCCCTGCCTCTGTTGATGTGGTCATCTAGGATGAACTGAGTGACCTGAGTGGTCTTCCCACATCCCGTCTCCCCACTAACCACCAAGACACGGTTAGAGTTGATAAGCTTCACTAGCTCCTGTGGATCAAATTAAATGCAGGCAGATGGAAAAAATGAATTAAGTGATTAAGATAAAAAAGGGTTGTAAGAAAATATCATATATATATATATATATATATATATATATATATATATATATATATATATATATATATATATATATAGTGTGTGTAGCTGAATGAAAACTTGCCTCTTTCTTTCCATATGATGGTAGCTTTTCCCTGAATTTCTAGAGGTAAAAAAGGTCCATCAAAATCATTAAAGATCCAGAGCAGTTTGATTTTTTCCCCATTTCTTTATAGTTTCACAACTTCAAAAATCATTATAATATTTCATATCAAGAATAACCGTTTAACATTGTACACTTCACATATTCGGTTTTCAATTCTACATTTATGTACAATCGTAAATTTCTTTTTTACTGCACTTTTTCAGCCAGAGGACCACTGAAACTATTCTAACAAAAGCTTATCACTCATAACAAAATGAAACAATACTGTTTGGTATACAATGCAGTGTACATGTCCTTTTTTGGATATGTAAACTTTGCACTTGAAAATCTATCCTGTAGGCCCCAAGAATTGAAACTAACAACCAAATGTTCAAAAATAATAAGCTAGAGAAGCCCTATATTGAGTTATTTGTGGGAAATGTCTGTAAGGTAATGGAGTACTTGTGGAAAAAACAAAACAAATATAACATTTGTACTGGACATAAAATCTAGAACATCTGCTCTAGCAGAAATTCTTGATGGTGACCACAAATGAAACATTTATAATCTTACCAACATTTCGTTGTAACGTAGATCTGTTTTTTTGTGTTGGAGATCTCTTTTCAAGGTATCGTCCAATGATGCATCTCTGACTACTTCCTGAAGTAAGAATTCCAAATCCTTGTCTTTGCTTATCGGTTTTTCTTTCTCCACTTCCTCTTGATCATCTGCATCCCAGCTGTCTGGTGGTTCATCTTTATCTGCAGCTGTAGACAACTCACTGAACAAACATTAGATAACATGTTAGGATGATCTGACAAAAGTAGATATGCCAGTCAGCAAGGCTTCAACTGTTGTACAATTCAAACAACGTCTATATTTTAATTATACTTTTCATATGAATAGCATAAATGACAACGGAAAATGGGATACAATAAAGGCCTAAACATGAAGATGATAAGCAGTCATGTCAACTCTGGAAACCTGGCTGCAGGAGGAACTAATGTATTTAAATATATACATGTCTTGCACATCTACATCATTCAAACTGGATCTGCATACACCAATTTGCTTATTGCTTAATATTATCATATCTGGGTGACGTACCACATAATGCTCAACTGTTTTTTCCCCTAAATTCATAATTGAAAACTTTTTACAAATGTACCGTTGTGATTTGCGACCTGCTTTCTTCTGTTGAGAAGTACCGTCCTCCTCTTCCTCAGATTTATGTTTCTCTTCTTCAGGTATATCCCCATCAAAGTAACTGAATACACAACAGGGTGATAAGACACAATGTTAGTCAAAAAGACTCACAACTTTTTACTTCATACTGTAAGCGGGACAGACACAAGCAAGTGTAAGTCACAAGCAGCTCTCACCAGTGACCACTACTGGTGGCAGCTGTCTCCCAGTTGTCAGACAGAGAGGAATGGGCATCCCTGTGGTCTCGTGTTGGGCCATGCTGGTCATTCTGGACAGCGTTCAGCAGTTTGGTGATGTGCTGCTCTCTGTCCTCATCCATATGGACCACTGCCCGCTGCACAGATGTATTTAAAAGGAAAAATTATTGCTGTAATCTTTGCTTCCCTTCGCATCACTAAATGGTTCTGCTTGACTTGTGAAACTCATTAAAGCACCAATTAACCATAACATTATAACAGAGGACAAAAAATTATACAATGGTTGGGTTTCCAACCTATTTGATAGACTTCTGCTACCAAAACAATTAGCCTGATTGAATCTGTAGCACGCAATCTGCCCACATATACCCCTGTTCCTCATCTCACCAAAAGGACCAAAGAATAAAATATTCTGCATTGTTCCAACGCCAAAACTGAGGAAAGCCCTGGTTGTGCTTCACCCAAAACCCTAATGAAAATACTTTTTTTCTAATGGAAAAAAGCCTACAATTTATAAGATTTTGTCCACAACTTTAAAAGTCCTTTAAATACATGTTGCAAACTTTGCAGTTAAATTTTTAGTTAAGAGAGCAGAGTTGTTTGAAATGTTTGACTGTGTTAGGGACATAAAATCAGGGATATAAGATTATAGACTATTATTATGGAAATATTTAACAAAGAATGAGAAAGGATTCCTTCGACGGTTCAAGATGTGTAATTCGTCTTGTTGATCAACGAGGAGTCCATCAGCAACAAAGCATTTCCATAAACTGAATTGCTCCCCACAGCCTGACATTCCACTATATACAAGGGGGGGGGGGACACAAGTATTTAATACACAGTTTATTTAGGGTTTCCCACTTACAAAGCATGTAGAGGTCTGCAATTAGTAATTTGTTATTAAAAAATGGAAGAAGTTCAAGACTACGGTCAATCTCCCTCGGTCTGGAGTTCTAGGGCTGTAGCAATGCACTGATCTCACGATACGAAATTCAGCTCACAGTACGATTCACTATAATATGATACACTTACATCATTTTCTGAAATATTTAAAGGGGACAGAGTGATTTTGGTGACATGTTGTGAATGTTCCATTTACTTGGATTGAAATAATTGAACTGAAAACTAAAAACATCATTGACACAATAGATCTATCTGACTGGACATAACAAATTCAGTTTTATTACATTATACATACATATTCAGTTTTATTCAAATACTATTTCTCCTCACTGTAGTTTCAAAAATCAAAACCTATCTTCTTCAGCTCCCCCTCAGATTTGGTGTCCAGCTTCAATGAGGCATAAATTCTTAAGCGACTGAAGGAATCAGCTTTTAGAGCTGTGTAATATGGCTTAAAAATTAAATCTCTGTGTTGCTGTTTTTTGTTCGTTTCCATACCAAATACAATTTAATATATATATATTTTTTTTATCCATCCATGTTTTCTTAAAGAGAAATTGCAAGTCATGAAAACTATTTTCAAAAGCTTGTTATTTTAATCACCCCATCCCAAAGCCAACCTGAATTCAAAGTCTAACTAATAAGTTGGAAAGTATTCTTGTAAAACAAGATGGTAGGCTCTGGGCAGATTGAAATTACTTTGACCTATGGAAGTCAAAGTAGTGTATTAGTTTAAAACAAAAAGTTTTGATTTTCCAAATATTAAATCTTCATGAACAGAAAATGTGATTAATAAATTGTATCAATCACACATTCAGCCCTATTTGCTTTCCTCATTTTGTTAAAAAATGTCAAAAACAGATATTATAATCCTTAAGTTGAAAACATTATCTGATGTTGTACACGCATAATATACAACTTGGCAAAGATCTGATTTTATCAGTGCTTAGGACACATTATAACAAAGATCAAATATTTTTCTTGTGTGTTTTTGGTAGATTAAACTAAATACTACAGTATTTTGACACACACACGCACAAAATGGACATACAACAATGAAGCATAACATCATTGCCTGGTACATGTTAGGGGGAAAATGAATTCAAGAGTATTTCAAATTAGTAATTAGTAGTTATTAGTAAAGGAATCCAGGGGATATGGCATAGTTCTTGGGTGTCAGTGAAGACACTGAAGTTAAAGAAGACTTACAGACGTTTCACCTATTCTAAGGTAAGTGAAGGACTCCTAATGTTTTGGTTAAGTTTGCAAAGAAGACACAGACATGAGAGAGCAGAGGAACTCTGCTATAACAGACAGATAAAGTTTATAACACAACTTATAATTATAGCTTGACGGGATTAGGATATATTAGGCAGTAAAAAAAAGGCTGTCACGAATGGGACTCAAATGAAATTAAAATCTAAATAATCGTATCATTTGAATTTTCTTTTAGTTTTTAATTTAATTTTGAGTTAAGGAGAATTTAAGTTTAACAACGTTTTCTCCACACCGAGAAAACAAAACCCAAATAATGAAGTAAAGCTTTTCAGAAAAAAAAAACCCCAAAAACAATAATCTAATCAGACAACTTTAAGATAGGAGACAAATTAGGAGCGATCTAAAACATTTGGAAGGATGTTTTCTGAATGGACACTGACAGTCTGCAGAGACACAAACACAGCACATACCGATCTGCGGTCCGCTTGTTTCCTCCTCACGGCTCCGTACCGTGCGTACCACAAACCAATCTCCCGGCCCCTCAGATGGGGAGGAGGACGGTCTCTCTGACCTCCTCCTGATCCTTGGTCTTGGTCAAAGTCGGACCCGCGTCCTTTGGGACCTCTGCTGCCACCTCCTTCTCTATCCAGCCTCTCTCGGCTCCCATCCCTGTACCCTCTCCCTCCCTTTCTGCTTCTTCTTTCACCTCCGTACCCATAACTCATACCGCCGTAAGGAAGAAAACGTTCGAAATTTAAAAGCTGACTCTGTCAGAACACATGCAGACGCAGGTTACCGCTGTTTTGTTTAACTAGCACCGGCTGAATTTGTGAATTTTAACCTGAAGCTGTAAAAAAACCTACCGTTACCTTTTGCCACTTGATTAACTGACAGCAGTACATAAGACCCACATAAAGCACATTCAATCGATAGATAATCAAGACGCAGTAAGAAGAAGCAAAAATGTGTAACTGCCAGCAACTGCTGTTTTCAGTCCGGTGAGTCGCAGAAATATGACGTATAGGTTTTCCAGCCGCTGGATGTTGACGTAGCGCTCACGCCTCTGATACCTTTCTTTTTTTTATCGTATTCCTGCTTCTCTTTCATCTACTTATTTGTCTTTTTTTCCCCTCAGGTCTTAGATATCCAGTGCGTTTCACAGACTGTTATTAAACGATTTCAATAAAGTTCTTAAAAAAAGGCTTTTGCAATCTTGACTTTCCCAGCAGCACTGAAACAGTCTTGCCTCTGGATATTTGGATAATTAGACTCTCCTCTTCAGAAATTTCCAAGAAAATTTTTTTGTTTTAAGGTGAACTACACGTATTTTCTTTTCTGTTGCCAAAACGCTAGTAGGAAATTCAAATATATATTTGTTTCCTGTCATATTTGATATATTGATGGTAAAATTATGAAAAACAATAAAAATGGGGAAAAGGGTTACTAACTATATGTAGGCTACTAATGTTTTCCTATATGTTTTCATCTGATACTTTTTACCAATCACTCAGGGCTTATGTATTTAGCTATTTATATTCCCCTCAAATGAGGTACTAAAAGAGCTATTGCTGCCGCCTCTTTACTTTTTGTTCCAATGAATTATTTTTCCTATCATTGCAACGGCGTTACCTTTACTACAATGTTGTTGAATGAAGTGCAGCAATGTCAGGCTTTCTAATGGGCACACTTCAGTTCCAGGGACAAAACAGGTGTCGGTGATGAAACCGTTGCAAACACGATGATTTGCTGGGTGGACGGATACCCTGTGTACTCTCACTGGTCCACTGAATGCTGTAAAGACCGCGGTGAACTTATAGTGCATTCACACCGTCCAAAACATCAACGCCCAAAACACCAAGATTTCATATGACGTCTATGGTTGAGGCTGTCAGAGCACTGTCAGAGTCTTTGCGGTGCTTTGTCTGTAACAGTTTTTGAAAATGTTGCTGCTTTCCAAGTTTTAAAGTGGAAAAAGCCAGCAACACAGAAGTTGAGCTAGCTAAACTTTCAGCGCTGTCCCCTGAGTGTCAACAAATCCGAACGTCTCACTGTAGTGATGTTGCCCGACGTCAACGTTGTCTAGCCAGCCAGGATCGACTGTTGTTCAAAACTTTCGGCAGAAAAAAAGGCCCACCCACGCGCTTTGCAAGATTCAGCCTTAAAAATGTATAGGCTTCAAACGAGTAACCTTATAACCGTTTTTTCTACAGCGACAAAGCATAGAGACCCTTATTTTTAAGTTGGATATTCGACAGACATTTGACAGTTCACAGAGAACTCTGATGATAGAGCAGATACATTGCAGCTAGCTCCTGAAGGTGGTGGTTTCGATTAGGGTTTGGTTTGTCATAAATCTCCATACATCCCAGAAAATACCTGTGAGATCTACTAACAAAATAGCCCCAAACTATTGATAAATTGTTGCTCGACAACTGATGAACATGGCACACCTATTCATTAAAAAAAAAAAGTGAAATATTTCTTATTGATATGTTACTGTAAAAAAGGTATTTTTTCTTCAATTGCTTCCAGTTCAAGTGACCAGGTGACATCAAATCAGTTTTAAAATGTCTTAATACAACCAATTGGATAGTGCTCTTTTTTCTGTGTAATATTACAGATAGAGACATCTGCACAAGCATTGCACATTACACTTAGTGGTTATGAAGTTGCTCAATGCCATAAATCAATAAATGCTAATGGCTGGTTTTGATAAAGACAATTGGACACTTTGGTTTGTGCAGCACATTTTCAACAACCAGGCAATCCAATGTGATTTTGGTCATTAGCACATAAAATAAAAACAGCAACAAAAGAATCAATAAAAGCATAAAACACAACATTAGAGACACATAATATATGAAATTCCAGTTATTATTAATCACTTACTCAAAGGCAACTCTAAAAAAAATGGTTTTTAGCTTTTATTCAAAGGAACTCTGCGTTTCAGCAGCCTTGCAGTGGTCTGGAAATTTGTCCCTGATAAGAGAAGGGGTTAATTTGGTAGCAACGAGTTTTCCACATAATTTGGTGGCAGGCCATTAAATTATTCATAAACTAGTAAAGCTATTTTGTTGTGTATTTTCTGAGCCACAGGGTGCCAGGATACAAGCAGCAGCATTATCGATCAGTTGCAACCAGTGTTGGGCATTTTACATTAAAAAAGTAATTAGTTATAGTTACAAATTACTTTTTCTAAAAAGTAATTGAGTTAGTAACTCAGTTATTACACCGTAAAAGTAATTAGTTACTCATCAAAGTAACTGTGACGTTATTTCTATAACACAGTTCAGTTCTATAATATCTATATGGTCAAGTATTTTTATAACTGAATGACGATTAATAAAACACCATATAGAGAGTATTTTAGAACATTTGGTACTTGATTCAATAAGATTGAAGCTAAAGAATAAAAAATATACAAAAAGTAAATATTGGAAATACATAATCACACAATTTTCATTAAAGTGCAAAACTAAGACGGATAGCTGTGGGAATAATGAAACGAAGGAAAATCTTCCCATTAAGTTGTGCAAATATATATATCTGTAATATTGTGCAGTAAACAGGACTCTATCCAACTGGTTGTAGTAGGACATTTTAAGATTGCTTTCATATCACTTGTTCACATGACCTGGAAGTTATTGAAGGAAAGCTGAAATATTACAGTAAAATTATTTATATAAAATATTCCATGCAATCAAAATTCAAATAAATTGTTGTGTCTGGTTCTTTAGATGTAGTAAGACATTTCAAGATTGATTTGGTGTCACCTGCGGTCACATGACCTGAAAGCTAAAATGAAGACAAATATCACATATCATCATATTTCACAGTAACAAAATAATAAGAAATACCGTTGTATCATGTTCCTCAGGTGTCGAGCAACAATTTATTAAACTTTGTTGTTAGATCTCACAGGCATTTTCTTGGACGTATGGAGATTTATTTAAAACCAAACCCACTGCTTTCATAAGCAAGCGGCGATGCAGTCGCTTTATTAGTGCAGTTCTGGGTGAGACATTGGAGGGAGAGTCTGTTTTAATGAAACAAATGTCCATCTAATATCCAACTTAAAACTAAGTTTACAAAGTTTCTTACAGCATGCCAACAGCAAGAGCACTCAAGAGTATCTGCCCACTCACTGAATTATCATCATATTTGCAGCAGCATCATCATCACCGACACGTGCACTCTCTCCATGCTGCTGAAGTGTGACTGTCAGAAAGCATGACAACGTTGCACAATTAACTACATTTTAGTAACGCGCCACTTTACATCCCCAGTAACGGTAACGGCATTGTAATGATAGCAAAAGTAATTAATTAGATTACTCCATTACTTACAAATGAACGCCGTTAGTAACATCGTTATACTTAAATGCTGTTACTCCCAACACTGATTGCAACTGTCCCTTTGACTTTTTAGGCTGCCCTCTGTTGCAGTAATCAATCCAACTCAAGATAAATGCATGGATGAATTTTTCAAAATCCCATTGTGACATTATTCCTTAAATCCTAGAAATGTTTTTCAGATGATGGCTGACTTTCTCAGTAAGACATAGAAGATATTTGAATATTTGGATTTATGGTGATGGGGGATCTTGCTGATCGGAATGGGCAATTATTGGATCTACTGGAAATTGGAGCAAGAAAATTGCCATATGTCGTCGAAATTGGAGGCAGTTCTGGATGGAAGCGATTGGGAAGCTGAAGGAGCAGTCTGTAGTGCTGAGTCGTGCTGCTGGAACGCAGAGTTACTCGCTGGGTGAGCTGGGACACAGGCTGGAGACTGCAAAAGGGGATGTGGTTGGTGTTTCAGGACTCATATGCAAAATTTCATCGGACTTGGAGAAACTACCAGTGCACCTTGGTGCAAATTAAATGGACCTGGAACTTTAATTTGGTCGGATTGGAATAATAACGGGACTGCTGACAGACTCAAAAGGTAAAGAGAAATTGCTCTTCCTGCTAACCATAACAGTATATAAAATGATAATGGACCAGTAACAGAGTCTTCTTACCCCCCCTCCTTTCCCCTCCTCCATACATTTACTGACACACATGATCACATGTGATACAGACACACACACCACCTGTTTCTCACTGTCCTTTGCTGCTCCCACAATACTCCCTCCCCCTTTAGGAAGCAGTAGATAGCGTGCATCGGTTGCAGCACATCAACTTGTGGAATGAGGTTCCCACTCTCTGCCCTTTCCCTCCTGATGCGTTATTGTTAATGTCTGAATATGTCCTTAAATGATTTGGGGTGTGTCATTTAAATTTCTTGAAAAAGGAATCACGATACGGATGAGGGTTTTTTTCCCCACCCTAGACCAACCTTAACCTTGTGTATACTTTGGTATACACAAGGTTACTATACCATTGATTTTTCAGTGTTGCAAAGCAATTCTTGACCAGGACAGCAGGGGCTGCTAACTTTTCATGGCGGCTATCATGCCTACTATCTGCCTACTACTGTTGTTTTCATACAGGTGCTCCTCCTTTGTTAAAATTTGCCAAAAGACCAGATTAGATAAATTATTATTTCGATATAAAGCTTGTAGTGCCCAAACGTCGCATTAACTACTGATTACAGCGACTATAGGGCACCATTCTGGTGAAACAATCTCTAAATGTTGCTGAATTGACCAATTGCAGGCATATGCTCTACAGAGACGGATATTTAGAAAATGTGACTCTACTTCTTCCATCCTTGCATAGGTGACTGAGAGCCCTAGCGTAAACCGATAATGGCGCTGCGTCAATCCGTCTCAATCAAAAGGCAGAAGTATAAAGGACAGTGTCAGTGTTGTCGAGAGCATGGAAACCAGACTGAACATTTTCAAAATGGTTGGTCATTGTCAGGCCTGTAGTTCTGCATTAAAATGATCACCATGGGAAAAAGAGCACACCCAACAAACAGCAAAATAGAATAAAACCTTTATCAAAACGGTCAACGCGCAACAGAATCATGGTTCATTACTCAGTTACTGAGCGTTTTTCATGATAAAATTATGGTCATAGGGTTATTCCTGAGACTGTTCCCATGTTATGATTAAAAAAAAACAATATCCCTATCCTTGAACATGTTTTCACAAATCTCCATTCATTTTAATTATTGCTGTAGGTGACTCATTCAACTATCTTAGACAGTTAATTGACCTGAGTGTTAAAACCAAATCACTCTGAAGACAAATATAAAAATTCCCATCTAACTTTATATAACTTTAAATCTTTTAAAATATAATCTCTGTCATCACCAGAACAGTCAGATCCAAAGCAAGGGACCTACAAGGAGGGAGCAGTGAAATTGAAATGTCCAAACATCGGTTAGTTAAGACTATGGCTGTCTCCTTATGGCTTACAATTTAGGAGAAAGTAACAGGAATTGTAGAGCTATTATCACTGATTAATATTGCGGGAACACCAGAGCCAACAAGCTGCTTTAAAAATAGAGCAATCAAAATGTCTGAGGGAGATGACGATGGTAGTGTCCCTTAAGTGGTCCAAAGACACATCTTCTAAAGTGTCCCAGTAGAAATGGGGTATCATAATTTGGAAAGTGGCTTCCATTAACTTCACAAAAGCGGTCTCAGAACAACAAATTTGCCTATGAAAAAGGGCAAAAGTGCTCCTCACAACGAATGAACTGAGCCTTGTTTAATAGAAAGAAAATGTTTGAAAAAATGCTCTTGTCAAAATTGAAGGCATCACTCTTTTCTTTTCTAATTAAAACTGCAGTTTTCCTTATTACTAAAGTTCTTCCCAGTGTTTTTTCATAATTCAATGACTCTGATGACTGATGACTCCATCAACAAACCCATATGTATGATTGCTCCAGACAGAGAGACTCTTCATGTGGTTTCTGTGTCCCTGGCTGAAGGCATGGTTCAAGCTTTAAATGTCAAAGTTTCCAGAAGCTGCTGTCTTGCCTGTCCATGTTCTCAGACAAACACAGTTCTAAAACTCATACTCTTTAAATTTAATAAGAGTCTAAAATTACTTTTCAATCCTGCTGTAAAATAAGAATGACCTAAAAAAGGTCGTTTTTGTTGATCTCTGATGACATTCCCGCTGTTGTCTCACACCTTTCCTTCATAATGAGGTTCACAGTTCTGATAGGGTTTTGACACACTGATTAATATCCCAAGTTACCAGAAATACTGTCTTATTAAATCTGGTTAAAAAATACCAAAGCGTGGAACAAGAAGACAGCAGATTTTGTACAACTCAAATAAAAAAATCTGCTTTGCCTATTCAGAGCAAGCATATGCATTTGTTGGCATAAATTTTTCAGTTGCACTTGAAATAATAATCCGAAACACTATTCACAGAGGACAAAGACATTCAAAGAGATGATCTTAAGCTTTTGATATTTTTGTTTTTTGAAAAGTTATTTTTCCTTAAAATACCTTATAGATGCCATTCATTGATAAAATTTGATAATTTATTATAGAAACTTGTTACCAAAGTCTATGTTAGGACCTCATCGGGAATCTAGACATCAACAAGTTGGCGTCTGGAGATCATTGTAATAAAACAAACTAAGAGACAATAATTATAAAGGTAAAAGCATATTTACGATATAAATATATGTCAAATAAAAAGCAGTGCGTAGAATGAGTTAAATGATTGTATTGGCAGGTAATGCTGACTGTGTGGTTATTATTTCCTATAGTTTAAAGTGGACACATCACAAGTTTCCATTGACATGACATAAAAAAAAACATTATTTATGTAGCTTTTCCTGACCTATATCATGCTTTACTGCAACACAATTCAGAAAACTTGAATCACATTTTTTTTGTATATGTGCTTTTATAAGCAGTAATCTACTAATAACAAAAAAGAGTGTAAGTAAAGATTAACATAAGGTTTAGTACCTCAGCTGTCGCCACAGCATTATAAAATAAGACAATTCTAATGTGCTCAGAGGAACATTAGAAGATGACCTCCTGTCTTAACCTTAAAGATTACAGCATGGTGAAAAAGATTCAACTTGACTGGTTTTGGACTGTAGCAGAGCAGACTCCCATTATTTTCCACTGACAGATTTAAAATGCTTACCTCAGATTGTATGCTGTAAAGGAAGTTCACAAAACCAGTGTTTTAGATTTTACCTGAACCTGATGTTTATTATCAACATTAATTGCTCAGGTCCTTATTCATTAATCACAATTTTCTTAATGGATGCAATAGCTTTAATAAATCATGTCTGGAAATGATTCAGTTATGGAAAGACATGATTATCGAGTAACTGATTTATTTCAGGCTGCTATTTGTTATGCTTTATTATGATAGATGAGGTTCCTTATGACAAGTAATTAAACAATTTTCGATTCTTTCAATGAAATAGATACAGTGACATAAAAATATATTTTCCCCTTACAGTTTTCTTGTTTTTATCATTCTTAAATATCTCAGATCATCAAGCCAATCTTATTACCAAAGACATGTAAAAAACAAAACAAAATCAAACAAATATATGTATGATTTAATTATTGGGTGGAAAAAACGTATCCAAACCAAATTAACCAGATTCTTGTGGTCTATTTCTATTCACTAGATCCAGGCCTGATCACTATCCGACATGTCAAATCAAGAAATCTCTAAAAAAGAACTTGTCCTAGCAACATGAAGGCCTCATAACGAAATACTAGATGCCATGATCTAAAAAAATTAAGAACAAATGAGAAACAAACAGTGAATTCCATCAGCTTGGAGAAGGTTAAAACACAATTTCTGAAGCTGAGGGCCATTATCCACAAATAGTGAAAACTGGGGACATTGGAGAACCGTCCCAGAAGTCGCAAGCCTACCAGAATTATTACAAGTGCATTAACAAACTAGCCATACAAGAACCCAGGAAAACATTGCAACCCTCTCTTTCCTTTTAAGGTCAGTGATCAGGATTCATCAGTCAGAAAGAGACGTGGTAAAAATGGCATCCATGGAAGAAAACCAAGAAAAGAGCCACTGCTGATGAAAAAGAACGCAGGCCCATCTCACTTTGCCAAAAAAAAAATACTGATGAGTCATATATAATTTTAGAAAATATTAAGTTAACTGATAACTTAAGAATAGTATTTTAGGAAAAGAAAATCACACTGACAATCAGACATGGGAGTGGTAGTATAAAGGTCTGGGGCTGCTTTACTTCCTCAGGGCCTGGATGGACTGCTAGTATTAATGGAACTATGAATTCTGCAATTTACCAAAAAATCCTGAAAGACGCTCTCCGGTCATTAGTTTGTAACTTTCAACACTTGGGTTATGAAGCAGGACAAGAACCCAAAGCCCATCATCAAGTCCACCACTGAATTGCTAACACATTCAAAACAAAGATTACTAAGTATCCTTGTCAAAAGGAGGATTTAAATACAATTAAGATGCTATACTATACAGGCTGTTCATGCTTGAAAACCATTCAATGTGGCTTAATTTAACTATTTCTGAAAAATATTTCTGAAAAATAAGCACAATTTAATGCATGGCAATGCAAATAACTTATGCTCAATCATAGCTAAAACTTGATTGCAGCAAGACAACTACTTATTAAATTTATGGAGGAGCATTTACTTTTCTACATACAGCCATTGCTTATTTGACATTTTCCCCTTCATAAGTACATCTGCATTTTTTTTTTTTAATGCAGGTTATCTTAAACATTAAAATTAGTTTAATCGTATAAAATATAAAACTGTGACTAAACCACAAGCAAGAGGAAACGAGAAAGGAGCATATATTTTTTCCTTAACCCTGTCTATGCTTATTGTCTATGCTTATTATTCTCTTATATCCCCAGCTGTTATTATACATTTCTTTAATGAAGCACAAATGCCATAAAACATTCCTCTTTCAGATTGCATAAAGTTGTATAACAATATTCAAAATCCTACCAAACCTAATAATATTGTTACAATAAACTCCTAACCTTTGAATGAACTTTTTCTATTCAAATACTCCCTGGTAATTATATTAAGTATGCATTAAAGGAAATAAAGATGTCCACCGACCCAGCAGAAACTGATTCTTATTTTCACACTGGGAAGTAAGTGTCTAATTTATCTGAGATTCTGGTTTTAATGTGTTTTGTTGGAAGGTTTAATTTAATCAGACTTTCCCACTAAATCTATCTGATGTAATTATTTAAATATCACAAACATATTCATACTCTAAAAGTAATCAGTTGAATACTCAGCAAACGCACACCCCTTTCTCAGATTAGGAATGTGTTTTTCTTCAGTTGCAAATTCTGAGGATCATAACACTTTTTTTTCCTTAAAAAAGTGTGAGCACTAGGAATATCTCAGGTGGCTGCTTCAAAGGAAACAAATTATAGATTTGAAATGATCCTGTGTGAAAGAAAAGGCTGAAGCGATGAAGGAGAAAAGTACCAAAGGGCTATGCTGAAAAATTAAAGCTGATGAAAGCCTTTTGAGAGGCAGAGAGGTTGCGTAAACAACTGATATGAAAGGAGCAAGGTCTGTTTCATTTGTTGCAAGGCTCCACTGTATCTTCAGCACTGTTTCAAATATACACTTCACGTTTCATACCTCGACACAAACAATATTTCTAATTAAACACGTAACCACCAAAATATCCTTAAATTTATTGCTTTGACAAACGTTACTTTCAAAGTCCTTTTGTTTTGCCCTGTTTAATAAAGCACTCCATTGTCACTAAAGCCAAATGTGCTTATAAAAGCACTATCACTGATGATGCAGCTATTAAAAATGTAAAATCCAGGAAAATAGAACACTGGGTTATCTGAACAACCAAACACAATTATAGGCTACTATTAGGCAGGGAAAAGTGTTGATACTTTTGTGTGTTAAAACTATTACACGAACAAATATTTCGATAATTCATCCTCCCTGAACTGTTTCACATTTTGTCACGTTGCAATAACACATTTAAATGTACTTTATTAGGATTCTGAGTAATAGACCAACAACCATTAGATTTCGATAAATAGGAATCTGAAAAATGTGGCTTTAAATTTGCACAAATCCCTGTACCGTGATTCACCTAATTAGTAAGAGAATTCCACCTCTTACTTAATAAAATGTATCTAATTATAAAGCCATGCTATATCAGGGTAAACCTGCACAAGAAGCTGTTCTGGTTAAGTAAAGTCACAATTTTCTGTCCTACATGTAAAAAACTATGAAGTATAAGGAAGTAAACCACTACGCACAACACTGAACATGGAATCCAACAGTGAAACTTGGTGGTGGTGGTGGAATTGTGTTGATCTTTCAGAGGGATGACAGAGCTGATCTTGGTGGATGGGAAGAGTGTGTGTGGAGTTAAATAGAGGGCAATCCTGGAAGAAGACATGGTAGAAGCTACAATAAATTTCAAACTAGTGTGAAGGTTTACAATCCAGCAAGACAATAACATACAGCTGGGGTAACAATGTAATAGTGTGTTAATGAGATTGATTTTCCCAGTCAAAACTCAAACCTAATTCCTGTTGGGAATCAAAGGAAATAATTAATAATTGATTTGTACAGACGGTCCATCCAATCTGACTGAACTCAAGCTATTTTTACAAAAGTTTTGGTCACTGGACCTGCAAGCTGGTAAAGATGTTATACCAAAAACTTTTAGCTGTAAGAATTCTACAAAATGTTGAATACAAAATAAATCACACACTTTTAAGATATCTATTTTTAAAATGTTTTAAAATCCACGTATTATTTTCCATTACAGTTTTTAATTAAATTCTACTTTGTGTTGCTCTCTAACCTAATTTCAAAATACATAGACACTTTGTGGCTAGAGTTAAGAAAAATGTCAAAAAGAGTTAAGCATAAACATTTTCAAGGCATTAATATGTTTATGATATCTGCTGTTGCTTCAATGTCTCCTTTTGTTTGTTTTTACATTATTATTCTTTGAATCTAGGTTTTGTTTTTGGGACCTCTGTTTGTCTCATCTGCCGCTGACTCCAGTTTTTTCTTAGCCTATCCTAAATTGCTCTCATCCTATCTCATTCTGCCATGTGGAGGTTCTGTTTCACATTAGCTCATTAGCATTTACTCACGTAATTACTCTTCCTATTACATAAACCTGACAATTTTCTCTGTTGTCACTCAGATTTACTTTGTTACTTTCAAATGTTACTTTTTCTTCTGGGAGCCTAAATTTTTTTTTGTTTTTTATTTTTATTTTTGGAGAGCCTTTGCAATTTGTCTAATTTAGTCACAGTAAAATTAAACTGGTGAGCTTTTGCCTGCATCCAGTGTGACATTAAAATCTCACAACAACAGTACAGCATATTTGAGACGGATTAATCAAATGAGAATTGGCTGTCATGTTTTTCTTTTCTTTTATAACCATATAATTTATTTGTTAGTTACATTTTCTGCTTGATTTGCTTTATTTATATAGCGCCAAATCCCAACACATCATCTCAAGGCACTTTACAAGAAAAGTAATTTAAATTCAATCAGACATACATTCCAACTAATCCTTTAGTTTATAATTCAAATTAGTTAAAAAGTTTTCTGTCTAAAGAAACCCAGGAGACCGTATCTAGTCTTGCAACATTCACTCCCCCTTGACCAACATTTAGCGACAGTAGACCGTTGCATGCCTTGAGATGTTGACTTCACAGTAATCCCTCATACTGAGCAAGCATGTAGTGACAGTGAAGAGGAAAAAAAACCTCCCCTTTAATTGGAAGAAACCACCAACAGAACCTGGTTCAGTAAAGACCCACTGGGGTTTGAGAAGACACAAAAACAACTGAAGAAATGATGTAAGAGTACTTTCTATGTTAAAGGAAGTAAAAAGTTTATAATAGGATAATGTTCAGTTATTGATGATGCCCCCCACCAACAAGCCTTTACAGCTGAGCAGGATGCGAGACCAGGTTTAGTGTCTATAGAGAGAAAAAAACACTGAGATAAAACAAAGTTTACAGTTGAAATCATGGCAAATAATGCAATTGGAGAGGAGTAGAAGAGAAAAGTAGCAAAGTGAAGAAAAGTGGTCAGCCTGTCCTCCAATAGTCTAAGCCAATAGCAGAATAACTACAGACTCAGGGTGGAGCTGAACCTCAATACGGTATTTGGAAAGGCACACATAGCGTATTTTTTATTAATACATATTTCAAACTAATACTTAAAGAAATATTTGTATTCAAGAGCAAGGCAATTTATAGCGCTACAATGTTAGGAAAATACGGAACAATTGGATCTATGATATGAAGGTGCTCGATTATTTAGGGCTTTATATGTAAGGAGGATCTTAAATCCTAAATCTGGCCTTATGATTGTCAACTGGAAAAAGATGGGCTGCTTTGGGGAGTGAGTATCTGCCTCAAGGAGATAATTATTTTGTTGACTTGTTCATGAGTGCCGGAAGATGGAGTTGGCGATACATAGAGAAATTTTGTCTTCATCTGCATTAATGTGAACCTTGCTCCAGTTGGTTGTGGTAATGAAACAAATGAGAAATGGGTTAAAGATTCACGGGGAGCTCAGAGTTGAACTGCTGCACATTCGTATTGAAAGGAGAGGTGGTTTGGACATTACCTTTGGAAGGCATTCCAGGCATGTCTCACTGAGAGGGGACCTAAGGGCATATGCCAAAGACAGAAGCAGGACTATACTCTATATCCATTTTGGATATCCTTGGGATCTCTCAGAATTAGGTAGAGAGAGTCACTGGGGAAAATGTTTAGCGTGAGGAAACCGCTACGCCCAAAAATCCGATCTTGGATAAGTGAAAGGCAACAAATGGATTTCCAATCTTTTATCAACTTAAAAAAAAACATAAATATTTCCTCTAATACTGTACATGAGAAGCTTTCCCATCACACAAAGTATTCCACTTGCTAATTTTACATAACCTGGAATATAGTGCATAATAAAAATGTAATACTCTTTTCCCGGGGGGGCGACTGTGGCTCAGTGGTAGAGTTGGCTTGCAATCGGAGGGTCGTAGGTTTGATTCCAGCTTTCTCCAGTCACATGTCAATGTGCCCCTGGGCAAGGCACTTAACCCCAAAAACATCGTCCTAACGAGCCATGTTGGTTGTCGCTGTATGAATGTTAGTGTGAATGGGTGAATGTGGCTTCAATGTAAAGCGCTTTGAGTGGTCAATATGACTAGAAAAGCGCTATATAAGTTCAGTCCATTTACCATTTACATTTACAACTATTGATGTTGCAGAGTGTTAATGTCAACCTCAGAATAATTAGAGCACCTAATTGACTCTGTTTTCCCCGATAAATAATTTAAAAGTAAGAGTTTTTCTATTACCAAATATGCCCAGTGAAATGACATAAATAAAAAAACAAAGCTGGTGCACAACCCATAGCTTTTAGAAAACGAGTAACAGTTTATTGATCACATGGTTTATGATAATGCTTGAGCAGTAAATGAACCATAACACTGAGAAACACACAGATGATGGAATTAATTAGGCTGCAGAGGTGAAGCGCAGCTCAAACTGACAACCTTTGGCACAATTAACAGCAGAAAAAAGTGTTAACACTAAACACAGCTCTACATTCATCATTACTCATATGTCTGTACAATATTTTCTCTTACAATCTGCCCCAGAGTAGTTTAAAAAGGAGCAGATCTCAGAAATCGGTGGAGGTAATTTCCTAGAATGAATCTTTAATGGAAGTCTTCTGGAGGATGGGAGCAGCTTTGGCTGATGCAACGAGTGACTCAAAAGTCTGCAAATGAAATCCACACACAGTACGGGCGGAGTGTTGAAACAGGCTAAAAATAGGAGACATTGTTATAAAATGAAATTAAATACACTTGATTTGTAAGAATAAATAACAATATCTATTTTCTTGCTGCTTGTTACTAGGAATACATGGGAATGTGCATCGAAGTAGTAATGTAAACACGGCTATTACCTATGAGAATAGATATTTAATAGCTACTGGATTTCACATTGTAGTGACTCAAAATGTTTATGAAAAGCTTACTGATGACAGAGATTGCTCTGCTTTAGAACTAAATGTATGTATGCAGACAATGAAAAGTCTCACTGAGTCACTGATTGGATAGGAAGTAAAATAATTGGACAGGTAAATGATTCCTCAAAGTGGCACGGGAATGTAAAGTTGTGTGCTGCCTACAAAAATAAAATACATAGTCACTTATTTAAACGGCCTAGAAACTGAATGAGGCAGAAAAGTCTTCTGCATACAAATCTATGTTCTCTTATCTTCAGTTATCACCTCATTGTCTCATTTGTTTAAACCTGGATAATTCTCTAACTTGATGCTGATCAGTGTAGAAATGTTTGACACTGTGGCCAAGGATTAAAGTAAAGTAGAAGAGCAGTAAAATTAGCACATTCCTCTTTTTCTTTGCAACATTAATACTTTTGGTGTTCATCTGACATCACAGCAGACACACATCCTTGTGCCCTACACTTGAATGAGTCAGACATTTGGGTCAGGTGGGCCCTCCCCTCCCTGCTGAGTCATCATGTGACGTAATCCACGTGAGCTGTTTTTAAATGAGATATGTGACCAGACCTTAGCTTCTCATTTTTCAACATCTGAGTGATTGTTTTTCTCCTGCTGTATCTATTCCATGGTGACAGAGTGCCACATGCTAAAAATCTGATCTTAAATGCCGATGGTTCTGTTACCTTCTGGTTTTTTTTACTCACTACACTTCAGCAACTTAGAAAAGTAAACCTGATTAACTTTTTCACACATTATTGTCATGTTACAACAAAAAACTTTACTATATGTTTAGATGGGTTGTGGTGATAGACCAAAACAAAATAGCGGGTAGTTGTGAAGGAGAGGGAAACACTGTGCCATTGGCCTGTATTTGTATTATTTTATTTTTACTCTGAAATTCGAAAATAAAATTCAGGGCAACAGATTAGATCTCAAAGCATAATATAAAAATACACTGGACAAGCACTATTCAACCCATTATTGGCACAACTGTGAACCTCCCAGGACATGACTAACCTCCAAAATTACAGTTAATACTTATGACAAAGTTTGTTAGCTGGACTTAGGTCTGTACTTTGACTGGGCCATTGCAACATGTGATAATGCTTTATTCTAAATATTCCAATTCTATTTCTAGTCGTATATTTAGGAGTGATTCCCTCTTGCTAGGTGAACCTCTGCCCCACTTTGAGGTGCTCTGCAGCCACCAATAGGTTTTTTTCCATTCACTTTTCTACTCACTGACCAACTTCCTTGTCCCTGCTAAAAGAAATGCATCTCCACGGCATGATATTGCCACTACCATGAGCCACCTTCTTCTTTTTACCTGAACAACAAGTACAGGAGCGGGCAAACACTGTTATAACACTATGGCTCTCTGTTGATATCATTCCTCATTTCTGTTAAAGCTGTGATCATAAAGAAAAAAAAGTGGAATGATTAGGATATTTGTCTTGCTGACTTTACTGCCTGAGTTGCTCTTTCAGCATCCTCCTGAGAGGCCCCACTCGTGTTATTGTGTACATATCTCACTCTTCCCCCTCGCCTGCCTGCTTTCTGTAAGCCTCATTAAGCAGCTGAATATCCTCATGATACCCTGAGCTCTCCTGTGTCTGCCGTCGGCTGTTCTGCCGATGGGCTTCCACCGTGTCAGGAATAGTGATATTGATAGTCTCTGCCTCAGAGTTGCCACTGCTGGGGATGAGCAGGGAGTAGGATGCAGTTTCGCCGAGGTCACACGAAACAAAGCGATTCTCCCTGCGAGAGTAGCGCAGTGATGGGGAGCGGGCATGTGTCGAGGACTGGCTGATGTTAGAGACAATAGAGACACTGTCCATGGCCTCCTCATTATCACAGATTTCCAAAACCTCGAGGTGTATTTTGACGTTGGTGTCCCCCACCCCTGCTCCTATTCCCATCCCCATGCCGATCTCCATTCCAACACAGCTGACATTCGCATCCCCGGTGTGGCCTCCAGATCCTGTGTCATCTGCACTGGGTTCATGGCCAACAGACTTTGAGCGATACACTTCCACCTTAAAAAAAAAAGATTACTTATACAAACTACTTATAAACAGTGCATCATGACTGTAAATCAGTATCCATCCCCTTCTGTTTATGAATTAATACTGATAAATCTACAAAAACTTTAAAGAGACTACTAAAGTGCTGGCCAGAGATTTAGAAACAAATTCAGAAAAATAGTACCAAGTATATCTTTTTATTGAACGTGCAACTAGTGCCTGGAGACAAATAGTCGTGTTGCTATTTTTAAGACTGAAATTAGGGCAACTTGGTTTTATAACAACACAAATAAAAAGCTAGCATTCTGAAAACGGTTGAAATATAATGCTATTTGTGAGCTTTTTATTTGTTTTTTTTTTCGTTGACAAGAATCAATGAGGACTGCCATATAAATAGCAAAGCATAATTTACTACATTTCAAAGCTTCAAAATCTACAAATCCTGACAGTACTAACATAAATTATTCAAAATCTACTTGCAGACTGTTCTTTTAAGCAGGTAAACACATTATCCTGACACAATAACAACCTTTGAAAGAAGATTTTTATCAGTGGAAAGTACATTAAATATGTGCTATCTAACTGGAATATATGACCCCCCCCCCTATATCACCCCACTGATTATTTTTTTTTAGTTATGAAACAGAACTATCATGTACAAAAAGGATGTTTGACTACTTATTAGCTAAACAGAATAGGATAGAAATGCCACTCTTTCACCAAAGCTCCACTGTGCAGGAAAAGTGGCTGAGTGACTGAAAAAGTAATTACTTTGATATAATGGGAAGATTTATTCTTACCCACCAAAAACTGTAATTCTCTGTTTATACACCTGAAATAAATCATACTGTTTGCTTTTTTTTTTTGTAAATTCTTTCTCTCATATTTGAAGTACACCTATGATGATAATTAGATCTCTCTCATCTTTTTAAGTGGGACAACTTGCATGATGGCTGCCAAATACTTTTTTGCCCCACCACATATTCCCTTTCAGAATTCACTTTTAAACTGGTGACCTTACAATCAGGACTTTGTGCCCAGTGTTGTTTTGTTTTGTTTTTTTACTCTTTGCAGATTTCTCAACTTCATAGAAAGTGGAAATAAATATAACTATTGTGAGTGGTAAGCTTGACCAGAATTTGGTAAAGTTAAAATGAGCCATGATTTGAACTGAAAGTTGAAAAACATGATATATTTAAGACTGAAGTATTTGTTCATACTCATGAAGAATAATAGGCTGTGGTTTTTGTTGTTTCACTTTGTCTTAAAGCCAAGTTGATTAAATAAGTATAATTAAAAAACATTATAACACAAAAATTATGTTTACATACCAAGCAAAACTTATTCTAAATGTCAAACATTTTATCAAACAAAGTGCTAAGAAACAAGAAACAAAAGTTGTTATTCTACTAGATTTTTAAGAGGAGATTGAGTTGCGACTCATTACCTTTCTGGTGTTGTTCGGAGAAATCTTGAGGCCATCACTGCTGACCTCATAGGTGGAAAGAGAAAGTGTCTTGCCTGTGGGTGCTTGGAGAGATACAGTGCCCTGAAAGGCACACAGAGGTATTGAAAGACCACCTGATGACCTCTGCAAAAGAAAACCACAGACAAAATACATATATTTAGCATCCTGCACAGGGTTCAGTTTATTTGTCTGACAGCAGACTTGGGAAGAGTGATTACAAAAGCACTAAAATATTTTAACATAATTTAGACTCAAGTACTTGTGCTTATTGTTCGAGGTTGGGGAAATATGACACCAAATGGGAAGAAATATATAGTATTTAAAGCTTGTTCCTTATTTAGGTATACTCAAAATGGCAACCTCATCACCATATGTATTTTCATGGTAGGAGTTTGTGTATAGGCTGCACGGTGGCGCAGTGGTTAGCACTGTTGCCGTGCAGCAAGAAGGGTTGTGGGTTTGTATCCTGGCCCAGGGTCTTTCTGCATGGAGTTTGCATGTTCTCCCTGTGCGTGCGTGGGTTCCCTCCGGGTACTCCAGCTTGATCCCACAGTCTGAAAACATGACTGTCAGGTTAATTGATCTCTCCAAATTGTCCTTAGGTGTGAGTGTGTGCATGGTTGTTTGTCCTGCCCTGTGATGTACCCTGCCTCTTGCCCGTTGACAGCTGGAGATAGGCACCAGCCCCCCCACGACCCATTAAGTATTAAGTGGTTAAGACGATGGATGGATGGGGTTTGTGTATTAAAACTCCATCTGATTATACAATGTCTTTACACTTGTATACATGATTGTTATTCACAAAGCAGTGCACTATCCTGAATTTTTACAGGTGTATTGGCTTGCTTTTTTTTTTAATAGAAAAAAAACGTCTCCTTCTTCTTGACGCTAAAATTATTAATTGATCATTTAACCTCGATAACGGTAAGTGGACGATAGCAATGACCACATCACCTCCACTCTGTTAGGAAGATATGGAACAATCAAATCGCTGATGTACGATAGAGCTTAATTATTAAGGGACTTTATAAGTAAGAGTCATACATTTCAGTATGGGTAAATTTTCGGTATACCGCCCAGCCCTATCCTCAGCACAATGCTGGGCTACCACTACGGGACACATGGCCCCAATAATGTGCAATTTAAATGAGGGAAAATAACATCACCACAGAGTTATGTTGGAGTTACATTTAATACATATTGCTTATATTTGACTTAACTTGACACAAAAGCAGAAACAATGAGGTGAATATCTATATATTATATTTTTTTTAAACCGCTGGCCGAAGGCAGGCGGTTTTTCGACATCCATTCCAAGCTTGAGTCCTCTACCAGAGACCTGGGAGCTGAGGGTCCTGTACAGTATCTTTGCTGTTCCAAGTACTGCACTTTTCTTGACTGAGATGTCTGAGGTTCTTCCAGGGATCTGCTGAAGCAATCCCTCGAGTTTAGGGGGTCACTGCTCCGAGTGCTCCGACTACCATGGGTACTACTGTCACCTTCACCTTCCAAGCCTTCTCTAGCTCCTCACTGAGCCCTCGATATTTCTCAAATTTATCATGCTCCTTCTTCTTGACGCTCCAATCACTTGGTATTGCTACATCCACCACAACAACTTTCCTCTGCTCTTTATCAACCACCACAATGTCCAGTTGGTTCGCCATTACCATCCTGTCTGTCTGGATCTGGAAGTCCCACAGGATCTTTGCTCGGTCATTCTCCACCACCTTTGGAGGTGTTTCCCACTTTGACCTTGAGGTTTCCAGCCCATACTCCGCACAGATGTTTCTGTATACTATGCCAGCCACTTGGTTATGATGTTCCATGTATGCTTTCCAACATTTTATACCCTGCTGTTGTGATCTAGATTGTCTCAGACGCTCTTTGCACAGCGTACACCTTGGGTCTTGTCTGGTGTATTAGAACTGGGCCTCTATCGCCCTGGTTCTTAGAGCCTGCTCCTGTGCTGCCAGGATGAATGCCTCTGTGGTGTCCTGTAGGGCAGCCCTCTCTAGACATTGGTAGGATTTCTTGAGATCAACCACTTCAGCTATGTTCCTGTGGTACATCCCATGTATCCTCCCATGACGGTTCCTCCTCCAGCACTTCCTCAGCTTTCTATTGTCTCAGGCATTCACTAAGTATTGCTTATGTTGAAGCGTTGTTCTTGATGTACTTATGGAAGTTCGATGTTTCATCCTGGATAGTGGCTCTTATGCTCATCAGTCCTCTGCCTCCTTCCTTACAGCATGTGTACAGTCTCAGGATTTGGGATGGAACACGCTATGCACGGTGAGGAGCTTTCGTGTCTTAACATCTGTGGTCTTTATCTCATCCTTTGGCCAGCATATTATTCCCGCAGGGTATCTGATTACTGGTACGACATAGTTGTTTATTGCCTTGGACTTATTCTTTCCATTGAGCTGGCTTCTTAGGACTTGCGTCACTCGTTTAAGGTATTTGGCTGTTGTTGCTTCCCTTTTTGCCTGTTCAAGGTTACCATTTGCCTGTGGTATTCCAAGGTACTTGTAACTGTCCTCAATTTCTGATATTGTTCCCTCTGGGAGTGAGGCCCCTTCATTGTGGACTACCTTGCTTTGCTTTGTGACCATCGTACTACATGTGTCAAGCCTGAATGACATCCTGATGTCTTTGCTGTAGATACTGTTGGTATGGATCAGGAAATCTATGTTCCGTTTGCTCTTAGCATACAGCTTGATGTCATCCATGTAGAGGAGGTGGCTGATCATAACCCTGTTCTTTAGGTAGTATTCATAGACAGTCTTGTTGATTATTTGACTTGCTGTGTGTCCACGCCAAACGCGATAGAAGCGACTAGAGCTTCAGGTTTACATGGTTTGCAAGTCAATGGAGGAGCACGATGAAGCATGACTTGGTGTCCCATGACACCTCAGAAGCAGATTTGCATTGTGAAAAAGCTTTTCTGCCTGATTTGCGCGAACAACTTGTGCTACAGATGCGATGGGAAATTCGCGCTGCCTTTTATGTGGTGCATTTTGTGCATTCGTGTTCATCACGTCTACCGCTCCATTTGGAAAAATCTGAACTCCAGCGTCAAATCGCGCCGTGACAACCAATCAGGGGACAGAGTGTCAGTGATTCTGTGACTGTCATGGAGTAACAGTGTCAGGAGGACATGGAGGAAATACTGATAAACACTGTGGCTATTCACACCGAGCGACATGACAAAAGCAGTTTAAACTATTTAGACAGGAATGCTCTTAAGAGGTTTGTGGGTGGCTCTTAAAAGAGCCATTGTTGCTGTAAAAGCCCCTCTCGGCCTAGAAGTGAGCCTTGAAACAACCGCCTCACCTGGTTTCCTGGTAGTAGCTCCCGCACCACATCCCAAGCTGCTCAAATATTATAAACGTTTACGAACCGCAGACAGATGGACAGCTGCTCAGAAATGTAGTTGGTGTGTCGGCAGGCGAAGCTTGGACCTTCACGGCACAAACTGGGCGAGCAGGTCACGTTCTCCAGGCGGCGAGGAGCCGGTGTTTATGGATCCCTCCACCGTAGCTAGACTGAACCTCGGTATAATTTTTGACCAAGACATGACATTTAAATCTCATATTAAACAGGTTTCTAGGATTTCTTTCTGTCACCTTCGGAATATTGCTAAAATTAGAAATATCCTGTCCAGGAGTGATGCAGAGAAACTAGTCCATGGATTTGTTACTTCGAGGCTGGACTACTGTAATTCCTTATTATCAGGATGTCCACAAAAAGCAATCAAAAGCCTTCAGTTGATCCAAAATGCTGCAGCAAGAGTTCTGGTGAATATTAAAAAGAAAGATCACATTTATCCTGTTTTGGCTTCTCTCCATTGGCTCCCTGTTAAATCCAGCATAGATTTTAAGATCCTCCTCCTTACTTATAAAGCCCTTAATAATCAGCTCCATCGTACATCAGAGATCTGATTGTTCCATATGTTCCTAACAGAGGACTTCGTTCTCAGCCTGCAGGTCTACTGGTAATTCCTAGGATTTCAAAAAGTAGAATAGGAGTTAGATCTGTTAGTTATCAGGCTCCTCTCCTGTGGAACCAGCTCCCAGTTTTAGTTTGTGAGGCAGATATTCTGTCTGTATTTAAGACTAGGCTTAAAACCTTCCTTTTTGATAAAGCTTATAGTTACTTATATAGACACTAGACCTTATAATCCCTCTCCGATTTCTAACAGTAATGTATTAATTACAGTATTAATCTATCAGAGTAAAACGATTAGAGAATTGAACATACAGCTATATTTAAGGAGCACATACCCTTTTAATCTTGGTTTAGAAACAAAAGCATGTGAAAACTCTGGCATGGACATTGAGCTCCCACAGATACCTTTGTGACTTTGTCCCAGTATCTTAGGTTTAAACAGTGTGTGCTGATCCTGAAACAAACTGCACAGGAAAAAGAAAAATACCTTTATCACCATTTACATTTAAAGGGTCTAAAGTAATACTAAAGGATAAAGTCAGCTTTACCTGAAGTCATGCACTTTAGAAACATTTTATGGATATGAGCCATCACAAACCAAACAAAACATGTTCCTGTCTTACTAGAAACTCTGCTTCAAAGTCAAATCAAACTGATTTGCCTTTGTACCCAATCACATGGCTGACAGTTAAAACCAAAACTTTATGTCAATGACAAGGTCATATTTGGGCTTCATTCTTGTTTAAATTGACTGAAATAGGAATGTGTTGCTACTCCTCGAGCCACACATTAAAACCCTAAATACCAAACACACTGCTAAAATTAGACCTTGAAATATTGAAATGCCTGGCCCTTTAGCATTAAAACAAACAGAAAAGACATGGATTAGGAAACTATTTAGATACCATCCATTTTTATAAATTAGTTTTTCTCTTTGGCTTGTTGTTCCTTTTTCCTTATGTCTAATTGCATGTATCCCTCCTATTGACTTTACTTTGGCAGAAATGTCGTCCTGGGTACAAATAATGGGTTGTTTTTATATAATTTCTTGGGGATAGGATATGAAATAATGCAGTGCATCGGCTGACAGATGGAGATGGGTCTCATTAAACCTGTGAAATATTAAAAAAGGGCTGAAAGGGGTTATCTGATTGTGACTATGATGTACAACAGATGTACATATGTTGTCTGTCTACAGTTTACATAGTATTCATACCCAGAAGCAACCAATGTCAAATTTAGAAAGCCATATATACAACGTGATAAAATTCCACCTGTTAAAAAATGGTGGTGGTATTTAGGCAATACATTTATTATTGTGTAATGGTGGAGGCCTATTGCTCTGTATTCCTTTATGTCTTGTAAGTTATAACAATAAATAAACAATACATTTAACTTATAAACTAAAATTACTTTTCATCAAACAGTAATAAATAACACATAATAGTAATATTTATAGAACTGTCTGAGACGAACTAATGTGCTTTTACCAACAAAGTTTACACATGGAGCCGATTGCTTAAATTCTAGGCTAATTCTTGCATGATCATACTTTGTTTTGATCTAACTCCCTAATGATTTAGCTTGTAAAGTATTAAAAAGTCGTTAGATTTCCAACAGAAAAATTGCTGTTACTGCAATAAAAGCAAAGACCTTGGATTAAATGCAGCAGTGAAAGCAAGGGAAAATAATAATGTTTTTAAAAGAGCTTTAAAAATGTTAAGTGAAGGAGACTGTCTCACGGAGAGTGTGATTCCAGAAGGTCGGGCTGGAGAACGAGAAGGCACGCTGTCCTAGACTTTTATAGTGAGCATTTGTATTGATAGTAGCAGCTGATTGGCGGACCGGAGAGATCTAGAGGGTACGTATGGTAGAAGCAACTCAGAGAGGTAAGGCAGGTGCCAGCCCATTTTAATCTATGGAAGCAAAGTTTAAGGAAATTACGTGATGTTTAAAACTATGTTCACATTTTCAGTAAATACATTGAGTCATTTTTTCACTGACTAGATAAAAGTTTCAACTCCCTCCTCAAAGACTAATATTTTATTCTTTCTTCTAATTTCAGAATACTTTTACTGACTGAAGTGGTAATAATAGTGATAAAAACTATATTCAAATGTTGTTACTGGGATCCTTGTTCCCAGGTTTGGTTGAATTCTATATAGAGGAAAATGGAATTTCAGGGCCTAACAACAGAATGCACATTGGATCAGCACATCCCCTCAGGGAAGGAGGTAGTGAGTGCACTTCAAGCTTTGTGCTCGGCAACAGAGCATAAAGTCACAGAGGGGGTAAATACATCTTTAAGCTCTAATTCTAACTCTCCCTTTGGGTGCTAAAGGCCAGAGGCTCTGATAGTGAGGGGAAAAGGTCCTGGTTAACAGCATCTAGCATGCTAATGAGGAAGAAAAACACAGTCAGGCATTGTGTGTACCAGAATGGATAGTGCAGTTGTACTTCCACATGTATGGTTTCCAATCAATAAATAAGCCCTGAGGAAAAACAATACACACATTTCCTTGTAAAAAAACTAACAAGTAGGACAAAAATACACACTCAGAAGTCAGCAGAGAGCATCTGAAACTTCTGCATGATGCAAAGTGAATGCCAAAGCCAAACTGGAGATCCATGCTCCATGGATTTCTACCCTCTGGTGATATTCAAAACATTTTGGTACTTATAAGTGGAACACAAAAAAAGAAGAGGATACTCTGAGATAAAGCATGTTCATGACTGTTTAGCATGCACATGCATGTGTGTGTATTTCCACATCAATGTCAGCCTTAGAACCATCCACAAAACAGGCTAATGGTGTTATTTTTCTACAAGTTACAAGTCAATTTCAAAGAGTTGTGCCTGTGGCTGATCTGCTATTTCAGGAGCAGATCGAGGCTGATCTCCCATCTGTTTCTGTTACTGCCAATGCCAAGGTGCATTAATCATCACGATTTTACCGATCTGCCCATGTTTAACTATTTATTTGAGTCTCACAAACATGCAGAAAGAATTAAGCTTTCTCCATTATGAGAGCAAAGCATGCCAACAACAAGAAAGAAAGAAAGAAAAATACATTATTACTATGGTACTGTGATTTTCTTTTAGTTTTAACCATAGGGAAGAGTTGGATATTATCTTTATAAGCACAAAGCTGATTGCTGCAAGACAGAAAATACATTATGCAGTAAAAACGGAATAGATATACAGCCATATTCAATAAATTACAATAAGCCTTAAGATTAGGGTCGTTTGTCAGATTAAAAGTACGTTTTGAAAACAACAACCTTTAAGTAGGAATTAAATATACTTTCATTAAACCAACATTGCTGTATTAGAAATGGTTTTGTTCTGGAATAATATACTAATCTTGTGTCATGTTTAGCTTCAGAATCAGAGAGGGTTTATTGCCAAATGTTGGACAGATGTACAGGTTTTGAGAAATTGCTTCGGTACTTTGTTCAAACATATGAAAAAGACAAACACTTAAATAAAAATAAAATGTGCTAAACAGGTTGATATACACATGCGTGCAGGTAACGATCAGTGCAAATCAGACAAGTGAAAAAAAAAAAGAAAACACAATATGGGGTGATTATAAGATATAAAATAATCTAGATTAGTAGGCGACCCACAAAGAAAGACATATAGTGGCAACAAAAGTTATTTCAATTACAAACAACACAATACTCTGGAGACTGACATTAGTATAAAAATGGAAAAGCATGATAGGAAGATAAGGCAGATGAACATGCTGTATGATGGAATGAAAGACAATGTGCATACATGCTGAGGCATGGGTGGAAATGAAACAACAACCAGGTTAAAATGATCAGAGGCAAATGGGGAACAATAAAGGCAGATTGCAGGCAGTGGACAATAAGGTGATAGGGAACAGATGTGAAGGGTAGCCTACAGGGAGTGAAGGTGAATGTGGACTTCAGCTGTGCTTTCAACAACATCCATTCAAACCTTCTCCAAGACAAGCATATGAGACTGGGGAAGAGTGTCTCGAACTGCTGGACCATCAGCACCAGCTCCGCTCAGGGCTGTGTTCTTTCTCCTTTGCTCTTCTCCCTGCACACCAATGGCTGCACCTCCAGCCACCAGCCTGTCAAGATAATTAAGTTTGCAGATGACACCACCGTTAACAGACTCATGTTAGAGTCTGAACGTCTGGTCTCCTGGTGCAGGCCACAACAAAAAAGTGTTGAATGGCAAATTATTGTGGACTTAAGGAAGTGCACAGCCGCAATCCATCCCAATCATCCTGACTGACAACTCCATCATCACTGTGGACTCATTCCGCTTCCTGGGTACCACCATCACCCAGGATCTCAAGTGGGAGCCCACCATCACTTCTGTCATAAAGAAGGCCCAGCAGAGGATGTAACTCAGGAGGCAGATTAATAATCTCAACCTAGCAACACGGACGATGATGCAGTTCTACACTGTAATCACTGAGTCCATCCTCACCTTCTCCATCACCGGGTGGTATGCTGGAGCCACCATCACGGCAAAAACAGAGACTGGAGTGTATTGTGTGTCCTGCTGAGGTGGAGATTGGCTGTAGACTCTCATCTGTACAGGATCTGTACATCTCCGGGACACTGGGGGGTGAAGGTCGGATCACAGCTGACACTTCTAACCCTGGACACAAACTGTTTGACCTGCTCCCATCAGGCCGGAGGCTTCAGTCCACTTGGGCCAGAACCTATCGCCATAAGAAGAGTTTGTTCCCCACTGCTATTGGACTCATGAACAATATACATTATCCACTATATATCATCTATCCTTTGTAGGGTTGAAGGGGGGCAGGTGCCTATCTCCAGCACTCATCTGGAGAGAGACAAGGTACACCCTGGACAGGTCACTATGAGTCCATCGCAGCATTTTTTTAAATTATGTAATTTGGAAAATAGTACAGCTTAACATGACATGTCCATCCAACTGATCTGACAAGGGAAAACCTGATTAATCAAGAAACACCAAGAGGCCCATGGTAACTTTAGAGGAGCTGCACAGACACACAGCTTAGGTGAGTAAATCTATGGATAGGACACTATTACTTATGCACTCCACAAATCTGGCCATATATTGACATGAAAAATGCCATTGCTGAAATACATTTGTAAGAAGTACTATATGTAGCTTAGCATACAACATGAAGTGAAGATAATAAATATGTGGACAACATACACATGCTGTTATAATGCTTTTTTCAGCAGGGACAGGGAAGCTGATCAGAGCGGATAGGGTTGACCTACATTCAGTACAGGGCATTTCTTGCTAAAAAGATGTTAAAGGCTGTTGAAAACTTGAGACTAAGCTGTATTTTAATCATCCAGAGCACACGCATACGGCCACAGAATGGCTTAAATCAAAGCATATTAAATGTATTGGAATAGTTCAGTAAAAGAAAAGACCTAAATCTGATTGAGAAACTGTGGCAAGACTTGAAAATCAAAGTACAATAAGCTTTAGCTTTTTTTCCAGAGAAAAATGTGCAAAGTTGTCAGTTTGCTGGGTTTCTTGCACTGTTATTGCAGCAAAAAAAAGTTTTTATCAAATTATATCAATAATTATTTAATTAAGTACTTTCCATACCATTGGCAACACAAATAATTATTATAATTTATTCAATGAAAATCTATAACAGAATGTTCAGTTTTTTTGATTTTTGAATGATGTAACCACTATTTATACCTGAAAATACACCGAAGTCTGTGGCTGTAATGTGACATGTTAAAAATGTTTTGTATAAACACTTTTATAAGGGGCTGTCTATGTCGATGTTTGAGCCTTAAAACAGCAATGACTTTGAAGTGATCACCTCTCCATATTTTGGGAGCTAAAGCTACAGGTGTTTGCATTAAAAAGTTAATGCAAACTATAAAGCAAAGATTGACAGATGCAAAATGCATTTGTCATCTAAGGATTATGATAACAAACCAATTACTCTGTACATGGTTGTACCTGTCTGGGTGTTCTCTCTGATTTACTTCTGCACCACTCCCAATCTGTCAGCTCAATTTTCCTGCACTCCTCGTGCGAAAGCCTCCTCTCCGGGCCGTCAAAAACCGACGAAGAGTCGTTAAGAGTGTGATCCTTTTCCCGAAGATGAGAAGGAATTGACGGGATGCAGTGGAATTCCTCATCGTCCCTGTGGTTCACATGGGGAAGTGCTGGATGATCAGCCATTGACCTCACACTGGTCGTGGCCTCTAAAAAGAGACCTGCGTGAGATGAACTGTCTGCTGCGAGCGGGGTGCTGAAATCAAAACTGGGACCCAGTCTTAAGAGCCCTCCAGGTTCCAGAGCATCAAGGCGTGTATTTTGGAAGTCACAGTTAAAAAGGCTATGATGAGAGGGTTTTTCTTTAGGAGGGCTGATTAGAGACTTGGTGGCATGTGAAAGCTTATAGACTCCATAGCCTTGCTGAAAGGAAAGGTTGATCTCAAATCTTCTTTTCATCTCTATGAGGAAGACATATGTGAAATATAAATATAAAAATCAGACCACAAATAGAAAAACTAATGCTTTTTTCTTAAAAACCTACAGTGAATCATGTATAAAGTTTTAGTTGGCTTCTTTCTACCTGAAGGCTCCTGTGCTGGATCCCGCTTGCAATTAATGAAGCAGCCGCATGGCATATGGATCCAGTGCTCTGACAGCACGAACAGAGGAGTGACCACAGGTGCAAGTAGAGTAAGAAAGAAGCTCAGGGTCTCCAGAGAAGAGCTGCGTGCGTTTGCCGCATGCCGTATGAGGACCAAAGTCTATGAAAGCAAAAGCGAAGAATGAATTCATTCACCCAGAAGGGAGTTATTCAAAATGCATGAGGAGTTGGCAGAGAAGGAGACACATGAATGAAAAAAAGATGACACACAACCTTCATCAATAAAAAGCTTTTTACTTTTTTAATTAATTGTGTTTTCTGTATTTCTATGGACTCCCTAGCCATTAACAATTCACATATTAATTTGTTGTGGTTCTCTTTTAGCTTTGATATCAGCTTGCATTCTCTGGTGTGTAATTTTTTTAAAGCCTATGCATTGTCTGAAAAAGTATTTCCAAGGATATTTTGTTTAATTTGATATAAGGAAAGCCCTTCACAGCTCATCACAATGATTCTAACTTTTACATATTGGGTTTTAACATTTTTCTTTACATTATTTTTTATCTTTTTATAGAAAGCTTTGTTAAACTGTGTATCATATGGGAAGGCTAGGGTGCGCACTCTCTATTGGCCAAGCCGTGTGAGAAAATTATCGCACTTGCCTCCTGAGTTTCTTATGGTCTTTTGATTTGACATTTCCATAAGGGAAGAAACGTGTAATATCATTGAAACTGAAAATGAAAGACTCAATGTCAGAATATGACTCCTTAGGCTTAGGCAATACAGTTGGGACATGTGCAACTTTATTCTTAATTTCAATCCCAAAAGATGCTCCTAGCATTATAGCCCCTTTAAATTGGATTCAATAATACTATATTACCAACAATGTAAATTGCCTTCTCTAAATTTTAGTGTTAGCTAGTAAGTGGCACATAGCCGTTTAGCCACATGGGTTTTATTTCTTCACTTTTGTCTTGTCTTCTAATAGCATATGCAGATATCTTATTGAAATGTGTTTGATACTGCAGCATTCATAAGTTATCTAATGAAAAATGATTCCATGGCATACGCATCACAACTTCGAGTAACCATATACCATACCCATCAAGTTTTGGATTTGAAAAGAAGGGACATTTTCAGATGCGAGTCATTCCACTACTCCAACCAAGCTATAGTATTTACAAAAACTCCCACAGTCACGTCTGCCATTTTTGTAGCATGTAGAACGATGTACTCACATGCTAAAAATTTGTATCTATTTAACCGAAGGTATTGTAGTGATCTCTAATATTTGCATCTCAATATTTATTACATTCTAGAGGTGCATTGAATTATTATTTTGTCAGTAAATCAGTCAATAGTTGAGTGATCATTGATTTTTATCCTGCTCTGCAGCAGCTGCTTCTGTTCAGAATTTATGAAGATGTTACATTATCGCTTCTTATGTTTGTAATATTTTTAAAGACTGATAAAATAAGACAGAAATAACTAATTAGTTAGCATTATTTATGTGTTTTATGTATCTCTTTATATCAAACTTTGAACCTCATGTTGTGTATGTCACTCAGTGTATGTCATTCAGGCACCACCCCCTTTGAATGAAAGCCCTGCTTTTATGTTGATGTGACACCCTAAGATCATCGATGGCCGCCATTTAGCTCCCTTTCAAAAGTTTCTAGATACACCCCTGCTCAGCAGCCAAATAAATTTTTCTTAGGCTTAAATAAATATTATTATTTAAGCATTAATATCTATAATAATTTTAAATATGAAACACTGAATTAAACTTACTTAAGGGTTAAACAGAGCTCGTCTGACTAACATTAAAAAATACCTCTATTTCTTTCAGCTCAAAGCTTTGTACAGTAGCCTAATTTCTGGTGTTGCAGAGCGGAAAAGCAAACTGCTAAGGCTGAGCTTGTTATGAACACATGAATTTTTCGCCTCCAGGGCGATGCAAAGCTGAAGTGAAGCACAGATCAATGGGGAGCCTAAGTCACGCCCTTCTACTTCTGGTCCATGGCTCACCTACTACCAAAAATAAATAAATTAATGAGTCAATGGAGCAATAAAAGTTATTTTCTGATCCCGTATGAAATGCGCCATGGATCGAACTTAAGATTTCTGTGAATTTTAAAGACAAATTTTGATGTAGACAAAACGCTGATTTTCTGTGTAAGAACACTTAGCAGACTACAACTGCTTAAGAAGAAGGAGACAAAGAACACTGGCCTCCAGGACAAAAGAATGGGCATTTAAAGTGGAGAAAAACAACAATATATCTGACCATGTGGAAAACAGCAGCTATGCTGGGGGAGAAACAAGCATGCGAGAAAAGCTCTACAAGGTCTCTGCGAGGGTTTTACGTGCTATAGCTAGTGCTACCTCGTGTTAGCTGCATGACATCATGAATGCAACTTCTGATTTGTAGGCATTTTAATTGCGAATTTTTATATTCAAATAGATCTCGAATCACTTGACAAACACAGTCAAATGCACATCATTAGCTAATCATTTAAATTAAGGTATAACATCTGTGTGATTCAGGACGTAAGACAGAGAGGACCAAAACATAACTTTTATTGCTCCATTGACTTCCATTCGTTCTTTGTACGTCAGGGGACCCTCGGGCCGATCGGAATGGGAAGGAGACTAAATCTGCGTTCACACTGCACAGTTTGTCTGCGTCAGGCAACGGACTCAACGGATCAAGTTTGACGTATTTACTTTTTGGCTTCCAAAGGTTGCTTCAGAGATGAAAGGAGCGTATTGGCAGGGCTTCCTCGCTCGCTCTGATTGGTTGCTGCACTGCGTTAACTGCATTGGGTCCGTCAAAATTTCAGCTTGCTTAAGTTTTGCGTTGCTATGTTGCTGTATGAAACGCAAGTGAAGTTGACAGAGCCAACGTACACAACGCACCGCAGAGCCCCTGACGAACCTCTGACGTACTCGACCATAGACTTTACATGTAATCTTGCCGCAACTGACGCTGCCGTTTGGGGTGGTGTGAACGGAGCATTAGGCTCCCATTGGTAAGGTTAGAGGAGAAGCACATCAGTCAACATGTTGGACGAGTCTTTAATCGGACAATTTTTATTTATGTCGGTAATGTCCGATTGTCTAACGTATACTCCCATTTGTCGACTAAATATTTACTATATTTAAGTGATAAGAATCTGATATCCTACCTTTGTTGACATTCAAATGCTGTGCTCCATCCTGCTCCTCTGTAGGAGGAGGCTGTCCCGTTTTTTCCAAATATGTACATGTCTTCTTAGTTTAGTTTTTATTTTTTGGCAGGAATCACTAGTACCTTTTTGACCATTCATCACTTTATTATTCCCGCTCTCTGTTTTGTAGCCTCACAAGAACTGACACTCAGCCAACTGCAGGTGTCATTTCTTGCTAAGCTTTTGACATTCCTTTTTGGAGAAGCAGATAATTTTATCAGTTAATAGATTACATGAGATTAACAGGATAATAATAATACGGGATCACAGCAGGAAAGAGAGGTAAAATATGGGAGTTTCCTGGCCAAAACGGGAGACGTGACAGCTATGCCATATACTGTATAATGCAGACATCGATACACACATATAGATGCCACATCTATGGAATTTAAGCAAGTACCCCTAAAATCTCACAATTCTTAACCTCATGTCCATAGTTTGCACTGATGAAGATTCACGTACCTTGAATACTTTAAGTATTTCTAATAGCAGTGCAGTCTGATTTTTCTTTTCTGCTTAATTTAGTTAGTAATAATTTTAGAACTTTGAGGCACTCTCAATTGTAAATTGATTTTTTAGAATTTAAAAAAAAAAATTCCGGGTGAATTATCACCTCTACGCTGATGATTGTCAGTTTATGTGGCCCTAAGAACTCTTTACCCTCTGCAACCACTGCCTGACTGCCTTAGTGAAATCAGGTCCTGGCTCTCAGCCAACTTCTTCCATCTCAACAGCTCCAAATTGGAGGCCATTTTCTTTTCCCCCTGCTCTCCCGCTGCTGTGGAGCCGTCATTGCCCCTTTCATTGTCTGCATTATTGAAGCCAACAATTAAAAATTTGGGGGTCACCCTGGACGCCTTTTTTAAAATCGACGTGCAGATAAATCAAGTAGTCAGGTAATGTTTCTTTAATCTCCGATGGCTTGCCAAGCTAAAATCAGTCCTGAATAAAAAAGATCTCCAGTCAGTTGTTCATGCTTTTGTAATGTCTCGTCTTGACTATGCCAACTCGCTATTATATGGTGTTCCCTCCTCTTCAGTGGTGTGGCTCCAACTGGTACAAAACGCTGCCGCTAGGTTTCTGACGGGCACAGACCGGCGGCAGCACATCACCCCTGTCTTGGCTAATTTACACTGGCTTCCAGTGAGATTTTACATTAAGTTTAAAATTCTCCTGTTAGTCTATAAATCAATGCACGAAATGGCCCCCCCTTATTTGGATCAGCTTTTAAGGCCTTACGTTCCCCTGCAAACCTTAAGGTCTTCTGAACAGCACCTTCTGCTTGTTCCTCCTGCCCGCTACAAGGCTCGTGGGGAAAGGGCTTTTTCAGTTTGTGCTCCCAAGCTCTGGAACCTACTGCCCCTGAAGGTCCGACTCGCCCCATGCCTGCCCATTTTATAGTTCCTCTTAAGACATATTTTTATTCTCAAGCCTTCTCAGCTGATTCGGTTTAACCCTTGTGAGATCTTGTTTGTTTGTTTTACCATTTTTACTTGTTTTAGCTATTTTATGCTGCTGTATATTCTTTGGCGTTTTATTGTCCTGTACAGCACTTTGGTTGGCGTTGTCGCTGTTTAAATGTGCTTTATAAATAAACGATGATGATGATGATGATAAATTATTAAACTTTCATCATAAAATAAGACAAGTGAATAAAAAAATGAATGGTGACATCACAGCAAAAGTAACTGTCGTGATATAGAAGAACACTAGAGTTATTGCACCTTTTTATCTCAATATACGTGCACTAAAAAAATAAGAGTGCATTATGAGCAACACATTCTCCAAACACATGGCAAGACTTGTGTGATAAATAGTGCTTAACTTTCAAACATTTAGACACATGTAAAATGTGATTTCGCAAATGCCACCATACAAGGCAAGATAAAAAAAGTTTAAAACTAGAAAAGCACTTGGAGAGCACAGACCCCACCTACCCAGAGGGTGATCTGAACCACTCTTAAATTATAATCAGTTGTTCCTGGTTCCTTGGCAAATATTTCCTGAAAATGTCATCAAAATCCATTAAAAATGTCAATTTTTAAAAAATCATATTGTTTCCACAGCCAGAAAATGTTCTTTTTTTCTTATCATTTAGAGAATCAAGATTTTAAACTGAATCAGGTGGAATAAAATAACTGCTTCCAGCTCTTAATGAGCACACCAGGGTTGGAAGGCACTTTGATTTGTCAAGTACAGTAAGTCAAGTAGGGTTTTATCTTTCTTTTTTTAATTTTTTGAGTGATCATAGCCAGATGCATTAAGCTGAATATAATAACTCTAGTACAGTATATTTTTTTTACTTTTTTTAAAATTCATGGCAAACATTATTTTGACCTCGAAACTGGTAAAACAGTCCACAAGATACAAACCTAAATGTAAGACTGGCTTAAATGTAACCATAACTTTTTATACTTTAAAAAAAAACTCAATTAAACAAAAGCATTACATAACTTACTAATTCTGAATTAATGGTCTTTCTTATCTGATGTAAGTTGGCATGTTAGGTATTCATCATTTTTAAAATGCAGTAGTTTAAAATACAACTTCTTTAAGTCCGTTGTTTTTGAGTCAGACATCACAGAATGCATCGTCTTGAATGTATTATTCATCATATTTTTGAAACATAATTAACTGGCATACTCTGTGTGGCAAGCATGTTAACATGTGCACTAATGATTGCTGCCATGTGGTGTTCATTAAAACCTTACATTGAAAATCATAAACTTTTTTAGTAAAACCATTAAGAAGAAAATTGTATTGCCAAAAAAGTTAGGAAATAAATAGTACATATGAAAATACATTTAACTACTGACCCAATGATGAATTCAGTAGGCTGACTATTTCACAGTCATTTCAATCAGTTTATTAATTAAGATTTTAGTGGAAAAAACTATCTACTAAAAAAACTATTAAAATTTAGAAAAATTTAAATGTTACAAAAGATAATTATAATAACTTAAGAATTCCAAATTTCTAAATCTTCCAGTTTAACATGTAAAATACAGTGTTTGAGAAGTTGTTTTTACTCAGATGGGACCCAAAATGTAACATTTTCACCTTAACTGTAAAGTTCTATGTACAGTAAAAACTACCACACTAAATTCAACGGTGATCGGGAAGCTGGTATAAGCTAAACTTTCAAGTTGTACTTGAAAACTGTTGCTCATTCAGTGTTACTGAGTTTGGGCAATTTTTCAACCAAATAAGCAAGAATGCCCTAGATGTGCAAAGCTGGCCCAAGGTTCCTGGAAGCCCTAATGAGAATTTCCCTTTGGTCCCCCATTTTGGTAAAAAATTAGCTTTAAAATAAATAGCGGTAAACAAATTAATGGAACTAGGAGAGAAATTGTCTTTTTTTATGGAAGAGCTTGCAGTTAGACAGTTAAGCAGAAAGGACTTAACGTGCTACAACAAATCATGGCTGTTAACAACTGTAAAGCTATGAATATTTTCCACTGTATCTTCCTTGAGTTGCAAACCAATAAAAATGGTAGCTATAGAACAACTTGAATATACTGTATACTTTATGGGTAACAACCTGTTAAGAGCCCGAATACATCTACGATTTCTGGGGAGCCTAAGCATTAGCTTGAGGTGTGCGTAGGCCTTGGGCTGAATCTGTGCATGCCACACTTTTTAGATTTTTTGGGGGTTTATAATTTACTTTAACTTTACAATAACAACTGTGCTGGAGTGAAGCAAAATCCTATGAAATAAATTGATGTTTTTGTTCATGAGTGTGACTTCACGTGAAACGGTTCAATGATTCTGGTGGAAAGTAGTACTTCTTGTTAAACCATTACATCCACTGTGGTTATGTCTCGCCAGGGTTTGTGTGGCTGTTTGTTTGTTAGGTAGCAACATAACTCAAAAAGTTATAGCTGGGTTTTGATGACATTTTCAGGAAATGTCTGCAATGGGACCAGGGACAAGTGATTAGAATCAGGGGTGATCCGAACGGGGTAGAGAGTTTGAGGGGATGTGTCTTGGTCTGCGCTCTCCGAGTGCTTTTCTAATGTATTTATTTATTTATGCTTGGGTAATGGTGCTTACCATCATCGGCATCCACAAAATGACTCGAAGGACCGCCAGAATCACGGAGAAGCGCTTTTGCGCGAACACAACAGGTGTATCTCCGACTGAAGCCCCCTTCCGCCCGCCGGCAGACGCAGGGGAAAGACCACTGTCTTCATTCTCCCTGACCCCTGTCCCGCAGGAACTCGGGCTCAGTTCATTGTACGCTCCGAAACTTCTGTCCAGGCTGTCCCGAGAGAAGGACGACGGGAGCTCACATAGAGGAGCACCGCTCAGTCCCCTCGCCATATCCAGATAGCTCGGGTAGAGTAACGTCCTCTGGGACTCTCCAGAGCAGAGCAGCTGATACGTGAGGGGAATGAAGAAACCCAAAAAGCCGCAAAAGCACAGGAGATACAATGAAAAGAGCATCACAGTGTAAAAGCCGTTGCTCTCCGGGAAACAGCCGAGGGAGGCCGGCGTGAAGCTGCCCCATCCGCACAAAGGTAGCACGCTGACGGTCAGGCTCACCGCCCACACACCTCCGATAGCCCACATGACTCTCGACGGCCGGTGGACAGAATGGAGCACCCCGAATCTCTTGGTGACATAAAAAGTGTAGGCTGCTATGAGGCACGACTTCATGTTGCTGGAAACTCCCTGGAATACGTAGAGAAGTCCGGACAGAGTGCACAGACTGCCAGACCCCTCACCCCAGCGGGTCTCCCACTGCAGGAGCATGAAAAGGGAGAGGGGAACAACGCTGAGCAGGTCGTCTACCGACATGGAAGCCACAATGACACACAGTGAGGTTTTCTTTCTCATCCGGAGGAGCGAAACGAGCGAGTACACGCCTCCAACTAAGGTGGCGGCTGCGATAGTTACGCACAAGGCGAAAAGCAGGAGCTGTATCCGTCTTTCCATTCCGGGAGGGTCTGCTTTGTCAGAGCTTGCATTGGAGAGATGGCTCTGGTTGGGCGCAGGAGAGCTTTCGTGCGTCGTTGACATTTAGGTTGATTTAGTTTTTTGACTGTTAGAAATAGTCAGAGCAGCTTGTAAAGTTTAACCAGCCACGTAGCCTGCAGCGCGTTTAAAATATATTTTCTAAAAAAATCACAGTGGTGGCGGTGGGAGGAAGATTAGAAGGCGCACCGTTCCTCTGTGATCCATCTGGGGACGCGCTTCTACCCAAACCCCCGCCCGTCCTGTGGATGTGGAGTTCTGCTGGTCACGGTGTCAGCTGGCAGGAAAGCAGGCACTTGTGTTCATCGCTCATACAGCGTAACCGGGGCATCTCTGGTTTCCAGCAGCCGAGTTACGCGCTGTCGTCATCATCGTTTCATATCACGGCAGTGATTGGGGAGGGAGTCCGACGCAGCCCACTATCAGCGTGGAACATGTGCAATGGACAGCTGTTTCACAAATGCCCCGCTGGCAGGAGTCATTTCTTGGGTCAGTGCAATATTGAGATTGCACGCTGGCTGAGAGGCATTTTGCTACATCTGCATACTAATAAAAGATACATATCGGCGATTTTTGTTTCTGTCTACACATGAATAGATTTATAGGTTTGGTTTTGTGTTAAAGGGTGCCAACACTTTGCCTTTTAATACATCTGAAAGCTAACGATACAATATATGCTTTGGTTATTTTATTTTAAAAACTAACACAACGTTCCACGTGAATGTGAAAGGAAATTTAAAGGCTAGAGTTTTCATATGCTTCTAAATAGTGTGGGGTGTTTTTGTAGAACTACATATATCTCTCATTTTAAAGCTACAAGTTGTTTAGGTTATTCCTCTCCCAACTACATGTGTAGCCAATACTAATGTTACGCGTTCCTTGCAAAATAGCTCAGATGACATGGATAGCATCTGTAAACACACACACGCGCACGTGTCCGTCAATATCCATATTGACAACCAACAAGATAGACAAGCAAAACATTAAGTGGCCCTCTTCATAACTTAATAACACCCAACACACAATCAAGGACACACTCTAGACTTAATTATTAGCAAAGGTTTAAATATCTCTAACATCTCTTTTGTTGATAGTGCGCTGTGTCTGTGTGTTTTCTTTAAAAGCTCCATCTCTACCAAATGTCCAAGTCACAAGAAGACCACTGTAAAAAAGTGTTTTCTAGGGGACAGTTCGGTTGAAACTTTTAAACAATTCTACTCTCCTACCACACCCCCCTCATCCCCCAATTCCACCTCTGTAAACGAGCTGGGCGATAACGTCTTCGCAAAAATCTCAGACACTATCGATACCATTTCTCCAACTAAACTTAAAGTAGTTTCGAGTAAAAAGAAGTTTCCATGGACTAGGGATCCACTGGTGCGTAGTGGGATTGTCGACAAACCTTAAGAAAATGGTGAATAACTAACATCAGGTTCACTATGAGATCTTCAAAATCAGGCTGAACAGATACCACTTAACTTTGAAAGATGGAAGGGAATCATTCTTTTCTGAAATCATTAACCGAAATATGAATAATGAACAGACTTTGTTTGCAACAGTTGAAAGATTAACTAATCATTCAATGACAGTAGCTCCTAAACTAAACTCCACCAGGGCCTACGATGAACTGGCCAGCTTTTTTACTGAAAATATTCTAACAATCAGACCTTCGGTCTATACTTTAGTACCGAGTCCACTACCAAAGTCATCCCGAATCAAAACCAACAGAGAGAAAATATCTGTATTCCATGAGTTAAACCAAATAAAGTTTGATGAAATCATTAAGCAATTAAGCTCCTCCTCTTGCTGCCTTGACGTCTCACCCACAGCTTTTCTAAAGAAAGTTTTCCCTGTCATTAATTCTGATCTGATTCAAATAGTTTACTCATCCCTCATGTCAGGTGTCTGTTAGGCTTAAAAAACAGCAGTCATCAAGCCACTACTTAAGAAGAACACCCTGGACAATACACTGATGCACAACTACAGGCCAATCTCTAATGTTCCATTCATCAGCAAGATTATTGAAAAATCTGTGTTTTAACTGTTAAATAGTTTCCTAACAATGACCAACCACTTTGATACTGGTTTCGGTGCTCATCACAGCACTGAGACTGCCCTTGTCAAAGTATTAAATGACATTCGCTTGAATACAGACTGTGGTAACCATAGTGCTGGTTCAGTTGGACCTCAGTGCAGCGTTTGACACTGTTGATCATAAGATACTACTGGAACGACTGGAGAGCTGGGTCGGACTCTCTGGTATAGTACTTGGCCGCTTTCAAACTTACCTAAAGAACAGGGATTTCTTTGTTTCCGTGGGAAAGTTTTCATCATAACGAACGGAAATGACGTGGCGTTTGCAAAGGCTGCATCCTGTGGCCTCTTTTATTTAATATCTACATGCTCCCATTAGCCCAGGTTATAACAACCAATAAGTATAATTACCATAACTATGCAAATGGTACTCAGCTTTACTTTACAATGTCACCTGGTGACTATGTACCTATCCAAGCACTAAGTAAATGCATCAAGAAAATCAATAGCTGGATCTCCCATAACTTTCTCCAGATGAACAGAAACAACACTGAAGTAATTATTTTGGGACCTAAAGAGGAATGATCAAGAGCCAGCACACAGCTTCAGTTAACACAACTATATATAACTGATCAGGCCCGTAATCTAGGTGTAATAATGGCAATAACAAGGTCAGCCTTCTATCACCTGAAGAACATTTATAGGATTAAAGGACTAATCTCACAAAAGGAACTTGAAAAATGCATGCATTCATTTTTTGCCGGATTGATTACTGCAACAGCATCACATATCTACATAAAATGCAATCAGACAGCTACAGCTGGTCCCGGACGCTTCTGCTCGCATCCTCACCCGAACCAGTAAAGTGGAGCACATCACCCCAGTTCTAAAGTCCCTGTAGCTTTAAAATACTCCTGCTAGTTTATAAATCACCAAATGGTTTTGCACCAAATTCTGTTGAAAACCTGTTGTCACTATACCAACCCAGCAGACCACTCAGGTCCTCCAACTCAATTGACTAAACATCCCTATAGTTAGAACTAAACATGGAGAAGCAGCTTTTAGTTTCTAAGCCCCACAAATCTGGATAAAACTTCCAGATGACTGCAAAGCTGCTGAATCATTAAATTCTTTTGAATCAAATAGTAAAACTATACTGTTTAGAGCTGCCTTTGAATAATGTTTCAATATAAATTTTTAGATTCATTTTTGTGCTTTTGCTAAATTGCTGTTTTTAGACACAGATGCTGTGTTTGTTTCTCTACCACCAAATCATATAAACCACCTTGGAAAGTTTTATTTGATTGATTCTCATGTCTAATGCTTCCTAATTAATGTTTTTAATTTTCATACTTTGACGCTGTTTTTTTGTCTCACTACTAATTGCTGTTTTTTTACTTTATATGCTTTTATTAAATGTAAAACACCTTGAATTACCTCGTGTGGAAAGTTTGCTATACAAATAAAATTGCCTTGCCTCTGTTTGCATTTACTGTCAGAGGACAACCACTCTCAAAGCAAGAACATAAAAGTACACAATAATGAAATTAAAAGACAAAATTAACCTTGCTTCACCCACCCTAATGGATGCTGTCCTACATAAATTCTTCATAATCTTGTTTGTCACAGAGACATAGCAGTTTAATGAGTAATTAATAAGCCTAATGTTTGGTGAGCTGTGGGTTAAAGAGTGACAACAGTAATAGATTCAGCCAACCATACAAAACCCCCTGTGAAAAACTTTGACTGTGAGAGCTTGAGAGTGTCTGCTTGTGCGCATAAATCCTTGTCTCATCTCTCCCTGTGGTGTTCAAGGATTTTCAGGCTCAAGGACTCCTCAATTTGCCCAAACAGTTCATGGGAGTTCATTTAACTACTCTGAGTTCCAAAAATAGTGACTGTGTGCTGTGTTTATTATTCCAAATAGATTTGTGCCATTTAAGCAGGACACATGCAGATGTGTTATTAAATTATGCTTATCTATTTCACCTCTAAATATGATGTGATTGCAAACATGAGTGTGAATACACCTGACCGAAGGCATTAGAATAACATTTGAGTTGAGCTAAGTGACTTCCGGCCTAATGATTCAGCTCTGTCCAGGGCCATGAGGACACACAGAGGAACATGAGAGGATGAAAAAACATAACCCACAAGCATAAAGAAACACCTAAACACACACATGCACAGATGCACAGACTGAGAGCAGTTAACACATCAGTGTGACCTACTTTTTGTAAGTGTGTGATTGTTGATGTGTGTTTCATCTATAGCTCGTTCATGTGTGGAAAAGGTGAGCGTGAAAGTCTGTAAGATTTTCACAGACAAGTGCACTGGGGACGAAGCGGGTAAATGTGATGAAAGCCTAACTGTTAGGAAATAGGAAAAGCTAAAACCGCATTCAGTAATCTATTCATAGAGAAACTCAATATTGATTTCAAATCTAAATTAAAGATGAAAAGACGAGTGACACACCAGCCAAAAAAAATCAAATGAAGACACAAGAATTGTTATGAACAGTATTCGATCAATTATTGGCCTTGTTAAAATGGAGAAGAATATTTATAGAAAGTGACATATTGCTGCAGCATTTAATAGAGGCAAAATGACCTCCAGTCCAGTGTGATATTGAGGGGGTGGGGGGATGATATAAGCAGGCTAGAATAATAAAAATGTCAGTTTTGCCTTAAACGAGTTTTATGTGGCTCATTTACTTACTTGCATGTCCACTTAATGAGAAATTGGCCTCTGGTGAAAGCACTGAATGTATATATAGCAAGATAATACCAGTGGCTGATCACGCTGAAGATAGTATCTGATTTATGTTTAACTTAAGGGTAATTGGAGTGCTTTTAAGCAATTGAAATGCATTCGATAATTTATCATTTAATTTAATGTATTTATATTCTACCATTTCACAACAAATGTAATCTCATGGAACTTTAAAAGACAAAGATATTCTGGGTGCAACAGTGGAGTGACATTTGGTTTATTATGCTATTTGTAAAACTTTTTCGAAGTAAAGCCAATCAATTACATAAAATCACTGAGTTTGGAGCAATTCCTCCTCCCTTTTAAGAGAAGGAAACCTGAGAGTCTATGAAACAGATCCTGAGTATAAGGTACTTTTGTTTCCAGGGCCATTTGACACAAGTGTGAAAAGCTTATTAGAATTCTAATAAGTTTGATAATTAAAACTTACTTTTTTTTCTATGTTTGTTTGTATTGCTGAATGGGAACTCCCATGGCACCACTGCCACCGTTATCACCACTGATGTCAGATTTGAACAAAATACTATTCACTCAGATCTTCGTCAGCCACTCCTCTTGCTGTTACTTTTGATTGTCTTGTCACCATGGGAAGCAAAGGTTTCAGTCAGTCTGCTTCTCAGCTTTGGAACTCACTTCCTCCTGTCATCAGAAATATTGAACTCTTCCTTAACTTAAATCAAAGCTCAAAACACACATGATCGGGTTTATTCACTTCAGGCTCTGTCACGAAGATGAAACCAAGTGTAGCAGAAAAAAATATTTCATCAAATCTGTCTACCATCCTCAAGTAACTAGCATTTCAGAATGCTGTAGAAGATAATATGATCAATTGAAACATGGTTCCAAAATGGACAAAACTCTCAAAGCCGTCTCAGATGTCTCCGTGATTAAGAGTTTTTTTTTTCTAAGTGGATGATGTCGCCACCCCAGTCCTGATGTAAAGCCTAGTTTATACTTCTCCTGCAGCAACTTTGCACCCAGACGCAGACGTTTTTCGTTTACAGTACTGCTTTCTTTCTCTCCAGTCTCTTTTAATCTTTCTGGGTTGCAAAGCAATATCCGACCAGGACAACAGGGAGTGCTAATTTTTCATGGTGAGACTGTCTACCATTGCAGAGTAGTTCCAGGTTAATTTAAGTTTTTTTCTTCAGATTGTGAATGCTTTCTCCCTTCAAGGAGCAATGGATGACAGAAAGTAAGTTTGGATCAACCTCTAAAGCTTTTTAAAAGAAGTGCAGCTCATAAAATATTCTAAAAATTCATGTAAACAAACTCAGTGGTCTGTTTTGTTGTTTCTTAAGTCCTTGTGTTCAAAATCGCCAAAACACCACATTAGATAAATCCATCCATCTTCTTCCGCTTATCCAGGGTCGGGTTGTGGGGGCAGTAGCTTAAGCAGAGAGAGCCAGACTTCTCTCTCCCAGGGCCTCTTGGGCCAGCTCCTCGGGAGGAATCCCGAGGTGTTCCCAGGCAAGCCAGGAGACATAGTCCCTCCAGCGAGTCTTAGGTCTTCTCCTGGGGCTCCTCCTGGGGCCTGTACCATGAAGGTAGCTGAACAAACTCGTGGTTACAGGATTAGTTTTGAGTCGACAACACCAAACTGATGCAATCAGGCTATTTTGGTACCATGACGCAGCTCATCAACTTTCTCTGTCAACTCAGGCTTTGATCCTTAAGCAATGATTAACTCACACGCGCGTGCACATAAAAGAGTGACGTCGACACAGAACAACCAATCGCGTTCGATATGGATAGAGTGAGAGCTATATACTCTTCAGCGGAGGAGCAAGAGATAATTCTTCAGAAATATGAAGAATATACAAGTATTTTTCAAGCACGCCGTAACAAAGTATCTGCTGCCAAAGCAAGAGAACAATCTTGGAGGAAGATTGCTGATTGCGTTAATGCGTAGGTTAAACAATTAATGTACATTTATGTAGGCTAATCATATAAATAATATATTAAATGCTAAAATGAAAATGTATTCGTGTTGATATATATATATATATATATATATATATATATATAAAATATATTTTACATATTATATATTGTATAAGTGTGTAGATGTATGTAAAATGTGAATGTGTAGGCTATTACATCCTAAGAAAGATTCATATTAATTGATTTTTAGATGCAACCCCAATTCCAAACGTTCTTGGCAGCAGATCAAGACAAAATATAAAGATATAATTCAAAGTGGTGAGTATTTACCATAACCTTTTATTATTTTTTTGAACATTTAATCACAAACACTTGTTAGCAGAAAACAGAAAAAATGTGAAATAAGGAAAACTGGGGGAGGGCCACCTCCTCAAGATTAAACTGTGGCAGAGGAGTTGGCTCTGCGCAACAATAAGGGGCGGCCGATTATGGATGCGGTACAGTAAGGACATGGCTTTGACAAGTCACATTTGTCATGTGCGGCTCAATAAGTTCACAAAGATAAGACATTCCTTCCGCGGAAAATATGTATATTTCATACAAATAAGCATCAGGAAAGTCAAATGGATTTTGTCTGTCCCTAAAAACTCTTTCTCTACGAAATGCTCATCTAACAATTTGCGTGGAGATGTCCACAGGTTTTGGGAGAAAAGGTGAAGCCATTGCAACAGAGAACAGATGCTGGGAATTAGTTTTGTCACCTATATGTTTCTTTGCTCAAAGCTGATTGGTCAAACGTCAGTCTGAGATCTCGAATCCGGAACATAACCTGCCCCGGAGCAGGTTAGTCGTGCAGCGTAAGATACCATGGCAACGAACACCGATTAAAGCCGAGCTACTTTCATAGTACCTAAAACCCAGGGTTGGGGGAAACTAAGCTGAAACATAGCTGGCTAGCCATCCCTGGTGGGATGTGCCCGGAATATCTCACCAGGGAGGCGTCCAGGGAGGATTAGATAATTTATATTTTTAATATAAAGCATGTATTGCCCAAACGCTGCATTGACTATTGATTACAGCAACTATAAAACCCTGTTCTGATGAAGTGATCTCTGGCTCTTGCTAAACTGACCAATCACTGGCATACGCTCTCTGTTGACGGAGATGGATAGTTCGAAAATGAGGATGGACTCCGTCCATCCTTGTGTAGGTGACGGAGAGCCCTTGTGTGGCGCTGCATCAATCCATCTCCTTCAAAACGGAGGTATAAACTAACTGTGCAACACTATGAAAAAGTAAGCAAACATTGACATGTACTGTATGGTGTTGCAGTTCTTATGAAGCAAATACTGACCTTATAATATATCCTACAATATTATTTACCGTCCTTCCTTTATCACTTGCATCAAAAAATGGATCTAAAGAACCACAGACACCATATGCTTTTGAATAAAGCTCTAATTTAAAGCTAGATCTGATGTGTTTGTCATTGGCAAGGCAAGGCAAGGCAAGGCAATTTTATTTCTATAGCACACTTTCAACACAAGGTAATTCAAGGTGCTTTACATGATTCAGTGATAATGAAACCACATGATTACAAAGCATATAAGTTTAACAGTAATCAATCAGTAAGAAAAGATATTGTAAGGAACAAATCCACGTAATTAATACACAATCACTTAAAAATAAAGCTAAAAGATAGAATAAAATATAGAAATTAAAACGACAACAATAAAATAATATAAAGATCAAATGTTTACAATAAAAAAAAAAAAAAAAAAAGCAGTTACTCATAAGCAAGTTTAAATAGATACGTTTTAATTTTAGACTTAAAAGAGTTCAGTGTCTCTGCAGCTTTACATTCTCCTGGTAGTTTGTTCCAGAGATGAGGAGCATAGAAACTGAAAGCTGCTTCTCCATGTTTGGTTCTGGTTCTAGGGACGATCAGTAAATTAGAGCTGGAGGACCTGAGTGATCTGGATGGTTTGTACCATGATAGCAGATCTCTAATGTACTCAGGTGCTAAACCATTCAATGATTTATATACCAATAAAAGCACTTTGAAGTCTATTCTCTGAGCTACAGGGAGCCAGTGTAAGGACTTTAGAACTGGGGTGATGTGTTCTACTTTCCTGGTTCTAGTGAGAACACGAGCAGCAGCGTTCTGGATCAGCTGCAGCTGTCTGATTGATTTTTTAGGTAGACCTGTGAGGATACTGTTACAGTAATCAAGGCGGCTAGAGATAAATGCATGGATGAGTTTTTCTAGGTCTCCTTGTGTCATCATTCCTTTAATCCTAGAAATGTTCCTCAGGTGATAGAAAGCTGACCTTGTTATTGCCTTTATGTGACCCTGGAGGTTCTGGTCTGAGTCCATTATTACACCTAGATTTCTGGCCTGGTCAGTAGTTTCTAGTTGGACCAACTGAAGCTGTTTACTGATATTTAATCGATCTTTTTTGGGTCCAAAGAGAAGCACTTCAGTTTTGTTTTTGTTCAGTTGTAGGAAATTATGGGACATCCAGCTGTTAATTTGCTCAATGCATTTATTGAGGATTTGGATGGGTTCAACATCATCTGGTGACACTGAGATATAAAGCTGAGTGTCGTCAGCATAGTTGTGGTATTTAACATGGTTGGCGGTTATAATCTGGCTAAGCGGAAGCATATAGATGCTAAATAGGAGGGGCCCCAGGATGGAGCCCTGGGGGACCCCACATGTTATTTCTGTGTTTTGTGATGAGAACTGGCTAACTGATACAAAGAAGTTCCTGTTCTTGAGGTAGGATGTGAACCAGTCGAGTACTGTACCAGAGAGTCCGACCCAGCTCTCTAGACGTTCCAGTAATATATCATGATCAACAGTGTCAAACGCCGCACTGAGGTCTAACAGTACCAGCACTGTTGTTTTTCCATGGTCAGTATTTGTACGGATGTCATTAAAAACTTTGACGAGGGCTGTCTCTGTGCTGTGGTATCTACGAAAACCAGACTGATAAACATCAAGGCGTTTGTTCATTGCTAGGAAGCTGTTTAGCTGCTGGAACACAACTTTTTCAATAATTTTACCGATAAATGGGAGATTAGAGATTGGTCTGTAGTTTTGCATCAAAGTGCTGTCTAGGTTCTTCTTCTTTAGTATTGGTTTGATAACTGCTGTTTTTAGGGCTTTGGGGAAAACACCTGATAGGAGCGATGAGTTAACTATTTTGATAAGATCCATTCTGATGGATGGGAGGACCTTTTTTAGAAAATTTGTTGGTAAGATATCTAAGCAGCAGGTGGCAGAGCTTAGTTTGTCAATAATTTCATCAAAGCTTGATTGATTTATTGTTTGGAAGTGAGTCATTTTCTCTGGGTGAGTGTTAGTTGGGCTCATAGTTGGTACTGGGGTTTGAACTGATGTACTGATTGATCTTCTGATGTTCAAGATCTTTTGAGTGAAGAAGGTGGCAAAATCATTACAGGCCCTGGTGGAGTTTAGTTCAGGGGGTATTGTCACTGGAGGGTTAGTTAGTCTCTCCACTGTAGCAAATAATGTCCTAGCGTTATTGCTGTTTCTGTGAATAATCTCAGAAAAGAATGAATCCCTTGGGTTGACTGCTTGGTTTTATATTCTATTGTATGCTTCTCTAGCAGTAACACAGCACCACAAATGGGTCCAACATATGTATTATGGCACTTTCAGCCCGTCTGTGTAGACAAATAATTTTCGTGTTTTGTTTTTGACATACATTGTTTTGTTTATTTGTGTATACAGGGCATTAGACACCAGTTCTTGTTGTTGTACTGTCTACTCATTTGCTATTTGATTAATTGTTTTGTAGCGTGTGTATGTATTATTTTTGCTTTATTTTTTTCTGTAAGGTCACCTTGGGTTTTAGAAAGGCACCTTCAAATAAAATGTGCTATTGTCATTATAGTATACATCTGTAGTAATAAAAAACTCATGCATACATGTACTTCTCTTTTTTTATAAATGTACACTTGTTCTAGTAAACCTGATACAAAGTACACCAACTCGTAAATATAAAAATGAAAACTCTCCTGTAAACTAGTTTATGGAAAGAGTTCAAAATTAAACAGATAAAGGAAATAAAATCTACATGCATTTTCTCTTTAGAAGAAGAATCCTTTACTGACCCACGGAAGGGAATTTGAACTACTCTTTTTCCAAAGAGACCAGATACTGCATAGACAAAAATCTAGACCTCTGTCTATTGAATTATGAATTGTTATTAAAACAAGAAACCCAATTATGAGCTATAATATGACATGTAGATTTTTAAACATTAGCCATTTTGAATTTTACCACAAAACACACCTTCCAACTGAACTCTGAGGCAAAAGAAAAACCTGTTTATTTCATTTTTTATTGCAAGTTTTCTCTAAACACCTGTCATTCTGGATATTTTGATGTATTCAGTGAAACATTCTGCATCAACAACATTAATATACAAACATTTTAGAGTAAAAAATGAATGCATAAAAAAATATAATATAAAAACAGTACATTTATTTGAATAACAATGCTCAAAACAATACACAAATTTTGTAACTTATAATAAATTAAGATGCAAAAAGGGCATATTTTCTGAAGTCAAAAGTGATATACCTTATTGTGGGATTTATAATAATCAAAAACGATTTTTGCACAGTCGCCACATACTTCTGTAGCAGCTATGCTGCTTATAAATTGTGTGATGGAGAGACATGTCCGTGATGCATAACAGTTTGTTATTCCTCTCGAGTATCATCTGAAAAGTGTCCAGTATGGAGCCAATTACATAGACAGAACCTTAATATCATTTAATGTAGTCTGTTTGCTTCTCTGGCTCAGATGCTGCTCTGCTGACAAAATACAGCAAAAATATGTACCCTGGCTACATCAGACTGGTAAATAAGATACTGTATTTTGCTGCACATGTTAGAGATCATGAGCTTCAAAAATTGGTGATATGCAGAAAAGGGCCAAGTCACATAATCAGCAAGAAATCAGAAAGAAAGTTAAAACTGAAAATGTACAGAAATTTTCAGACACTTAGATTTTTGTGTGTGTGTGCATCATATTATTACATGCAGAACAACCACTCAGTAGACCATATGTAAAATACAATAAAGTCTTATTAAGAAGGTTGAGGATGATCACTGGGACCAGGAAACAATGCATGGAATAATGGAGTTGAGATGAACTGCTGGAGGGGAAATTCAAAAGTAAGAGTTATTCTTTGATTAATCCAAGTATAATTAATGTACTCGGGTGAGCCTTACAAAAAGGTGACAGAGAGGATTCCAGGAAGACTGAGGTAGGAGTCCATTCTCTGTTTATGTTTTCTTAATTTATGCAACTGTGAAGCACTTTGAATTGCCTTGTGTATGAATTGTGCTCTACAAATAAACTTGCCTTGCCTCTACTGCTGCTGGCCAAGGCTTGCCGTTTTTTTGTAGCAATTTCGAGTGTTTCAGGTATGGAAATTTGGCTGTAACTCTTTAGTAATGTTTGTTTGATTGTACCTCTCTGTGACTGTGGGTATCGAAGTAACCATTCGGCCCACATTCTTTTTGTGTAACCTCTCTGATTAGGGTTACTTGAGTAGTAGCATTCCAACAAAGCCATATTCTCACATGTCGTCCATTTCCGCCTTGTTGTTCCAGTAGCCCAATTTTCATCAAGGTACCCTGGTTTCCCAGCACCTGATGCAGACCTTGTTTGTCCGGGTGACGTCTGAGCCGGCTTCTCATGTATTTCATTGTCTCTCATTATGGTATGAGGTAGAAGTAGCGTGAAGGGTATTCCCCAAGGACCCACACTGGAAGCTGTTCAAAGCTCCTTTGTCTTTAGGCTCACATAACTGTAGTGCCACATTTTTGCTTCAACAGGAGAAGGAGCAGATGGGAACTTAAACAAAACTGCTTGCTACCTGGAACTCAGCCTCACTTACCTGTTATCTGAGACTAGCAAAGTGGGGGAAACTCAGCACACACACTCCAACTTTGCTGGCGAGGTTCAGAGTTTCTTGGACCCAAAAGATGATGGTCTGTCAACATCAGCTAATCATCGCAGCTAAACACTGGTTTTCTTTCTTTAAACCCTGGTTTCCCCAGACAACAGCAACACCCTTCCATGGACTTCTAAGGAACATTCATGTAAGGTTTTGTCCAGGCGGAGGTAAATTAGTGTAGGATAAACAACTGTAAAGATTCTTTTGATTGTCTATTTCACGGTTTGTTGCTGTGTTTAAGTCTTCAGATAACTTGGCTATAGCAGACTGTTTGACCTGTAGTTAATATTGTTTTTCAAAGGTTGTTGACTGATAAAGAGTCATTCAAATCCTGCAAAATTAGTAACTTCATCTGACCAGTTTTACTTTGTTCTTTGGTGCTAATAGCTAAATCAGAGTGGCTTTAAGCTGCACTACATAGGTTACCCCCACATACTTGATCTGATCTGTGCTACATAAACAATAGAGATTAATATTTACAGTATTCAAAATAAAGATGGCTTTAAAATAGATAGTTTAAACGCAGGATACTTATCTTATAAGTTGATTTAAAACCTCCTTCTTAGTATGAAGCGCAGCGGTGTCAGGCTCTCTGACAGTCACGTCAGCTGCAGGGAGAGAGAACAGGTGTATGTGATGACAATACCGTTGCAAATATGATGATAATTTGCTGAGTGGGCAGATACTCTGAGTGCTCTTGTTGTCTGCATGCTGTAAAACCACGGTGAACTTAGTTTTAAGTTGGATATTTGGCTGACATTTGTTTCATTAATGCAGAGACTCCCTCCAACATCTCACTAAGATTTGAGCTAATAGAGAGGATATATTGCCCCTGAAGATTTGCTCCTTAAGGCTCAATCCTGAAGAACATTTATTTATATTGCACCTTTTACAGATAAAATCCCAAAGTGCTTTACAAGATTAAAAACAGATGAAACCAAAAAAAAAAAAACATGCTTACAAGGACCACAACAGACATGATCAAACTACTTCCATAGTTTGCAGGTTACCACACTGGCTGCTAGCTTAAGCTGCTATTATCAACATGGAGCGTCATTGTCAGTGGTACACAGTCAGGAGGAAGAATATTTTTTCACTGACATCAATGCTAAATCCATCAAATAAGGACATTTAGATATCTTTTTAATGGATAAATATTACTTAGTTGTCACTTTGTTGTTATTTACACAGAAATGAATTTTCAATAAATAAAAGTACATAACTATTTTTTACTATTGGTATTTTTATTTTGATTAAAATATTACATTTGGCCCACTGCTCTCCGATAGAGTTTAATTTTGGCTCTCGAAGGGAAAAAGCTTGGGCAACCCTGCTCTAAAAGTTATAACAAAAATTTTAAAATCAACTCTGTTTTTGAGTGAATGCCAATGCAAGGAAGATAAAGTTGGCATAATGGAAGAATGCCTGGCAGATCCTTAGAACCCCTGCTGCACCGTTCTTAACCATTTGAAGACAGTTCAGAGAAGATTTTTTAAAACAGGTAAAAAGGGAATTACAATCATCTAAACGAGACTAAATAAAAGCATGAATTACCAATTTGAGATCAAAGTTGGATCAAATTTATCTCAATTTGGCAATGTTTCTCAAATTATAAAAACAGTTTTTGATCAAATCTTTGGAATGGCTGTCAAGGGACAATGATTGATTGAAACAAACACCAAGATTTCTGACACTCGACTGAATGTAAGAGGCCCAGCAATCAAGGTGAATTGTAATGGTGGGGATTTTTTGCTCAGGAGCAATTATCAATGTCTCAGTCTTTTTTGCATTCAACTGAAGACAATTTTCAGTCGGTGGCTTTGGTTTTTCGATAAATCTCCATACATCCCAGAAAAAACTAATAAGAGCTAATAATAATGCTCGACACCCGAGGATCATGACACATTTATATCTTTTTATTAATATGTTAGTGTAAAATATGCAATATTTTTCGTCAATATAGTTTCCAGTTCATGTTACCGCAGGTGCCACCAAATCAATCTTGAAATGTCTTTCTACATCTAATGAAACAAACACAGCAATTTATTTGGCATTTGATGATTAGCCATGGTGTTTATTAGTATTTCCTCTGTCATGCTGATGCCGTGACTCCGTGTGAGTCACAGCATTACTGATATTACAGTATTTTTTTTTTCAATAAGCCCAGAACTGACAGAAACCTGCGGGACCATGGAACACCTATCTACTGTTCATAGAAGTCTGGTCAGAATTGGTCTTCATGGAAGAGTTGCAGTCAGAAATCAATATCTCATTACATGTAAACAAGGCTAGGGAACTGAATTCTGCATGAAAATACAGGAAGTGGGATGCAGAAAAATGGCAACAGTAGCTTGTGTACGCATGAGTCAATATGTACAATATTTGGCTGAAAGGCTGGAGAGTGGTACAATGAGTGTCTGCAGGCAATAGTGAATCGTGGTGGTGGTTCCTTGAACATCTGTGGCTGCATTTTTGCTTTTGGAGTTGGGTATTTGGTCAGCATTAATGGTCTTTTCAATGTTGAGAAATACAGGCAGGTAATTATCCATCTTGCAATACCATCAGGGAGGCGTATTAATGGCCCAAAATGTATTCTGCAGCAGGACAACAACCCCAAACATGCAGTCAAAGTCATTAGGAACTACTTCAGCGTAAAGAAGAAAAATATGTCCATGGTCCCGCTGGTGTCTGTCAGTTCTGGGCTGATGGTACTGCCAGACATCTTCTGATTTCTAATGGTTATAAGCTGGATGTGTCTTTTATCTGCTGCATTACGTGTCATTGGCTAGCCACTGTGTGTTCGATCCTCAATGTTGCCTGTTTCATTGTGCTTCTTCAAATGAGCTTGAACAGCAACTCTTGAAACCTCAGTCTGCTTAGAAATCTTTTTCTGGGGAGCGACCTTGTATCTTGTTGCTGTGCTCAATCCTGCCATGACATGAAATTATCATCTACAACCTCACATTGGTTGAAGAGTTCCTCTGTTCCTCACCCAGTGATAAGTCTCCTAAACAGATCTGTTCTGTTTCTGTATCACTTCATGACTGTGTTTCAACCTACGTGGGACATTGGTAAGAATTGGCACCTGTTTGGTATTATTGGTTGATAATATACCTGACTATAATCCTACAAAATCCCTGACTTTGTTCAAGTGTACCTAAAATAATTGATGCTGGTTTTAAAGTAAAATGTAGTACTACCAAATATTGATTTGTTTAATATTTTCTTTCACTTTTTGCTCACTTTGCATTTTGTAAATCAATAAAAATAAACAATCATTATTTATATTTTTGTAAGCATTCTTTGTTTTCAGTCTTTTTAACACCGGCCTAAAACTTGTGTACAGTACTGTATTTGTAGAGCTATGTTATGATCGGCTGCGCTGTGGAAAATTAAACCTTCTCTGATGGGAACCGTTCTTTAGTCTACTTAAATTAACATTCAGTGTCCCATTAAGTAAAAAAAAAAACTACATTAAAACTAATGGGCCAAGCTTCCCATTTGAGAATTACAGCCATCTTACAGCATCTCATAAATCATTCATATGTGATATTGGTTAGGAAATTAAATCATAGGGATGGTATGAGATAGAAAATAGATGATAGAAATTCATGGTAACCCAGCTACATTTCATCCAGAACATGAAATAGGAAATCATATATAAGAGATGATTGAACTAAGCTACAAATAGCCCTCAAATTCATCAATAATGCACTGTGTTGTGCATATTGAGTTCCGTGATCATGTTTGAATATCTTTCTGCACAAATCACTCTGCTGTTAGTCTATCATTTACTGGCCCCTGGTGGTGTATCTCAAATTAACAGAGTCTGAAATTTTTAAAATATAGAATTGCATGAGTGCACTTTGAGCTCTAAAAAACCTGAACCAATCCACACATGTTTTACAAACTACTGTTTAACAACTGTTAAACTGTTCTACAGTGGAAAGTATTAATACCTGCAAAGCTTTTTTTAACCTTGACATGCATGTTTACATCGATTAAAAATTAAATTTTGAATACTGATGAGTCTAAGTAGAAATATATAATTGATATCAGACGATGTTGCATCTATACAGAAAAAAAAAATCAAATTTAGTTTGAGGAAGGCTTATGTTTTCTGAATTTGCAGACCAGAATAAAAGAGAATTGATAATACGAATTTGATCTAAATTCTGATGACAAACTGTCAGTCACTGTCTTGCTGAAGTTTTATTTTAAGTTTTGATCGATACCCTGTAAATAGTCCAGATGAGAACTCATTTTCAGTTTACTGGAAGAGCCCACAATATTTACCATTGCAAAGGGGGATAGGTTTTTGCAAAGGTTTGTCTGTTAGTTAGGTTGATGTATTAGTCATTGTTCCTACGTCTTTGCATATTTGTCTGTTTAATGTTTTTACTTTTGATAAGTAGGTTATATTTTTTATTCTTCTTTTACTTAGTTAGTAGTTCAGTTATGTGTTACTAGCTTGGTGAGTTTGTTGATTAAATTATTTTGATGGTTTTTGATACAAAATTAATATTTTCACTAAAATGTAACAAAATACTTAAATTAATGACTAGACATGTTTATCAGCTAAAAGGTAGTTTTTCGGGTGAGCGGCACTTTAATTTTTTTTCTGTTGTTGTAAAATTTTATATTTTGGAAAGTCACTTTTTATTCCACATACATATGTAGTAATTTCCTATTTAATTAATTTCAAGAACTTATTCTTTCATACATAGAGTTTATTTACCTCAGCCTTATCAGCTAGGTAATCATAAACATAAACTGAGACTGAACTATTTGGCTATTATTATTTTCCTGGATCCGAGGGGTTGCCCTAAAATTAATCATTTTTAAATAAAATTATAAACCTAACTAATAACTCTCCTAATAGAGTTAATCATAATAATTCATAGCACAGAACTCTTAATTTAGCATGAAAGTATAACAAATTTTGATATAAATATGTGATTAATTTAATATAAAAATATATTGTGTGTTTATACAATCCAGCACTCCAACGAAAAAAAGAAAACAAAAAATATTGAATCTTCAATCAAATGACCAGAAAAATTAGATAAAAACCTCCAAAAACAACAGACACTGCCTTATCAAAGTACTGATTGCTTGAATTTTCCACATTTTATGTTTTGTGTACAACTACGAACCTGTTGTACAAAGATTCTATGGTGGTGAAAAGATCTTGAACACCAGAAGGTCAGTCAGTACATCAGCTCCAACCCCAATACCAACTATGATTTAGTTGTTAATTAACACCCATGGAGAGAAAATGACTAATTTCCAAATAATAAATCAATCGAGCTGTGATGAAATTATTGACAATCTAAGTTCTGCTACCTGCTCCTTGAATATCTTACCCTCACGTTTTCTAAAAAAGGTCCTCCCAGCCATCAGAGCGGATCTGATCAAAATAATTAACTCATCCCTCCTATCAGGTGTCTTCCCCAAAGCACTAAAAACAGCAGTTATCAAACCAATACTAAAGAAGAAGAACCTAGACAGCATGTTGATGCAAAACTACAGACCAATCTCTAATCTCCCATTTATCTGTAAAATTATTGAAAAAGCTGTGTTCCAACAATTAAATAGCTTCCTAGCAATGAACAACCGCTTTGATATTTATCAGTCTGGTTTTCGAAGGTACCACAGCACCGAGACAGCCCTCGTCAAAGTCTTCAATGATATCCGTACAAATACTGACCATGGTAAAACCACAGTACTGGTACTATTAGACGTCAGTGCAGCATTTAACTCCTTTGATCATGATATATTACTGGAACATCTAGACAGCTGGGTCGGACTCTCTTGTACAGTACTCGACTGGTTCAAATCTTACCTCAAGAACAGGAATTTCTTTGTGTTGATCACAAAACACAGAAATCACATACGGGGTCCCCCAGGGCTCCCTCCTTGGGCCCCTCCTATTTAGCATTTACATGCTCCCACTAAGCCAGATTATAACCACCAATAATGTTAACTACCACAACTATGCTGACGACACTCAGCTTTATATCTCAATGTCACCAGTTGGTGTTTAACCCATCCAAATCCTCAATAAATGAGCAATTGAACAAATTAACAGCTGGATGTCCCATAATTTCCTCCAATTGAACAAAAACAAAACTGAAGTCCTTATCTTTGGATCCAAAAAAGATCGATTACATATAAACAATCAACTTAAACAGCTATCATGGTACAAACCATCCAGATCACTCAGGTCCTCCAGCTCTAGTTTATTGATCATCCCGAGAACCAGAACTAAACAAGCTGAAGCAGCTTTCAGTTTCTATGCTCTATGAGTAACTGTTTTTACTTGCTTGTTTTTAATTTTCACACAAATTATAGTCTTGATTACTGTAAATGCTTTCTTGTGTTTTTTTCTTTAATTAACTGTGAGCTTTTTCAGAAAGATCAGTTAGTGGAAGAAAGAACTGTGAGCTTCTCAGAGAGATCAGTTGATTTCTCATGGGGGCTGCACTGAAGACTGCAATTATGTGTTACTTCTGACAGTGTTTTTGTGCATAGAGTTTAAAATATCTATGCATTTGCACCAAGTGGTCAGAGGTGGGAATACTAATCTGTAAAAATGACAGACAGCCTTCAGGTTTTTCCATCACTGTTCTCAAATACGAAAAATATTCGGTGATCCCTGGTTACATTATAAAGTATTTAGGTGAACTTTAGTTAATGACCAAATACTTATTTTGTATACCATTATACAAATGCATTCTTTAAAAAAATCTCACCAGTAGTATCCCTATGATGAAAATCAGAGACAACTTTCATCTTTTTAAGTGGGCAGGTTGGTGGCTGTCAAATACTTTCTTTTTGCCCCACTGTACACGTATGAATTTAAATTTCATTCAAAACAAGAAAATAGTCTTTTATTCTGGTTTTGGCTCAGAATACCTGATGGATTATATGTTATTTCACTGTGTGAGTGCACCTTGAAATTAAAGAGATAAATGTGTGTAAATGTGCTGGCCTGATGTCATAAGAAATGCAAATAAAATTAATTATTTGAGTCAGTGTGTGCCTTTGTCATTTAAAACTGAACTACCCTGATCGTCAGAAATTCTTGCCAGGCTGCATTGAATTCACAGTGCCTGTTTCCAAGGAAACAATGTTGGAGTTTGTGGTCAGAGGCAAGCACCTTTTGCTCTCTGTTCTTTTCTCGTTGTGCTTTTCTTCTTTCTTTGCATTAACACAAAAGCAGTGCTGTCCAGTTTTACATCAATAGCAACTTGATTTTGGTCAGTAAATGCTACAGAGTTATTTCTTCATCTTTTTCTAGAGTAGTTTAACAAATTAAAAAAAATCTAATTCATATTAATTAAAGGTGGGGCAGGTGATTTTTTTCTAACACTTTTGATAATGTTACTGTTCACATACCAATACTAACCAATAAATTAGGTGTTTTGTTAATAATCATAATTGCATCTGAAGCATAAAATCTTTGAAAAATCTAATCTATGGCTCTTGGATCTATAGTCCCTCCCCCTGCTGCACGTTACCCTCTTTTCATCGCAACACGCAGTATCGGCTTGGAACTGTAAACAGGAAGGGAAGGTGAGGCTGCAGCTGCATCAACTATTTTAGCTTGTACACTAAATTGGTATGTTTACGTAGATGCGTCATGTTACAAATTTTTAAGGAAAATATGCCAACAACTCGTCGAAGACGTGAAGCAGTATTTGCAAAGGCCCTGGCCAAAACAAGCTGATGAAGAGCGGATCAAGAGGAGGAGAGTCTGCTTTGGTGCAGCAGAGCTATTGCGTCAGCTAAAAAAACAGAGAGCTGCTAACTGAAGACACGTAGGTTCTCTGTGATTGGTAAGATAAATTTGCTATTTTAAGGTTGGTTAACAATACCTGGCATTATGTTTTCAATTTAACACGTTTATGTAGACAATGTATTTTATGTTGCTATTATGAGGACTTTTATTTGTTGTTTTTGTCAGCTATGAAAAGGATGACATTACTTGGAATAGACCTCCCATGTGCATTAACAGCTGTCTTTTGGATTTCTCCTCTGATCAATGAGCAGCTGAACTTCAGTGATTAGCTCTGAACTCCAAGTGGAGTAGTGCTAACTATTCATAACAAAACATGGTTAAATTAAGGTTTTTTGCAGCTGATAATGCCTTATTACAAGCAGCGAATCTGATAGCTGCTTGCAAGCTGATAGCGACTGGATATAAACTTCTTCCAAAGGACTTCAAGTGCATACAAACTTGTCTGAGTGAGTAAATTAACCTAATAAAAATAAGGTCCAGGTTGAAAAAAACAGAACTTTTCCTTTAAGTAACATTTTTGATAAAATTTACTTTTAAAGTTTCTCTACACTGTAAATTTTAATTTTACTTGTGTAAAAATAGTTTAAAATATTGCTACTCTTACTGAAGTAAAATTTCTGGATGCTATAGCTACTGTGAGTAAATTCACTGAATGAAAAACAAACATGTTTTACCATAAAATACACCAAACATGCCTTGTTTATTAAAGGAGAAAATCTGTTTTCACACAAGCTCCGTTTTTCTAATGTAATCTCCTGTCTGTTGAGCTTGTTGCATTTTGGGGTCATTTGAATATAAATTAGATACCATATATTGTCCCTGGAAGTACTTTTTTACCTTGATTATATATATATATATACCTACTGTAAATACTGATATTATATTGAAAAAGTATATCTGAAGTTTTTCAGAGAATAATCCTTTATTGTCCCACAAAGGGGAAATTAAGATATAACAATAGCAAAATGATAGGTAATAAGAAGCATTAGATTCACACATTAGTATCAAAAGTTTATAAACTGAATTAAAAAACATAAGAATAACATGTACATTAAGGACAAAAATCACTAAACCAGAGTACTGTGCAGTTTTATAAATAAAGTGGCATATTAGAATAGGCAACTGAGAAGGAAAATATATACATATAAATATGTACCACAAAGATGTTTGGTAAAAGAGTGCAAAGTGTGCTACTTCCTCTCTGTGGCATCTCCCTAATGTGTGTGTGTGTGTGTGTGTGTGTGTGTGTGTGTGTGTGTGTGTGTGTGTGTGTGTGTGTGTGTGTGTGCATGTATGTGTTTGTCTACATCTTTCAAAACAAGGACCATTTTCCCTGTTTGAAGTTTTCCACCTAGTAAGGACAGTTTAATACAAAGTGAGGACATTTTCCCTGGTTCTCATTTTCTGACAATGTCACTGAGCACTACTGGTTGTTTTTAGAGGTATGGAATGAACTATGTTTTAGTGAAGGTTAGGGTTAGGAAGAGATCAGTAATGGTTAGGGTTAGGAAAAGTCTCAGCATTACGCATAATACAGTCACTAAAACGAATAAAGGTTAAGGTACTACTACTACTAATAAAGGTAATACTATCAAGACAAATATGTGTGTGTTTATGTATGTGTGTCTTCTTTCCTGGATTTGTCCATTAGCAGATTTACAGCTAACATTCATGCAAAGTTTTCATTTTTCCTTTCCTATAGTAAGCATTCCTGGATCAGTGATTTTCTATGCATCCTTTCTGTCTTCTCAAACCTCCAGTCGATTGAGGTTGGAATCGCTATTTTGCTGCAGGTTTCTTCCTTGTTATGAGAGATTCTTTCTTTTCCCCTATCACCACATGCTTGCCCAGGTGGAGGGATTGCTGTGAGGTCGTTGACTCAGTGGAATTGACCGGGTTTATTTTCATTTAAAGTGTGGGAACATATGGCATGAACTGAATTTACAATCAGATTAAACTGTGTATTCAGAAATCCAATCTATCCATTTGATTGAATTCCATTGGTCTGATTTTTTTTTCTTGTGTATTTCTTTATACATCTGAACACCAATTTTCATTGGGGTTAGGGAATGCCTGTGAATTGCTTTAGTCAGCAAAAACTTGAGACACCCTCTAAAAATGCATTTAACTGCAAATTTTAGTAGACCAAATGACGACTATGCATTAATATGCACACTGGCCACCGTCTTGGCAATACTGCTGGAGCTAACATTTTTATGTACAGCCAATCAGTACAAAGAAAACTGAATGGTACATAATAAGGATTGGTTGCTTTGCAAATCCCAGCAAATACCATGTCAAGTAACATTGCACCTATGTGTTTCAGCTTTCTAGCTGCAGATTCTTCTGAATGTTTTAGACAGGCTCTACGTAGAAATCTCAGAATACATAAAATTTCAATATGTATCTACGACTTACGTTCCACAGAAAAATCTGTAAATACTGAATAGGCTGAGGTTCACTCAAATTGGCAATGAAATTGATCTCTTTTCCTTGGTAAGTACCTTTGAATGACATTTTTTACGAATTGAAGCTGTAAAAGAAAACATGAACTGAAATAGATAAAATTAACTGTTGTTGAAAGACAAGAAAAAATGATATGTAGTTTGTATTTTCGAAGCACGCATGCCCAATGTCTTGTCTGACGCTCCGTGTTTGTTGTGTTTCACTGAGTGACTGTTGTATGCATGCTCTCCATTTATTTGGCCTGTATTTGAGAATATCTACCGTGGGTTTGATTGTTTTGCTGCATTCGGTGTCATGTTTCTGCATTACTTGATGGAAACAAAAATAGAAAAGTAGAACCAAAACCTAGGTGGAATTAATCACATGTCAATGACATAAGGTAAATATACAATAGCATGGTTTTTTAACACCCAGCAGATCATTATTTGTTTAAAGGCCATATGAAGAAAACTTTGTTCCAGTATTTTAAATTTTATTTTGTCTTCTTAGATTAGTTTTTGATGAGAGTCTGTCAAAAATAATTTGAGAATCAGTTTGTCAAGGTTAAAATGTGGAAGATATTGTGTTTTTTTCCTCCTCCATTTTTTAAAAGAAACGCATGCTCTTATTCTGTCTCACTCTTAGTTGCCATATAAAATTTAACAGATTATTTCACCAAACCTAATTTTGGGGAAACTAGCAGGAAAAATGTAGATAATAGTGAATAAGTACTTCAATCTAAAGTTGACAATAATAACATTAAATCAATAAAATCATTCAGAGATGACAAAACTAATGCAGAAACTAATGATAATGCTTAAAAGGATCTGGATAAGTTAAAATGATAATTTGCTGCTCTGAAACACACCACAGATCTTCAGCATGAATCAACCATGCTGTATCCTCTAGTGCAAACATAAGACACCTAAAATACAGGATTCATACTCCCTATAAAAGGTCCGAACAATCACTAATTGCATTCCTCATGACAATCTAAGTGTTAGTTTTAAGATTCACTTTAAAATACAGTAAAAGAAAAGTAAAAGAAAAAGCCCTTACATATTAAAAACAGAATTAGACAGTGCTTTACTTGACTGTTCTGATAGACTATAGCTTCTGAACTTCTGAAAATCTTCCAAATCTACTCTTTAAGAATATGAGCACCTATAAACAATATTTCAGTCAATGTTTTGATAATTTGTTTCTATTTTGACTTAAATCATTCTGCAATCAATTTCAAATCCATCTTCCTTAAAATGAGCTAATTCTCTCATGTGTCTTGTCTGACATAACATATGGCATCATTTTGTTCTTTTATATGTGAGAACGCAGCATACATTTCAGGAAAATCTGGCAAAATTCAAACTTATCAAGGCTGTTTTTGAAGAGAACCAGAGCGAACAGAAATAGCAGGGTTTTATTCAGAAAGATTGGCACCAATCATTTCAAGCATTTCATGGTCCAATGTATCTCATTAAAGGAATTAATCCCAGTGTTGTTTCCTGTAGAACTGTTACATCACCTGGTCCTTAGACCTGGAATAATCAGTAGGCAGACCTATAGTGACGCACAATCCTGCAACTCTGCCCCATGTGCATGCACCTACCGTACAGACTTTACCAAAGTTCCCATTAACATTAGACAGAAAAAGAAAGAAAAGTCTCTTCGCTTATTAGTCCTATCGACCTGCATACATGCATTTTTGTTGGTCACAAGTAATGGAAGGGGGCTATAAGGCCATATCTAAATGTCTTCAAGTTCCAGTGGCCAAAACAAAATATTACTAAACACCACAAAATTATGTTGTTAGAGGTGAAATAGAAATTGAGGCTATCTTGAGGGATGTGGGCCATACCAGTCACAATGTTTTTTTTTTTGCAGACAGTGCAATGAACACAGCATACTGCTAGATTTCATGGATGCTGACCCAAGAGGAAGCATATTCTAAGTGCCACACCAAAGCCTGCTTGGTCTTTGCAAAATCTCATCTGGGCAAAGAAGAAGACATGGGGCCTGATTTATCAACTGTTTGGCAGTAGACGAAATTATACTAGTGAAGGTTAAGATGGTCTTTATATTTATTGTCACCATGTTCTTAAACTTCACCATCCACGGTTTTATCCATCATGCCTTAGGGGTGGGCTGAGTGAAACTCAAGCCCAAACATATAAGGCTGAACCTCTTGCAACCCAAATACTTTACATTGTTAAAATCTGTCAAAGTTTGCTCATCATGGTAGTAACCACCGGAGGGTATGCGTGGGACAATCTCAGAAAATTTGAATATTAAATGAAATCAATAGAACAAGAATTTTAAACTAGACATTTTGGAACTTTGAAAAGTCTAATCATGCGTATGTAATCAGTAGTTGGTTTGGGTCCCTTTTGCATCACTTCCTGCCCCAGGGTGGCATAGCATGGATCCAATCAACCTATGGCATGGCTGCTCTCAGCCTGTAGCATGGATGCTGTCAACCTGTGGCACTGCTGAGGTGTTATGGAAGACCAGGATGCTGCTGTTTTCTGGTATTAGCTGATAGGAGTGTGACACTTTGAGTCTAAAATACTGAACCTTTTCTCAATATTCTTATTTTATGAGATTTTATATTTGATGTTTTCATAAGCTGTAAGCCATCATAACAAATAAAGCCTTGAAATATCTTGCATTGCTTATGATGAGTCTATCATATTTTAGTTTTGCATTTTAAGTTGAATTACTGAAATAAAGGAGATTTATTTCAAGTTTCATCAATAAATTAGTTTGGTAGCTTTTACAAAACTTTTATTCTGAAGAGTTGCTCTGTCATGAAGGTGTTTTTTATGATGTGTGATTTGCTGAAGGCAGTGTGTAAACTTGGAGGGTCTTTCTTTAACCTGTAGTTAAATCTTTTCAGACTGACTTTAACAGTCAATTGAGACTGACATTTGAGCTTAGTTGTTGGCTTCTGCTGAGCAGGGTGAGCCCGTCACCCCATCCATCTATCCATTATCTTCCGCTTATCGGGGCTCGGGTCACAGGGGCAGCAACTTAAACAGAGATACCGAGACTTCCCTCTGCCCAGTCACTTGGGCCAGCTCCTCCTGAGGAATCCTAAGGCATTCCCAAGCCAGCTGAAAGACATTCTCCCTCCAGCATATCATGGTGTTTTTCTGAGTCTCCTCCCAGGGGGACGTGCCAGGAAAACCTCACCAGCGAGGCATCTAGGAGGCATACTGACCAGATGCCCAAACCACCTCAACTGGCTCCTTTCGAAGTAGAGGAGCAGCAGCTCTACTCTGAGCCTCCTCCAGATGACTGTGCTTCTCATTAAATCTCTAAGGGAGAGCCCAGGCATATGGATCTTTTTGTGCCAAAAAGGATCAAGAGAAACCCTGAGAAAGTCAAACAAAAATCCAGAAATTGAGAGAAAAAGCACCATTGAAAAAAGAAAAAAAACTGTTACAAACTGTTATAATACAAAAAAGTTCATAAACTCGCGGTTGCATGTCAATTCTGTTCCAAGTCTTGCTGAGGCCTATAGGGCTGTATGAGTGAGCTCCAATAGCTGCACACACTCTGATGTTCCACTGATTTCTATGGCCATTAGCAAGATTATTAACAGAACTGGGAATAACACACATACACATGCAAACATTAATGAATGTAAAGATGCTGCACGGTCATGCTATTTCTGCAGCAGTCAACTCAAAACACTCCGTGTCCTGTATGCTAGCACTGTGGCTAGGTGGCTACTGTCTTATGCACTCCAAACAGATAGCTAGTTAGCTAATGCCTGGTTAAAACTAGCTTCTAATGTATTGCTTGGCTTTGCTGAAAGAGTTTAATTCAAATAGCATAAGAAGAGATCCAACATATGAACAATACTCACTTTAAATCGTCTGGAAACTCCACCTAGCAGTGGCTCGGAGTCACAGAAGGAAAGCAGGCCTACTGGAGGATATGTAATGTCTGGGTCACTACTCTATCACTCGGAAAAACACTGTTCACTCAGCAAGCACTTCTCAGAAGTCCCTCCCACCCGGGAAAGTCAGTAGGCTAAGCATAACTGCAAAGACTGTAGGGAAAGCAAAGCTTTGATCAGCGAGAATGAAACAGAGGAAACAGATAACAAAAAATACATACTGTCAAACAAAAAAAGCGCCTTACCACTCCGCCTATTGATCTCCCACTCCATTTTTCCCTCATTTGTGAGCAAGACCCCCAGATACTTAACTCCTCCTCTTGATGAAGGATCTCATCCCCAAGCCGGAGGTGGCTGCCTACCCCTTTCCGACTCAAGACCATGGTCTCACATTTCGAGGTGCTGATTCTTATCCCAGCCGCTTCACACTCGGCTGCGAACCAACCAAGTGAAAGCTGTACATCGCATTCTGAGATCCAGAGGCCACTGAAACGGATCAACTAAACACCTTGTCTGTGCCTAGAATTCCTGCCCATAAAATTTATGCACAGAATTGGTGAAAAGGGGCAACCTTGGTGGAGTCCAACTCTCACTGGAAACAGGAACGACTTAGTGCCGACAATGCAAACCAAACTCTCACAATGGTCGTACAGGGACCTAACAGCTTGTATTAAAGGGCCCGGTAACCCCATACTCCTGGAGAACCACCCACAGGACTCCCTGAGGGACACAGTCAAACGCCTTCTCCAAATCCACAAAACACATGTAGACCAGTTGGGTGAACTCCCACTCACCATCCAGAACCCTGCCGAGGGTGTAGAGCTGGTCCAGCGATCCACGGGCAGGACGAAAACCGCATTGTTCCTTCTGAATCCGAGGTTGGACTATCTGTCAGACCCTCCTCTCCAGAACCCCTAAATGGACCTTACCAGGGAGGCTCAGAAGAGTTAACCCTCTGTAGTTGGAACATATTTTGTGCTCCCTGTCACTATTAAATAATACCTGTATTTTTTAACCATTATTAATATTGCTGATAACTAGACCACTTATTGTGCCACAGTGATTTAAATGGTATTTTTGTCATTGAAGAAAGGTTTGATTGAATGTCAGAAGATGATAAATCACTCAATAGGGAACCTAAGTCTCCTCCTGGTTCTCCTCCGGTTGGCCAACTGGTCCTCTGGCAGATAGAAAAGTGAATGGAAGTCAGTGGAGCGATAAAAGTATTTTTCTAGCAATAGCTAGCACTAGAAATATCCACCGAAACCTTGTAGAGCTTCTCCCGCATGCTGGCTCTTACACCACAGACTACTTCTCCCCCAGCATAGCTGTCACTTTCCACATCGACAGATTTATAGTGGTTTTCTCCACATTTAATGTTTCATCCTGGAGGAAGGATGTTAACCTCACTAAAATCACAGCCATTTTTCTTCTGCTTCAATTGTACTCTACATGTAACCCAAAGTAACTTTTGCTGCCAGTCAGAAATTTTCGCTTTCTCTGCATCAACATTATTTCTTTAAAATTAAAGACACCAAATGTCCATGGCAGAATTAAACTGGGATGAGAAGATACGTTTTATTGACTTTCATTCATTTTTTTGGACAGTAGGGGACCAACGGACCAAAAGTAGATTGGTATGACTTAGGTTCCACATAGAAAAATGTATCCCCCTCACTTCTGAGATGATGGTTACGCCACTGTTGCGTAACTACTTTACTGTTTACCAGTACCGGCTGATTTCGTTATTATTGGGCCTTTTGTGATGTCATTGACCCAAACACAAACAAAGCAGATTTAGCTGAATTATTTTCTTCAGGAATGTTTAAAATAATTAAATTTGTTATATTCTGCAAGTGCGAATCCTTCGTCCAGCAGAGGGTTGTTGGTCAGAAAAAAACAAAAACCGAAATAGATGTGCTTAATGTTCTCTTTGAAAATGCTTTGTGTAATACAGAGAAAGTGTATTTTATAGTTTTTTAAAAGAAACATGGCATAGATCACTGAAAAAAAAAAGTTTCCAATTTGTCCACCAGATGGACCCATTGCACTGTGGAAAGGCAGTTTTGTATAATGAACCAGCTGAGGCCTAGCTCAAATATAGGCCATAATTGATCACTCAGGAATGGAGATCTAATACTTGTCTAAAGCCAGTGTGTTAATATAGGCAGAGATAGCTAACATAATTTATGCTTTCTAGCTGCTTTTAATGGATTGTGGAGCAGTTCTGGGGGGCCTCAATACAGACCATCCTAAAGAGTTTTAGACAGAAGGTACAGCAACTGTTAACGAATTTGTCAAACTGATCATTTGTTTCTTTGACCATCTCACTAAATGATCTTCAAATGCTTCGCCAACAAGCTGCTCTGTTCTAATCAGCATAATGGATTCCTCCAGTGTACCAAGCTTAATGGAAGTAATTAATGGTAGAGAAAGCATAAAAATGTCAAGAAAACAACCGTAAGAGAGTAATTTACCTGGATGGTTACTGAGAGAAGGCAGGGTGAGTTGGTCTGTGAAGTCTGTTTTAGCATTTATGAAGCAAAACTGACGATGAATGGCTATTATTATTTTTTTTTTCTCTCACACTGAAAGACCTCAGTAAAAGATGGATGAGAGCAGAAAATAAAGGATAGCATTAAAGTGACATGATGTGACAAGCCCATCTATTTTTCCGTGCAAGTGTATTTTTACATTTGCTTGTGAGTATTTGTGCAAGCACAGAGTCTTACCCTCCTTTCTTGGCTATGTCTCTGATGTGTGTATGTTTTAACATTAATGAGCAGACTTGAGATTTGCATTAAGGACCCATTAGTATCCTTTTTCCACCTCTGGGCACCATCTAACAGTGTATTAATTCTTCTGTTACAATAACTATAACGTTGAAGACAACAACTACAGTAAAATCTGGTTTCTGTACAGTGTCTTGCAAGATTATTCATAAAATATATATTTTCAATTATTCTTTTCAAGTTTTTTTAAAAATACATTTGAAATGCTTTAGAAATTTTACTTTTTAAAATATTTTTTTAAACATTAATTTAAATGTTATCAGTTAGGATTTTTCATGAAAGACCAATGCAATTAATTTAAATTTAAACCATATAAGATAGTTAAAAACAAAACAAAAAACACGCGTTGTTCATCTGTGAGCTTTTTGGAGTATAGAGAAAAATCGGCCAAAATTTCTTTCAAGACATCGCAAAACAGCTCCAATTTATACATATTGGATGGAGAACATATGTGAATGTTAGCTTCAAGGTCTTGAAAATTATTTTTGCGCATACAGAAAACTTAAATTTAAACATTCTCAATTGTAAAATAGCTCAAAATCAGTATAACGGTACAAAGCCAAAAAAGGAATAGGTCTGGAGTCTGTCTCAGCAACAAATATGCTTCCCATTCCATGATAAGCTTGGTTGGGCTGTCAAGATTGGTTGACTTCTGAACAACCTAAAGCCTTTTGCTGGACAGAAGGATGCTTAGGTTTCCCTCATGGACCTTTTACCCCCACAAACCAATATTCAATTTGTAGATGGATGGATGGACGGACGGATGGATGGATTTGGTTGTGGCAAACTTTAAACAGGGTAATTCATGCCGTTCTATGAGCAGTTATTTTACTTGTAACCATGGCAACCAATAGGCGGAGAAAGCAGTTCCAGTTACATTTCCACAAGTCTGAAATTTGGCGTAAATTAAAAATTTTGGTATCTCTCCTGCTGCACTGTCATTGTCCTCTATTTCCAAAAAGTGCGTAAGCAAGATCCTTAGTGTACTTACGCCCATTTTTTCACCACGATTTTTTCTATAAATCCCAAACTTGGCATAGAAAGTTGCTTACGTATTCTTCTGAGTCCGTTTTGTGCTTAAGCAAGCTTTATGAATCCCCCATGGTGTTTTTCAGCTCCTTTGCAGTTACCATTGACCTCTTTTACAATCTTTGCCTGAGCTGCCAGTTTAGGTAGACTACGTCTTAGTAGGTTAGCATTTCAATATAAGTTCCATTTTCAGAATGTGGATTAAACAGTGCTCTGTGAGATCTTATGGGGAGTCACGCCCTTCTACTTCCATGGGTTCCCTACTGCCAAAAAAAATAAATTAATGAGAGTCAATTTTCGACTGGTGGCAAAAGTAACTTTAGGTTTAGGGTAAAAACGTTTAGCAGACTACAACAGCAGAAGAAGGAGAGCGAGGGTCGTAGCTTCCAGGATGAACAAAGGAGCATTAAAGGGACTATATAATGCTATTTTACAGCATCAACTTCTGGGATAGACATATATCTGCTAAAATGTATTAAGTATTAAAGTCCTAAAATGTAACTTGTATCCTGTAATTAATGTTGGACCACGAAGTAAAACGGCTCGTTTCTCTATTATCCCACCTCCTGAACCTCCCACCACCGTGCGCTGCGCTCCTCTTCCATGTAGAGCCGTAGCAGCTCGGACTGAGAGAAACAGTGCTGAGCTTCATCTCAAACAGCATTCTAATAGTGAATTTTAAAAGCACAGAATGAAACTCTGTTATATTAAGGGCTCAGACGTTTGGTTTATCTATTTGTAAAAACTTGAGTCAATAAAGCCTATTTCAGTTGCCAGATCTCCAGCTTCAGACAGAGCCCAAAACAACAAAGCTGTGTCCACTAAGCAGATCTTTCCATCCCAGTATATAAAAAAAAATCGTGGGTGTCATTTGAACCCATTTACTGAACATTCTGAGAAGCCACAGATCAATTAATCAAACACACAAGGCTGTTATAAGATTACATAAGCAGCTTGATACATCGCTAACACACTTTAGCTTTAGCATTATGGTTCATTCACACCGCAGGCTTTATCAGCGTCAGGCAAAACTCACAAAGCATCTAGTTTGCAAAGTCTGCAAAGTCTCCCACTTCTGAGCAAAAAATAGTGCATGGGCGGGGCTTCTTCTGTTGCCGGACATTCTGAACTATGGCAGATAGTATTGAGAGTGTGGCTTGGCTTTATTTTCTAAATAAAGCTAGACAACGTCGACTTCGGCAACATAAGCGGCGTTTGTGGATACACCCTATTCTACGGATGCGTTCTGAGTTTGGAGAGTTTAACCATTTGCCCCAGGAGCTACGTATGGATGAGGTTCGCTTTCAGCGGTACTTCAGTCTGTCCCGCGCCTAATTTTACGACCTCCTGGGCCACATCGTAGCTCAAATCTCCTACCAGGACACCAACTACAGGTTCTCTATTCCTCCTGAAGAGCGCCTGTCCATCTGTTTTCGGTAAGTGTTATTTATGATTTTTTTAAATCTGCCTTATCAGGACTTAAAATGTAGGTTTTTCCTGCTCCCGCTACATTTAAAATACGTGTAGTGACATCACTACAATTATAAGCTCTTGATTGGTTAACGTGCCGCTTCAGGGCCGTCAGCACTGTCAAACGTTCAACTAGCTTGAAAAGTTTACGGAGCCAAAGCTCACAAAGGGCCGCAGAGACCGTGATGCTCCTCCAACGGCCTCCGCCATAGACTTAACATGTCATCTTGACGTCGCTGATGCTGACAAAGTCCTTGGTCTGAATGGAGCATTAGCCACTTATTTTTCTGTCCATCAGGCGTCTTTGTTCTTTGATTCAGCTGCTGCTCTTTAGGAATGTAGAAAAAATCTTGTAATCCATGCAGCCAAACTCGCGTTTTCACAGATAAAGTAAAATATCCAACAAAACAAGTGTTTTAAGCTGCCAAAACCAGAAGCAGCCATAAGCTGTGAGAAGAAGGAGGATGTGTTTGGAACTCTAGCAGAGGTAAGCCGCTCTGCCTGCAGGAGCAGTGCAAACAACTTTAGAACTCAACTTTCAACTAGTGATGTCACTTGTTGAACACTTAGCCGTTTTCTAGGAGAGGGAGGGGCAGTTGCTCAGAGAGCAGAATTCAGGAGGATTACTCAGACATGTAAGCCAAAAACCCCTCTGGTGGGGTTTTTATGAGAAAATTGCATTACCTGATGGTTGAAAACTCCAAAAACCTGATTTTGCAAGATATAGCCCCTTTAAACACAGAGAAAATCATTATAAATCTGAGCATGTGGAAAGTAGTAGCTATCTCGGGAGTAAAGCCTAGTTTATGCTTCTGCGTTTTGATGGAGACGGATTGACGCAACGCCATTATCCGTCAACGCAAGGGCTTTCCATCACCTATGCAAGGACGCACAGAGTAGAGGCCCAAATTTTAACTATCCGTCTCCGTCGACGGAAAGCGTATTCACCTGATTGGTCAGTTTCAGTAACAACCAGAGATCGCTTCACCAGAACGGGGTTCTACAGTCGCTGTAATCAGTAGTTAATGCAGCGTTTGGCCACTATATGCTTTGTATTGAAAGGATAACTTATCTAATCTGTTCCTTTGCCGATTTTGAACACAAGGAGGTGTAGGAAAACAACAAAAAACGGCTGCTGTATTTTGTTTCCATGTGTTTCTAGAGTATTGTATAATCCGCACTTCTAGTAAAAAGCTTTACAGCAAAACTTACTTTCTGTCGTTCATTGCTTCTTGAGGAAGAAATGCGTTCACAAGCCTAGAAAAAAACAGAAGCGGCACTGTGATAGTAAGCAGAGACGCCATGAAAACTTAGCACTCCCTGCTGCAAAACAATATAGAATGGAGTGGAAGAGCGGAGTACTATAAACAGAAAATGTCTCTGTCAATGCGTCTGCGTCTGAGTGCAAATTTGCAGTCGGAGAATCATAACTAGGCTTGAAGCAGTCGATGAAGTGAGAGCCAGCATGTGGGAGAAGCCTTACAAGGTCACGGTGAGGGTTTTATGTGCCATAGCTAGTGCTAGCTCGCACAAGCTGCGTGACGTCATACATGCGACTTCTGACTTCTGCATTTTAATTGCGAATTTATACAATCAATTAAATTCCAAATGACTTAACAAACACAGTCAAAATGTAAATGATTATTTATCATTTAAACTAAGATAAAACTAGGGATGAGCGAGTACAAAATTAGCTGTACTCGGACTGGGCCTAACACTGAAGTAGGTGGGCTTTAGCCAAGAAGTGGATGGAATTTCACCCGGAAGTTTGTCTGGATATCTTGGAATTGGCGTGGCCTTAACCGGTATGTGTTTTTAAGCATGCTATTGATATGGGTTAATCAGAAATTTTTATATTTATTGCTGATTATAAAACTATTTACATGACATCAGCATTGATCTTCAGATCAATAGTTTTGTAACAAACAAACAATATATAGAACTAGTTTTGCAATAATGAGTACAACGCTTGTGGTTGCAATTATCAAGTTATGAACAAGAGTTTTCATCACAACATAACTTTAATTTTTTAACTTCAAATTTTTATGATTTGTGGGATTTTTTTGTATCTGTACCAGATATTTGTGTGTAGCTAATTTATTTGTTATATAGTTTTATACCATAACTACCTTTAATTAAAAAAACAAAACAAATAACATTTGATTTTACAGTCCCAGACTCACCCTTTGCCCTTAAGTCCCTTTTTATCAACCTCCAGGATATGCCCCTGGCTAGCAGCATTTAACATTTAACAATAGTCACTTATTAATGATTCTAAAAACTGAAAGGACTCTCTGTGTCAGAAGAGAGTGAGAAAGTAGTTTTTTTCTCACTTTTTCTGCAGCACAGTATGAAGTCTGTTATGCTGCGTTCACACCACACAGTTTGTCTGCGTCAAGTAATGCACCCAATGCATGTAGTTTGACGCATGTACGTTGCCGGACATTCTGAACTATGGCAGATTTTTTTTTAAAATCTGCGTTTGTTGAAAATATTTTCACTGATCCCACTTCATTCAAGTCCGTCAAGTCCGTCAAAAGTTGAGCTAGCTGAACTTCTGCGTCACTACGTTGTTTGCTACATTGTTTGCTACATTATTTGCTACGTTGTTTGCTATGTTGCCGCTTGAAACACAAGTAACGCTTGAAAAGTTGACGGATCCAACGCACACAACGCACTGAAGAGACTCTCGCGGACCTCTGACAGGCTCTACCATAGACTTTACATGTAATCTTGCCGCAACTGGCGTTTGGCGAGGTGTGAACACAGCATAACTTTGTTTTCTGCCGGATCAGCACGATAGATGCGCTCGAATAGCACCTCCTTGGCAAACTGCAAATGTAACATGTTTTATTCTCCTCTCATAGGAAGCAGCGAGTGTTTATGAAAAGCAATGCAATCCGATATCAGGAGAAATTCAGGAGTATGGCCGCTCTGGGACGCAGACACAGTCAGCTACCCAATGAGAATTTTGAGTATGTTATTTGTACTCAGCAAAAGTGCTTTATCTGAGTATCCAGCTCAACTCTAGGTAAAACATATGTATGATTCAGGACGCAAGACAAAGCGGACCAGAAAATAACTTTTATCGCTACATTGACTACCATTCATTATTTGTTCGGCTAGGGGGACCCAAGGGCAAACCGGAAGGGGAGGAGATTTAGGCTCCTCGTAAGCTAACCTTCCTTTACACCCTTCCACTGTTTAACTTCTGAATGGCGGTGATTAACAGTAAATATATATGGGGAGCCTAAGTCTCCTCCCCTTCTGGTTGGACTGTATGTCCCATGGCCGAAAAAACATGGAATGGAAGTCAATGGAGCGCTAAAAGTTATTTTCTGCTCCGCTTTGTCTTATGTCCTGAATCACACATATGATATACCTCAATTTAAATGATAACTAATTATGTACATTTCAACTGTGTTTATCAAGTGATTTGGAATTTATCTAATTGTAAAATTTCACAATTAAAATGCCTACAAATCAGAAGTCAGAAGATGCATATATGACGTTACAAGCTGGCACTAGCTATACATGTAAAACACTCACCAAGAGCTTGTAGAGATTCTCATCTATGCCTGCTCTCACTCCACAGACTGTTTTCCCCCCAACAAAGCTGCTACGTTCCACATGGTCAGATTTATAGTGGTTTTCTCCGTGTTTAATGCTCCTTCTTCGTCCTGGAGGGCACAGCCCTCGCTCTCCTTCTTCTTCTCTAGTTGTAGTCCGCTAAATGTTTTTACACAAAACCTAAAGTAACTTTCTCTGCCTGTGGAAAGTCAGCATTTTTCTCTGCATCAAAATAATTTTTTAAAATTCACAGACATATGTTCGATCCACAGCGCATTTCAAACGGGATCAGAAAATAACTTATCGCTCCAATGACTCTCATTCAATCGTAGAAGAAAAGTGACGTGGGCTACCAAGGAACTATCAACCATCAACACCACCACAATTTCGGCGTACAAATGTAAAAGTCTAGCGATGTTACTGATTGGATTAATTCTTTTTGACAACTGTATAAACATTTAAGTTGATAAGTTAATGTTTAACGGGACCACAGGCAACCTAACGTAATGCAAACATCCAGCAAAATGGTGAAGCACTACGTCCTATTTCATGCCTACTACTCACTCGTTTGCTACGCAGTATGTACTGCATCAACAGGCAAGCAGTAGCTACTATGTAACATGTAGTACATACAATAGGATTTGGATGCAGGGTGGGTAATTGCTATGAGCGCTTTGGGAAGGGAGAGTTGGCCACAGTAGTGCCAGTGTTCTGTGAGAAGAGTAACACAGATATGTGCTGTATGTCAGCCTCAACATTACTCCATTAAACACAAAAAAAATGTTGCTAGATTTGTCGGAACCAAGGTTTTTGAAAAAGATTCACAAAAAGGGCCAAAAAAATGGCTACATTTTGTGACAAAGTCAATAAGTTGACACTACTGGCAGGTAGTACTTAAAGGTTGAATATGGAACATGGGCACCAAAGCGAAATCTAGTGTGTTGAGGTTGTATTTGCAAGAACAAAACTTAATTTTAAGAGCCACAGATTCCAGGCTCGTAGCTGTGATCAGCCAGAATAATCTCCAGCGACGAATCTTTCAAGGTAAGACTATTTTGAACTAATACATTTATTTTATATCAAAATATTTTAAATCAAAATACTAAATTAAAAACAAAATATGGGTCAAAGACAATACGTTTTGGTACCTGTCCATTAGGCATCTTATTTCGGAGGCTGAAAGGGTATGTCTTTGACTCTCCCCTACTTTAGTACTTACATAAACATCCGACAGATTTCACAGCGTACGTATTTGATTAAGGTGTATGGTCGGAGATCTATTTTAATACAGTAAGCTAGCTAGAACAGTCTTTATTATAGCCTCTCACCGCAGCGGTGGAAGTGAGCCTTCTGTACTGGACAGAGCAAGAGGATTTTACTCGGTGTGGATGTTGGTGGATCATGATCAATGCTCTCATATTTAGGATCAACGTCACATAATGAAGACAAATATTGCAAAGCTGTTTAACTGACAGCTAACATCAGCTTGTTAACTGTAATGTGTTAATGAAAAGATTTCTGGCCAGAATATGGAGGAAACAGGATTATCATGCATTCCCTCCCCTCCCCTTGTAAAACGTAAATACACTTCCCAATTACATTATCTTTCCAGGACGTCTCCTTCAATTCATCTTGTTTAGCTCCTGAGTACTAGTTCATGCCAGTATGATAGAAAGCATGAGGCAGTCCCTCAAAGTTAGAATGTCCAGTAGATCTTGTTGCTATGACATGCCATCCTGGTGTTTGACACATCTTTGTCCAAAACATTATGCTGGAACAATAAGCTTGTTTCTCAAACTTGACCTCCCTGTCCTAAATACATTCACTAAAACAAAGAATGAGTCATTACATTCTAATTACATCTGGATATTCCCACCATAGACCAATAATGGTTTAGGCCAATGGTAAAAAAGTGAGGAGAAATGAAAAATACATGCATTAATGATTAATGATAAATATGTGAATAAATAAATATACAAAATAAAGAAAATCCAAAATAAATGTCTGAACACATAATTATCTGTATATATTTAGTTATTTCCACATATATTTATTCATATATTTATTTACATTTTTATCTCCTCAAACCTATATTAAGTCCAATTTTACTACATGTTTATCTTTTTACACAAGTATTCACTCATTTCTAATTGTATTTCCAAATGTATTTATTATATTCAATTTTTGCGGGATCAGTCCTCCATAGGCTTGTACTCGTAATCTGGAAAAAAAAATGTGAAACAAATAACTGCAAATAAATTCAATACAGTATAACAAGACATGGAGCTTATTTATAAGGTGGGGGTGGCAAAAACATCTGCCCAACCCCAATATAGATACAGTAAAAACATATAAGTTCTCATTCATTAAACATGTCTAAGTAACATGAGAACCAAATGTATCAGTTATACAAAAGAAGCCTTTCATATAAAATAAAACCTTACCTGAAATGTTTTCTAATCTGATTTTTGCATACCAGATGGATCTCTTTTTCCTGCTGCTGACAAGCATGGATGGGTAAACTTTTAAAAATCTCCTTAGCAGCTCCGCTATCAAACTGAAGTACTCTTCAAAACACTGCAGCAGGACAGCGGCAAGCTAAAAACCTTAACTCGGGGCAGATTTTATCTTGGGAAGTGCATTTCTAATCTCAGTCTTTCCATATCACTGCACCCTCACACAGATGAATAGTTTGAAAAACTTAGGGCGAAGAAAATTGTCTCAAAAAAAAAAAAAATTAAATAAGTGTGCATTGCCTAAGGGGGTGACTGCTATGAATAGATGTTACTGTGCTTTCTTTGCATGGAATTAGATAGCAATAGCTTTAGTCATAAAGCAGATTCCAGAACTAGAAGCTTTTCAAGTATTATATGAAGATCGTCAAGTAGAAAATGATAATTATCTGTTCGTGCATATTACTGTGCATTTCACCTTTAGGGTGTTTTCATCTTATAATTCTACCTACTTAAATGCTCACTTGCTGTTCAGGAAGATAAAAAAGAAATAGTTACAGAGCATTGATATTCTTGTTTTCGTGGTTTGAAGTCATATATTTACTGTCAGATAATTTTGGGTAGAAGGAGAGACAGGAGAGGAAACGGTATGTAAACCCAAATAGAAGTGTAGGAATGTCAGAGGTGGTCAACAGATCATGTTGGCATGTTAAGACAAATAGTGCTTGCAACAGTACAATATCCCAGAGGAGAAACCACAACACCACACAAAGGTGACCACATGAGCCATGGGCTATTATTCAACACAGACTTTTGTCAGAAAGTGGAGTTATTTATTCAGCTCAAGATACACTGAAGCATCATCTCAGGGACCCGTTATTCTCAGAGGGCCACAGTTGTCTCGGAATCAGTCTGGACCTGCCTGAAATTTTGATTCAGTCAAGATTAGGTAGACTCTGCTAAGTTTGATGTCCAATGCACACAACATTCCTACAGAAACATGAAGCAGGTTAAAATACATTTGTTCTAGATATCTACATTGTCATTCAGTTTCCATGCCCTTTTCATTGGCACAAATGTGCTGTTACTTTTGGATTTTGAGGAACTATTTTTTTTTCAGGGTGCATTGACTGCACAGATACATCTTTGGCAAAATTTAAAAACAAGAATTAAATTAAATGAGGTGAATTTCATTTCAAATAGTTGATTCTCTGGCATGGACTCAGCTTTAAGATACAATACTTACATTTTTAAGATAACTAAATTTTTGTCATGTTTGCTGGGTTTTAGGACTCAAATGCAGCACACGACTCAGAAAACCAGGCAGTATTTGTGGTTAAGGTACAATGATGTTTATTTAACAGAATGATTAATTTCAGTTGTCTTAGGGGGATCACCAGGAATGGAATCACTGAAGCGGATGGAGAACTGTTGTTAGAAACAGAGATGTTAGATTCGTAAAAGAGGCAGAGAGACAGATGCTGGAGGACGTGACTTACTGGAATGTGGATCGTTCGGATCTTGGAGGTGGTAAGTGAAATCCTGTAACCTGTGGCTGACAGATGGTTTACAGAGGTCCTGGCTGTGAGTGTGTGGCAGGTGGAGCGGGCAGACAGGCAAGCGAACGGAGGACAGACAGACCAGCGGAGGCAACGGTGCAGAGGCTGACCAGGAGGACATCCAAAGTAAGCGGTTTCCGGGGAGTCTTTCCAGAGGAGCGGAGGTCAGAGGAGAAAACCCAGGAGGACAAGGAAGATTCTGGATCAGGATCTGCAGAGGAGGCAGGGTAAGTAATAGCTACTTCAAGTTGAATCTTCAGGAAGGTTTTCTAAGACTAAGTTGGCCGTGTTTATCACACTTACAGCAAGAACAATCTGGTGTTAGTTTGCAGCAACCGTTCCTCCTTTGTAGCTGGAGTTGATGAGCCCTGATGAGCTGCACCTGCCGCCAGCGGCCTGCCACACCCCTGCAGAAAAAGTAGGAGAACAAACACACAGCAGAACACCAGCACAAACACAGAATCCCAACAATTTTGATGCGTATCCATGATTGTTTTCCTTTTGTAACACCCAGCTTTGTCCAAGTTCATTATTCATTCCCAAGATTAAGTTTAGACCTTCAATTAAAAAACTAATTGCTCGTCCTTCTCTGTGTATCTCTTTCATGTGTATTGTAGTCTTGTTACAACAGTAGGGTGCTACCAACGGTGTTCAAATAGAGATTGTTTAAGAACAGAAAACCAGTCTTATTAGCCATGTTTGAACCCGCCTTAAACCCAGTTTATGCTTCTGCATTTTGACGGAGACGGATTGACGCAATGCCAACGCAAGGGCTCTCCGTCATCTACTCAAGGATGGACGGAGTAAAGGCGAAAATTCTAACTATCCGTCTCCGTCAATGGAGAGCGTATGCATCTGACTGGTCAGTTTCAGTAGCAGCCAGAGATTGCTTCACCAGAACGGGGCTCTATAGTCACTGTAAACAGTAGTTAATGCAGCGTTTGGCCACTATATGCTTTATATTGAAAGAATAACTTTTCTAATCTGTTCATTTGGTGATTTTGAACACAAGGAGGTGTAGGAAAACAACAAACAACAGCTGATGTGTTTAGTTTCCATGTGTTTCTAGAGTATTGTATAATCCGCACTTCTAGTAAAAAGCTTTACAGCAAAACTTACTTTCTGTCGTTCATTGCTCTTTGAGGAAGAAATGCGTTCACAAGCCTAGAAATAAACATAAGCGGCGCTGTGTGATAGTAGGCAGAGACGGCATGAAAACTTAGCAACCCCCTGCTGTCCTGGTCGAGCAACGCTGAAAAAACAACAGAGAATGGAGTGGAAGAACGGAGTACTACAAACAGAAAACGTCTCCGTAAATATATATGCGTCTGAGTGCAAATTTGCAGTCGGAGAAGCATAAACTAGGTTTTAATGTATAAAAATACTAGAATTAGATTGTTCAGTCTATAATAGAAGTAATTTTCGAAAGGTTAATGACTTCTTAACCAGATACCTGTTAGGCAAACATTTCTTACTCAAAATAATGTTTTATTTTTCCTTACATTGTTTATTGGTTTAGATATAAATCAATGGTGCTAATTAGTTAAACTAATCAAAATTGGTAAACTAATTTAGCTTTCATTCCAGCTTTGCAAAGTAAGCCATAGTCTTTTAAAGCAGATTCAGTTCCAGACTCTTCGAGAACTGTGATATCAGAATTTATTATTTTTTTTTCTTTTATTGCATATTTATCCATTCATTGTGTTCTTTTATTTTTGGTTATTCATTTATTTTGATCAGTTGTTTTGATCAGTTTGTTTCTAGCTTAGATGATTAAAGGTTTGTCTTATTTTTCTCTCTTCACCACGACAGACAGCGCCCGCATAACTGCAGACGCCTTACCGATCCATCTATCGATCTCTGGCTCCATTTTTCCCTCATTCGTGAACAAGACCCCCAAATACTCCTCCACTTGAGGAAGGACCCCATCCCCGATCAGAAGAAGGCACCCTACCCTTTTCCGGCTCAAGACCATGGTCTCAGACTTGGAGGTGCTAATCCTCATCCCAGCCGCTTCACACTCTGCTGCAAACTGCTTCAGCGAAAGCTGTAGTCCAACTCTCACTGAAAACGAATCCGACTTACCGCCGGCAATGCGAACCAAACTCTGACACCGGTCATAAAGGGATCTAACATCCCTTACCCCATACTCCCGGAGTACCCCATACAGGATTCCCCGAGGGACACGGTCGAACGCCTTCTCCAAGTCCACAAAACACATGTAGACCGGTTGGGCGAACTCCCACGCACCCTCCAGGACCCTGTTAAGGGTATATATTAAGAAAATACTAAGATGCCTCTAAAATTTGCTTCTCTTTAAATTCACATGTAGATGGTAACAAGTTGGATACAACTGGGTATTTTAACATGACAATGTCGGCAAACATACATCAATCTTTGAAATGAATGAAACGAGCAAAATGTTAAAGCCTCTATATTAAATTTCCAAAACAAGCTAGCTTAAAACCTTTTCTTAATGCACCTTAACAACATTTTAAGAAAGTATAGCTATTAATATTTTGATTAGATTAAAACGAAACAAAGGAAAATAATAAAAAATAAGAAAATCAAAATCCAACGATTGGACCATCTTCTTTTCTGACTCACCGGACAAGCACACTAACACATTTACATGGCTCCTCCACTCATTACATGGTGCCGCATTCTGCAACAGAGCATCACTGGTGAGGGAGATTCTCCACTCAATAATGTCAGGGAAGGTAAACTACTTAAACTTTAGTACAAACTACCAGAATCTCAGAAAGAAAAACAGCATTTCAAATCACAGAAAACAAAAGACAGGTGAGTGAACTGCAACTGGTGTTTTGTGATCTCTCGTTTGCTATGGCAATGTATGTTCCCAAATCAGTGGGGCGCTGCCTAGGGGCTAAAACCAACAGAAGTGATGAGTGTTCTGTGACTGTGTTTATTATTTAAGGTAGCTCGTAAAAAAATAAATAAAAATAAAATAAACGGTTTAGCACCTTTAAGCTTCGTGTATGGCCCAGACCTGAAAACCTACTCAAAGTTTGTCAAACTCTGATCACTAAAAAAAGTGTAAGGTTTTGCTGCAACTTGCTAAGGGATAAATTATCCAAATGTTAGTAAGAGTGTATGTTTATCTTTGAAATTAATCAACGCTGAAGTTGTTAATGTGTAACTAGTTTACCATGGAAAAAGAATGACTTACATTACTAAAATGCCAAAACCATTATAACATCCCCGTGTTTGATGAGTAAACAAATTAATTTGTTTAAAACAGTATAATTGATTCATAAATTTGGGGACCTTTCCCATACTTGGCAAAAAATATTGTTTATTATTTTTTCAGTTACATGGAATATTCTAACTGGTTAAAACAATATGTGCTGTAAGCTTACAGTGATGGCTGAGAGAAGAACGAATATACAGTGTTATTTTCTATTATTAAAACCCAATCTCATCTCTCTCCAAAACAAAAAAAGCACATATTTTTTCCTATTTTGCCATGGTAATGGAGATGAACAACATGACTACATAGAAAAATCCAGTGTCATCACCTCATTTTCTAAAATACTCCCAGAAAAGCTTTTAGTCATGCAACCATGCAATCAATAATGGTTGAACGCTACAGTACTTTGAAATGTTTTTCTGGGTATGATGAGCTTTTTCACCAGATATGTTGTTGCTTCAGTTAAGATTATGAATTGTTTGAATTATAAAACATTCTCAATCCATCAGTATTTGATGTTTGTCTTAAAACTAGGATGATTATGATAATTCTGCTGTTATGTCTTAATCAAGAAGTTATGTAGCAACATGCTTTTGAGTCGTTTTAGGAGAAGTTGGGCTAAGAGGTTTCTCAACAGGAACATAACAGTAACCGATTTTGGTAGTGTCACTGAGTTGGTAAGATAGTGGTAAATATATGTCCCAGGATTTAACAATGAATTTTTCACAATGCTTCAGAGTACATAATAACAAAATATTAGTTTAACATACATGCATTAAGACACATTCTCTTTTTATTACCACAAATGAATTTAGAACTTTTTAATGAAGTAAGAATTTAAAAAAGAAAAAGCCAGATTGACAATCTTTTCTCTTGAGACGTCTTATGTGAGAGTAATATGACTTTTTATCACTTGAATTTAGGAAATTCAAATTTTAGGCAGGCTCTTCCTTGCAAAAGACTCATCTGCTATGTTATCAACAGCAAAGTAACTCAACCAAAGTTAATCGATTACTCTTTGTAAGAAGATAACCTACACCGTATTTTGGAGTTTGATATGTTGGAGTAGAGAAATGTATCTCAATTCATTCTTATATATATATTAATTCATATATTTAATATTTTTTCTTTCAACATTAAAAATGAAAAAAAATTTCAAAGATATATTCACAAAGATAGATATTACATGCATTCCTTTTACATAATTACAGGTTTAAAGTATTTGTTTCTCTTAATTTAATAATGATGGTATAGGTGTTCATTGATGTCAATATTGATATTATTGGCAGTTTATGCGGGTGCCAAGTCCTGCTACAAACGGAAATCAGTATCTCCATAGACCTTGTCAGCAGAGGAAAGCATGAAGTGCTCTAAAAAGTTGTGGCAGATGGCTGAAATGACTATGGACGTCAGAAAACTCCTTGGAAAAACACCAGCAGATGACATGCTTTACAAATAGTCTCCGACTGTGGAAAACTCAAGCAGAACCTCAAGCAACTGGGATTCCGTGCCTTTAAGCTTTTTTCTGCTCTCTCTGGAACCTTGCTCTTGTCTAAGATAACATTTTTTTTTTATTTGAAAAAAGTACATTGGAGCATTAAGCAACTGTCATTTTCTTTGTCTGTAGCCCAGGTCACACTGTTTTGGTTATTGAGCTGATTGACAGAAATGTAACTGTCTACTTTCTAGATACATATATGCATTGTAGATTTTGAAGTACTGACACTCCAGTTCAAATATTCATAATAATTTAGGTGCACTTTACATGTCGGTATTGATTGTATAAAAGTGAGACTGTCATACCATTTTTTGTTTTTTTTTGTCTAGTTGAAGGCTCATGAGAACAAGATGCTGTACCTAATAAATAAGTATTGCTGCACCGCAGGCATGACATGGCCAGATTTTTGTGATAAATTACATATAAATACAACATTCTCTGCCAAATTCCTCACAGTGGAAGACCTTTGTCCCTGGTTCACTTTGGAATCTGAGCAGTAACACACACTGAGTTCAAGCAGCATAAATCGGTCAAGGAAATAATCACTTTAAGCCTGAGATCAAAGCCATTGTAGCAGCAAACAACTTGACCTTCCAGACTTCCCGTGCTCAGCATGGGAAGGACATTAAAGGGACAGGAGGATGTGTTTGTGTCTGACTGTACTTGTAAAAGCGGAGAATTGAATAAACAAGCTGACAAATTGTTCCTGATATGAGACACTTGCACGTCCACAACATGTTCTTTCACATTAACTTGCACCCCTTATGTGTAAGAAAATTAACAATAGCTGTTGTGGTGCCACTTTCTATCACATTTAAAGCAGGTGTAAAAAGATGTACACACTGATAGCATATTAGTTTACTATCTGTAGGCCCTACAGGATGTGGGCCCCCATTTTAGAATGAGTTTTACCTTTTAGTAAGAAAAAAACCCCAAACCTATTACTTTAAAAATGTGTTATAGATTGGAATAAGTGTTGTATGAAAAGAAAGTCCAATATTTATTCATCTGAATACAGCTAGTTTATTTTCAACGCTTGAGTGCTGGTGACACATAGTCTGGCTGTCTCTTAAAAGGACAATTTTCCCAGTGGGACACCATACACTTGGAGGCTGCTCATTGAACCAAAAGATCAGCAATAATTTTGTTTATATTAACTTTAAATAAACTTCACTGATCACATGTTCAAACAGAACATGCACTGTTCTGAAATTGTCAACTGAAAATAGAACGTTGCAAGCTTCCTATATTGCCACCATTTCATTCAACATGCAGAGCCTATTTTTTCTACGGTTTACCATATTAAGTGGGAGCAATTTTAAAGAAGTGCAAAACGGGACAAGAGGTGGAAAATTCTTTATTAGTTGGATCACAGTGACTCAAATAAAACATTGACATCTCTTTTTTTTCTGAATCAGTAGCCTATCACATTATATTTTCATTTCATTGTCTTGCTTGGTGCAGCCACCACCATGTTTTACATGGATGCTGTGTTCACCCTGATCTGCAGGGTTGGTTTTCCTCCACAGAAGTTTGTGTTTGGTTTTCTGTGACCAGACCAGCTTCATTCACATGTTTGTTGGCTTGTGGCAAAGGGCAAACATGTGGACATCTCATGACTTTCTTTCAGCAATGCCTTTCGTTGTGTCAGTATACCATAAAAAACATATATCCTGTCCCATCAACACATGTTCCCATTTGTGCCTCTTGACTGTTTTTCTGATTGATGCTCCCTTTGCCCTGCCTTTCAGTTTAGGTGGATGGCCTTGCCTTGGTTGGTTTTCAGTTGTCTCATACTCTTTCAGTTTTTGCATAATGGATTGAACAGTGTGCTGTGAGACAATCAAAGCTTGGCATGTTATTTTGTAACTAAGCCTTGATTTGAACTTGTCTACAACTTTATCCCTGAGATTTCTCATGTACTCCTTGACTTACATGATACTATTTGTTCACTGATGTTCTCTAACAAAACCCAGAGACCTTCACAGAACAGCTGTTTTTTTACTGAGAGTGCATCTCACACAAGTGTAATCTGCTTTCATGAAGGGTTATGGTAGATAGGCCTCATTGAGTGGGAGTAGCGTTTGTGAGTGGAGATGATTAGGACTATTTAAAGGTACAAATGCATGTAGATGTGTTAGTTTTATAGAATGACATGTCTAAAGTCAAACAACTGTGGATTATAGAAAAGTAAAATCTCAGTAGATGTCTTAATTTAAAAATGTGGGCTGATGTGTCATTCAGGACATTTTTAAAATAGCTTTTAAATAATTTTCTGTACTTTAATATTTACGCCAACTAAATTTCTATTTCTCAAAAAGTTTATTTTTTTCTTTTTTTACATCCTCACACAGCTATCACACACACTACTCACACTTTTTCTTTAAACATACTCAACATGTCTTCAATTTTTTCTAGTCACATCTTTTTTCATTTGTTTTTTTATATTTTTACACGGTCATAGTGTTTAAGGAAGTGTGAGATTTGGCATACATGTTGAATAGGAAGTTAACATTTTTGAAATGTTGCCAACTGTCATGTATATTTACAGGTAACAATGGGATTACAATCATTTTTGTCAGTCAAGCAATGTCTACCAAAGAGTTACCCACAGATTGTCCTTATAATACCATCGATACAAAAGCAGGGCTAGAGAATCCATAAAGAATCACACATACACATTACATCACAGCCTGGTCAAAAGACACTTTACAGATTTACTTTACAATTTACAGAATTCAATAATTATTAATGTAAGCCTATGAGCATAACAAATACATCTTAACCAATAAGGAAAACACCAGCTGCATGAAATCATAGGTTGCAAGGGTGCATGGTGTAATAATATGAATTACTGATTACATTCTGAGTTGTGTTCTGCTGTAGATGCTGTTGACGGACAGTCTAGTGTGGGAAACACAGTGACTGTTAATAAATCATATAACCTCGTTCAGCATAGCAATATAATCTGGAGTTTGTTGTGAATTATAACTGTTTATAACATGCCAAAAAATAGCTAACAGGTTAAATACTAAAGACCATGATTTAAGGATGTAAAAATATTTAACAATTAAAAACACCCTTCAAAATGTATAGTCACATCAATACAGTACTTCCCTTTACATATGTATTTTGTTAACAGCTGTAAGGTACTTTAATGCTAATTTAACACATCTAAACAGTTTGTTTAGATGTGTTAAAATGTGTGAATTTAGATTTATGGGTCCATCTTAGACAAAAAGTGATATAAGGAGTGACATAGGTGGAACAAGAAGTTTCTGACAGAAATTAAAGATAAAATGCAGTAACATTCTTCAAAATAGTAAAAAATGAATTCTACTTAGAGCAAAATCTTAAAATATAAAAACCCATGTTGCATTGGATAATTTAGCCACCAAACAGGAAATTACAGCTGCTGCAACCAGTGTCATAAGTTAATAGGCCATAGTAGGGTGGGTGTGTGGGTGTAAGGAAGAGAACGGCCGCAGAATAATTCCAGCCACACAGTGACCTGCTGTGTGCCACTTGTGGCTGTAATGCACCACAAGAAGAATAAGACATCATGAGCAATATCACATGTCTTGTCTAATTGTATTCATCAAGCTAAAATAAGCTTTTCAGTTAGCCTGCCACAGAGCAGGCTTGTCCAAGAGCATATGTCCCCATAGTGACTAAGCAGGGTTTAAGATTAGCCTCATTTGTGGAGCTGAATTTGGGGAAATTAAGCTGGGTTTGTTAAAGTAAGAATGCCTCTTGAAATTAGCTTGCTTCATGGAACTTTTCTAAAGTTTTGGCCAGCAGAGAAGACTTTGTTGGCCCTACGGCTAAGAAGACATATGACCTATTTTTCTTCATTACCAAAATTATATATATTTTCTTATTGGCATAACAATGGGAAAAAGTATAATTGTTAAATTACTTTCCACATAGTTAAACATTTACACACACAACTATTACCAGACCGTCAAGGATTTTGGGAAAGCCAGGTGCTGATGTTATTGCTTCATAAACATTTGATCTGGTATATTAAGTTATTTCACAACATTTGATTTATATGTGGATATATTTTAATGAAGCACATCAGACACACATCCTCCTTTTGTGAAATCCAGGGTAATTTCAAATAAATCCCACAAGACATGAAGAAAATTTTGCACCTTCACAAATCTGAATCAAGAGCAGAAGGCCTTGTGAAGAGGCAGGTGAAGCACATAAAACTTATTAACCACAGTTAAATGAGTTATGTATGAAAGTGGGTCGAAAGGCCACCCAGAAAAAAAAAAAAAAACAGTATTCCAAAAGCAATATTAAAAGCTAGATTTAGTCTGGTCTCAGCTCTATGTGTTGCTGTAGTGCGGAATCTAATGCTAAAGCCGCAATGAAACAATTTTTTAAAACTGCAAATATTTCACAAGATTTTGATTTTCTTATGGAATCCACCTCTATCAAGGTATTGTGGCAATTAAATGTTTCATTATATCTCCTTATCAAATAAGTATTGCTGTTTGATAGAAAAAACGATTATATATATATATATATATATATATATATATATATATATATATATATATATATATATATATATATATATAACAGTGTGCATGTGTCTATATGAGTTTCTCTTTGTGTGAATAATAGCTTTTCACGATATTATTTCTGTAAGGTGTTTCTGACCAGCAAAATCAAATTTCAGTTCGTCACATTAAAAGCTCATTGGAAAGGAGAAAAAAAACACATGACAATCATGTCTAGAGCTGATTTCTGTAGATAGTAGCCAACAATAAAAAAGCATCTGTAGACATTTTGAAAAAGAAAAGATAAAGTCTGCTCCAGAAGAATATGATTGGACATATGGTTTACTGGTCCTTCTAATGTTATTTTTTTTAATATAAATTAGTTGAATTCAGTTCAGTTCGATTAAATTTTAATTCAGTTTATTCTATAGCACCACTCTAAAACTAATGCAATCTTAAGGGACTTGAACAAAAAACAATTGAATAAATTAGAAATCAATTTATATACAGAAAAATATAGTGGACTTAATTCAGTCATACTAACAAATTCAAAGGCAATCATTGAAATTCCAGTATGATACGAGTTTTAAAAAAATACAGTCAAATTTAGTTAAATACACCAACTGGCCAAAAGGTTTTCCATCTAAAAAACAAAAACTTGTCTACTGCATTGAGTCAGTGATTGAGTCAGCAATCCTGCCTCCTATACGAACATGGAGCAAATGTGGACAGTGAAATACATAGCTTAGTGTGAGCAGCTGTCCGCCATGTCTGACTGGGGGTTTGAGAAGTAAGAACAGACGTGAAAAAAACCAACAACAAAAAAAAAAAAAAAACAGAAACATTTGCCCAGCAATACTGTCTAAATCAAAGAAATAGTAAATAATTAACTATGACAAAAGTTCTATTTTAGTGGCTTCATCTTGGAGAGAAATACAATGAAGCAGATAAGCTATGAGCCTCTAACAAGGTTGAAATTGTGGAAAATTGTGTACATAACAGAGTTAGTAACAGCAAGACTTCATTTAGTTGTCCTGTGTAGAGGAGAGAGAATATCTAAGAGCCAAGTGTTTGGAATTCCTTATAGTAAAGAATTACAGCAGTTAGATTCACAAAAGTATAAATAAAACTTTAAATATGCAGCATCTTGCAAAAGTCTTCATTTTCCTCCAACCTTTGCATTCTATTTTCCTTACACCCAGTGGCGGATTTAGCAGTTTGGGGGCCCCAGGCGAACAAACACATGGGGCCCTATGCAGCTGTTGTTTAGAACCTTTTTCAATTCTAAGTTAGGAAAATGTCCTTTATGTAACTTCTTCACTGGTCCAATCATTAAATGGCACTAATTTCCAGAATTTAGATGTTTGGAACTGCATCTAAATGAAAAACACATTTTCCACTTATAATATTAATTTCTGTAAAGGTCAGTTCCAGGCAGCCATGTTTATAACAAGGTGTAATCGGATTTAAGACTCTTAATAAAAATGAGAGAGATTCCTTTAAGCATTTGGAGGTTTTAATAAAAGTTGAATCAATCATACAGAAGAACAGGACAGATCACAGTGAATGCTGAATGCTGCCCCCTAACCTGCTCAAATGAAAATAAGTATTTATAAAGTTCAGCAACCTTGCCTCTATAACTTCTGAAGACAAAACTATTCTCTCAGGGTGGGGATTTCTCAGAATGAAGGCACCTGGCTCTTTAGCTGGGAATAAGTGAATCTTGACAGATACAAAACAATGGTAATAGCTTGGGTTAAATCGTAACACAATTAAGAGAAACTCTCAAAACTAAGTATATAAGAAGAATCAATTTTCTCAGGCAGTGAGGTTTTCTCTAACCTCGATTCCCATTGGAACTCAATACCTGTTTTCTGGCCCTTCTGCTCTCAGTGTTAATAATACTAACAGATGAATCATAATAATAAATTTCTCCATCACACAAGGCAAGGCAAATTTATTTGTATAGTACACTTTCAGCAACAAGCTAATTCAAGCTGACATGCACAGAATTCCATGTTGTTTCAAATGGGCTGCAAGCAGTGAAAGCTGGAGAAAAATATTATTGGTTGAGCTGATATACCCACAGATTTACCTTCCTAGAATTAGGGTAGTACTAGGAGTACAGAAACCTCAGAGTTCACCTGGACGACAGACCGGACTGGAGAATCAACAGTGAAGCCGTATACAAGAAGGGACAGAACTGACTGTACTTTTTGAGGAAGCTGAGGTCCTTCAAGGTTTGCAGCAAGATGCTGCAAATCTTCTACAAGTCTGTTGTGGAGTGTGTCATGTCTTCGTCCATCATCTGTTGGGGTAGTGGCATCAGAGCCAGGGACTTAAAACGGCTCAACAACTTGATAAAGAAGGCTGGTGCTGTTCTGGGGACACCTGTGGAACAACTGGAGATAATGATGCAAAGAAGGAATCTTCATAGAATTGAAAAGCTTATGGACAACTTTGAGCATCCTCTTCATTAGACTATCCTACAGCAACAGGGTATCTTCAGTCAGAGGCTTCTTCAGTCACTGCAACACAGACCGCAACATGAAATCATTTTTCCCCACAGCCATCATGGTCTACGACAACTCCTTGAAAAATTAATTAGTAATGATCTACAACAACACTTACTGTAAGTTCCCTCTGGGATCAATAAAGTATTTTTGAATTGAATTGAATTGATGCCACTTGCCAACTCCGGCTCTAGAACATGGTTTTAACTAGTTATTAATTATTTATTTTATTATTTTTTTTTATTCTTTTCTCAAGACTAGTTTTAACCGCTTTTAACTTTTAGCGACTTATCGCGTTTTTATTTAGAGCACGGACTACTGTTTCTTTTATCATGCCTTTACTAACCTGTAGCTCCGGGTGTGAGGGTTGTGTCAGGCTAACGAAGAAAATTTTGGAATTGAAGCAGAGGATCTCTACTTACACCTGATCCAGGACCACACGTGGACGTGGACATCATCTTCAGCCGGACTTTCGGTGGTGCCACCATTGCCCAGCTGGCTGCCAAAATCCACTGCCAGCCTGGTGAAGCTGCGGAGGGGGAATCCATCGCTGGGTCTCCAGGCGGACTCGGATAGACGAACGCCAGCAGAGGTATAACATCTACGGCAGAGGAAGAGTGCTGATTCCAGCAGGGGGCTAAGCCAAAAGCCTCCCTCAGCTCCACTCCGGTGTCCCAGGGTGCGAGATGACGGTCGGGCCTGGTCGCACAGGGGGCAACTGGAGCGGTTGCCACCGTTCACCTGTACCCGACCTTCCGCTCTCAAACCGTTTCAGTGCCCTGGGGGATGACTGTCCTCCTCTGACTGTCCCTCCAACTGCGCTGAAGCACAGCAGCTCTGCAGGACGACCACCCATCCCCTCCCAGCAGCTGGAGCAGCAGTCGGACTCCGGTACCCCCCCGGGTCACGCCAAACCCAGGACTAAAGCCGGGACCCGCCGAGGTGTGCTCCATTACACCCCCAATCCATGGAACGAGTCCTCGGCGACCCCAAACATTGCTGCAGTCCTGTGGAAGCCAAGCTGCCAAATATCCAGCAAGTCCTAGACACCGATGGATCTTCTGCCCAGCAGCTTGCACACCATCCACCCAGCACTCTCATCATTGGAGATTCTGTTATCTGGCACATTAGGATCAGAGGAGCTGTTACTATTTGTTTTTTCTGGAGCTACAGTAAAGGACATTTCTGAACAGATTCTGGACTCCATCCAACGTCACCCATCCGTGAGTAAGGTTATAATTCATGCTAGCACCAATGACATTCGTAAACAGCAGTCTAAGCTCTTAAAGCAGGATTTTATTCATCTTTTTAATCTTTTAAAAGACAAACCCCTATCTTTTTTTATTTTTGGCCCCACTCCCACCATCTGCAGAGGAGTAGGTCATTTCTTTAAACACCTGGCTTTCCTCTGCCACCGTGATGCACAATATTGGTTTTATAAACAATTCTAACATTTTCTGGGGCGGGAGTCAATTGTTCGGACATATGGACTACATTTAAACAGACAAGGCACACGCATGCTGGCACTAAGCCTGGCATAGTTTGCCCACCCCTGTCCCACCGGTCCCAGCTGCTCCTGCCCGCTCTGCTCCGTCCACAACTTTCTAATGTCAAGCTGGTCCCTGTTCCAATTAACTCACCCCTGATTTTAACAATAACTCATATATCGGACTTGGACCTTGCCCTACTTCATTCATAACTGTAATTGTCAGCAGAGAGCGAACAATTAATCATAAACTAAATCAATGAAACCCAAATAATCTTCAACGGTTACTAAAAATCCCACCTTCAGTCAATCATACAGTCACTCTATCTCCAACCACTATTAATGTGGCTCTTTTAAATGTTCGCTTTCTGCTGAATAAAACTTTTATAAGAAATGACTTGATTTTAGACAATAACCATAATTTTTTTATTTTTAATGTAGACATGGCTGAGTGCAGATGCCCCTGCTGTTTTTACAGAGGCCTCCCCACCTAATTTAAACTTTTCTTATTCAGCGAGGAGTAGCCAGAGGGGAGGCGGAACTGCTTTTATAAGTTAATTAACTCTTTCCGTCAAACCTGTTTTATTTGATAATTTTACCACTTTTGAATGCAGTGCCTCTGTTTTTAGCACTCTTCAGGTTTTATGTGTCACAGTTTATATGCCACCAAAAAGGAATGCAGTTTTTATTCCAGAATTTTCAGAGTTTTTATCAATTATACACAACTGCTATGAAAAGATCATTTTAGCTGGTGGTTTTAATCTACATACAGATAACCGTTTAGATCCTTTATCAACAGATTTTTTTTTATATATTTTGAATTATATGGATTTTAGCCAGCATGTCATGCAGCCGATTCACAACAGAGGACACACCCTGGATTTGGTCATAACGTATGGCATGTCCACCAGTTTGTCCACTGTTGTTGACTTGGCTGTCTCTGACCACTACTGTGTTTTTTTCAAAATCAACAGTTTTATCCAATTAGAAACCTCTGTGAGAACTGTCAGGAAGTGTCATCTAACACCTGAAGTGGCTGCAGGTTTTATAGAAGTTCCCTTCTATACCTTTACCTGACACGTGATTTTATTGTGAATTTGCAGCATCTGCACAAAAAGTGTTTTACAATCTCTGAAAAGTTTCTCTTCAGAAGAGACCATAATATTATGCTACCTGAAATATACTGTTGGAAGATTGGAACTGGTACAAAATTGACAAGACCAAAACCTTTCAAACAAAATTTGCAAGTCTGAAAAAAAAATCTGAGATATATTAAAACACAAATTATAAAAAATAATATAGTTTGGGTTTTCTTTGTAGTATTTATTAATAAAAATAGAAAGGGCACGTTTAGTATGCGCCAAACCTTGCAAGCCAACTGCCAGGTTTATGGCTTATATTGTTTTCAGTTTTTTTTTTAATAAGTTTTAAAAGTCCTTTGTTATTGAACTCACCATTTTGAACGCTCTTTGAAAGTAGCACAAGTGTGTGACAGAGTAGTAAGGACAAGTGTCTCCTTTATATTTGTGAGGTGCTTATAAAACATAGATCGGTCCTACATATTTGAAGATTCGTTCCTTTCTCAACAGCTGGAACGATGTGAGCAGGAAAGGGTCTCTAATCTGCAGGAAAAATAAGACAACGAAGTTTAACAGAAAGTAGCTGTGGATGATCAGTGCAAACCAGCCTTTACAATGAAAGCACACACTCACACAAGACTGATTGGCGCTGTTGTCATTCACTTGCTGAGGTCATGGAATAGTCAATTTTAGCGGGGGGTTAGGGGACATTGAAACACACCTGCTGACAGCCTGATGGCATTACAGCATATATGTTTTTTATTTTATTTTTTATGACGGTGTGGAATAATTTTGAAGGAAAATTGTTTTTTTTTAACCATGTAGGTGGGTCAAAAATTAATGCCCAACTAACCAAAGTTAGCAAATACCACATGTTTTTCAACTTGTAACTAGATCCCTCTAAATTTGTATTCCTCTTCTTTTTGTCCCATGACAGATACACAAAATAGTCTAAAAGTCCCTCTGAGTAAAAGCATTACATCTAATAATATATGCAGTATTCAAGTACTTGTCTTTGTAGTTTGAAGTAAGATTATATGTCTCTTTGCACCCACAGAGGACACTGAGCCGAAATGGACAAACTCCCCTTTTACCGATAGGAAGAGTTATTCATCTGACAGTACTTGAAAGGAACTGCTGAGAGAGTGGCCCATCTGGGTGGCCTTGATCCAACCTAAAGAAACTTATCTCAACTCCTCTGACAGCACGCATCCGTCAGTTAGACGCCTTGCAGGATAGAGATTTAAATTCCTGAGTTTGTGTCAGGCTTGCTCTCTTTAGTGATTCAAAGGCATATGTGGAGCAAATGCAGAGCTGCTTATTAGTCATAGTTTTAACCGCAAACCTCTCACTCATAACTTAATGTTAATGAGCCACTTTTATCGTAAAATTGACCTTTGTCTTTCAAAAGAAGACATAGATGGCTGTGTTTTAAAAAAGATTCTGTCTGTGCAATAATAATGGGAGTAACTGATACAGTTCTCTAGTTCCATAGACAGAACTCATTCTTGATGGGTTCAGTGAAAACACCAAAAGACCCTTTTTGGCACATAGTTTTTAATATAACCACAAAGCTGTCAAACAGAACCCCAGAGTGCTAAAGAGTCACTCCGTTTTAATACATTTTTGAAGAAGGAGAGAGTTGTTTCATTACAAGTAGTCATGGACCTGTATGCATATTCCTTTGAAACTTTAGAATTTCCTTATGGTTGTAAAACTTTTTCAGAAATAAAAAAATAACATTTTTGGCATCTATTCGTGTCTGTCTTATTGATACTTTCAACATGTTTTTAAGTATTACCCAGCAGTTAGTTACATCCATCTCCATAGCATAATGTGGCAAACAATGTTTTAACTTGGTGACGGTGTGCTTAGGCTAACTTGCAGTGGTTATATTGCATGACCGGTGGCAGTTTTTATGTGAGTTCTATGGTTTACTGCCCAGTGTATAATTCATTTTATGACAACACTAGCACTTTAAAACGGAATCAAAGATTATTTTAAGTTTTCTGATACTTTCTTCCTTGAGTTGTTAAGATTTAAGCACTATTAAAAAAACAACACAGCCACGCAACTTTAAAATACATTAAGTGGAATTAGATCTGTTCTATCCAATTTAGTTTGAAAGTAAAGCATTTTTCCTACTTTCATTATCAATGGTTTAAAAAATTTTGTTACAAAGCTATGTGATTATTCAAAAACATAGTCTAAAATTTATGAAACCTTCATTAATTTGGTAAAGCACAAAATAATACGTTGTTTTTAGGATTAAGCAGAAACAAATATAAGAAGCACAGTGTATAGACAGTGTAGTCTTGCACCAAAATAATATCCAGTTATCTAAATTGTTTAAAAAAACAGCTTTGATTTGTAATATATACATATATATATATATATATATATATATATATATATATATATATATATATATATATATGTAGCCGATTTATCACCAAGGTGTCCTGATTCCCCAACTCTAAAAACAGCCAGTCAGGCTTCTGTCATGTCTAGTTTCCACAGAGGATGTCAACTCATTTCTTTAATGGGACACAGAGGCGAAAAGCCGTGTAGCTCCAGCACTGGACGTAGTTTGCTGCACATGTAGATGACTATTTGTTTCAACATTCTGAAGTTCTGTAGCCACAAAGGTTTGGTGAAACCCAGAACAACAACGTCCCATCATTGCAAGGCCCTGTTAAAATGACCAAACCGACGGTTGGCTGTGATGACTTTGCAAAGCGGTTATCTGAAACACGCACACACAGAAAACGTATTACTAAAGCAACTTGTCAATATACGTATTTACTCTGGCCTTTACTGATAAATAAATACCCAGAGTGTATTTATGGCCCACCACACTGTGGTGCTATTAGCATTGGCTTACCTACATTTGCATTGGCTTACCCATTGGCTACTCCATCGTGTTTTTCCTTGCGGAATGTATCTTTTCCGTGGTCTTTATTCTTTGACGAGAGAGGCTTTCTCTTTCTCTTCGACGTGCGACTATAAAAAGCCACAGACCGAGCAAAAAGCTCATGATTGCTAGTGGGGTCGCATTGTCATTCTTCTCCGAGCCTTTGTTTACTTCCCGCTACGTACTCTGGGGCCGCCTACCATATGACACACCCACTCACTTGAGATGCTCTCGTGTGTTGCAAGGGAGTAGCAACACAAAACGAGTCGTAACATGTCGCGCCATGTAGCGAGTAGTCCAGTACAGTACGGCACGGCAAAAAGGTACTAGTGGAGAAACACCTAAAGGTGCTAAGGCTGAGTCGTACCAAGCCGAGTCGATTTGTACCAGTGGAAAAACACCTATTGTCTCTCTCATTCATTTTGTCAGAAATAAAGGGGACTGGCTGAAGAACTGGGGCGCTCCCAAGGTGCTATTTATTAAGGAGCCACCTCTGTGCATGACTTATGATTGTTCTAGTTTCGTTTGCGCCACTGTGTTGATAAGATACAGAAAAATATTCTTATCAACAGATTATCCTATCTGAACAGGGGATGTCTGCAGTTCCCCCAGGCTTACCATGGCCCTCTTGCCTCCCGCCCTCTGGGGATGTCACCCATTTCAGATTTTATTTGTGATGAAAAGACAAAACTTTCTAAAATTTTGCTGATAATATGCAATTTCACAAATAAATGCCTCTATTTTGGTACAGTCTCAAGAAAATATATTGAAATGGACAAGATGTAAAAAGTTCAACACACATGGAATACTTGTACAAGGCATTACACAGAAAGAAAGTCTTTAGTAATGTGTTTTTGTATGAGTGTCTACTTTTGCAGCAATGGACTGTTTAATACCGGTGTCTCCCCAAGCAGAGTGTATTTAAAATCCAACACTCTCCAGGAGTCCATAACATGCTGGGTTTACTGACAGCAAGCAGAGCTCAAATGGCCAACAGAGTAGGAGGGATAGGTTTTATGTGTAGAGCAAAGGAACACAAATATGGAAAATGTAATGGCAGAGCCTGTATGTCAAACAAATCTTTTGGATGCACTGAGAGGCTGAAACTAAAAACGTCAGTCAGTTCAGCCTTATAGATATTCACTCAGACGAGAGATTCCTTGGTGGGGGTCTCATGTTGTTCATGATCAAAAACATTGGAGAATGGACTGAATGATATGTATGCTGTTACATGCTGCTGTAGCACTTACAGAACAGATGTGCTTGAATTTAGAAAGACAAACTTTAAAACCAGTTTTTTATGCGGGTAAATTACAATGAATCAAAGCTACAATTTTGATCAGAACAAAAAAATTATAATATTTTGACCAGCATTCAAAAGGCTTTGTGTGGCAAAAAAATAACACCGCAAATCAATGAGAACACACTATGCCCTGTGTGAAACATGGTGTCGAAATGGTTGCTTCATAGGAATTGATGCATGAAATCATTCTTCTTTTATCAACCATGGTTACCTCAGAGGAAACACAAGCTGTAATCATTGTGCTAGGCAAGGACAATTCTACAAGTAAAATCACACCCAAATCAAAAATGCATTTAAACACCAAGAACTTCTGTGCCAAGGAAACCGGCACCCAAGAAAGGCTAGAAGCCTCCTGAAGAACAAACAACCAAGATATCATGTTGACAACTGTGCAAATATTATAATGCAGCAGAATTAGAAAAAAATAAAATAAAAGTCAGACCTGCACTATTTGGCCCACCGTAAACGGACCAGAGTTTATTTGGAAAACTGGTCTGGACCTTTTAAGCAGGTGTGAATACACACAAACGAATCCTGCTGCAGATCAGAGAACCGGAACGAGACAAACCAGTCTCAATCCGAACCAACTCCACAATACGTGCGCCTTTATGTCAAATTATTCATATTATTTAACCCAATCGTTTGACCTGCAGTGCCAAAAATCAAATATCCCGTATGCTGTAGTGAATGTTATTAATTGCTGATGTTCTATTTAATCATGCTGTCAGCATGTCGGGGGTCAGGGCGAGCAGAGCACATCAGGGTTACTGCATGCATTTACAGTTCCATCTTTTCAAACACAGCGTTGCAAAACTTGCACTGAATAAGTTGCTCTGACACACAGTTGTCGGGATCATGACAACGAAAGGACATTTTCTCAGAATGAACAACAGCTGAACAGTAGGTAAACAGGAAAGAACGTTAGCTTCAGTCTAAACACTCCTGCACTTATCACTCATCTCTCAGTCATTGTCCCAATCTTGCTTCTGATCGTAACCACGCATCAGTTCAACAAACCACGTCACCACACATCTTGAAAACTCAACACAATACAGTTCGCCTGCTCCGTCTCTCTCCGGCTTCATTCTGCTGCAACTCTCGCTGCCGGCTGTTAGCCCCGGGGCTAACTCCTCTCGGGTCTCATCCACGTCTCAGCACCATAGCTCGGCCCGCTGCTCACTCACATCCCAGCTTGTCAATGCCTTGTCATCTTGCTTTGGCTCTCCTACATGTTTGGAACGCTGAAAGATCTCTTCTCCTTCGCATCCATCGCCGCAGCTCTGATATCCATATAATTTTGCAGCTGTTTTCCTCCATTCCGCGTCTTTGCACTTAGTTACACACACGTCATTGCTGTCCAACAGCAGGACCGATCATCACACTCGTGGATGTGTTTACAAAATATAGTCCACTTGCAAGAATTAACCGTCTGAATACAAACCGCGCAAAAGGAAAAAAAAAAAGTTTACACCGGATCAAACAACCGGACCAAATTACTTTTCAGGTCTGAATACACCCCCAAAGGGACACTATCATGCTATTTTACAGCTTTCAACTTTTGGATTTACATATACATATATTAAAATTTTAACGTTGGTGTTATACAGTATCAATTTGTCCTAATATTTAACTTGTATCCTGTAGTTAATGTTGGACCACGAAGTAAAACATTATCCTGCCTTCTGCACCCTTGTAATCGTCTTATGTAGAGCCGCAGCAGCTCGGAATGAGAGAAACAGTGCTGACCTTTATCTCAAAGAGAATTCTGACAATAAATTTGAAAAGCACAAAGTACCACAATGAAACTCAGGTATAATAAGGGTTCAGACCTTTGGGTTATTTAATTTGGTTTTTTTTAAACGGAGTCAATAAAGCCTATTTCAGGTCCTAAATCTGAGGCGAAAACAACTAGCTGAGTCCAAAGTAGATCTATGGAGTCCGGCAGGGGTCAGGTGCAGAAATAATTTTTGAGGGGTAAGAGTAAACCCTCGGTTTAATAAACCGTGTACATGGATTCGTAATCCATACTAGAGGGTGACAATTTTTCCGGGATTCCCACGGGTCACGGGATTCCTGCAGGATTACCGCGGGATGGGAGTCAATTTCACTGTTGGTAACGTGATCGGGACGGGACAGGAAATAATCCGCGGGATTGGACGGGAAACCGGAAATTTATATATATATATATATATATATATATATATATATATATATATATATATATATATATATTTATTAACTCCGCTGCAAAATGCAATTCCATCGGGTCTACTACACTGCACGCACTAAAACTGAAACTGCTACGTTGTTGCTACACCACCTGGATAAAGTGGTAAGCATATGATATCCAACTGAAAATGCGTGTATCTTAATAGTTTGGTAGTCAGACGAATTGAGTCCATTCATGACATGGTAAGGTGGGCAAACAACGAGAATGCAGGATATAGTTAAAGACAGCGGATAAAGCTAAATAGATGATCTTTGATACTATGCTATGCTATGGTTTAAAGGGTGAGCGGGGGGAGCGAGCGCCATAGGAGGTAAATTACTAATATACGGGATTAGGGTTGGGACAGGAGTCTATCTCTCGGGATTTTTTCGGGACAAGATTTTTTGGGGGGGGCTGTCACGTGATCAGGATGTGACGGGAGTATTTTTTTGGGATTGGACGGGACGGGAGCGACAATTGATTCCCGTGTCACCCTCTAATCCGTACGAGTCCTCGGTTCATAAAACCGTGCACACGGATTACGAATCCGTACCCTCGCTTTATCAAACTGTGTGATCATCTGGGGGTCCTGTCAGCTTGATAACACTGCCTGGTTGTTGTTAGGAAACAAAGTCCTTCTTTGGTAGAGTGGTTAACATACAGGACTGGCACATGGTACATTATGGTTTGAATCCCGGTCAAGTCATCCATTTGTGCTTTATCACAGAGCTATTTTCTGGGGTTCCTGCAGGAAAGTAGGGTAATGGAAATAACTGTTGTTAAAACTGGGGACATTTCCTCAGCATTATTTATGAATTGTAGTTTTGTCCCCACCACATAAAACCAGATGTGGATTTTTTAACAGTGCAGACCACTTATGCTCCCATTGCTATTTTCATATAATCACTATACAAACTGATATTCCACTTCCTTAAAGAGTTTCTTTATGTGTGAATGTTGCAGCATTCTTTGCTACGATTCATGTTACATCAAATAAAGACTTGCATTCAAAGTGGGCACTGTATCGACAAGTAACTGTTTAACTATATCTTTAATGCAAGGGGTTTATGCTGCACGACCTGCTCCATGCATCTATGCAGATAGCGCATAACTGTGCCTGTATTCCAGGGGGCAAGGTGGGCATACACTTTATGATTTATGGCCCATTTCCAGGCCGTTTTTCAGCCATGCAACACATTTTGTGACTGGTTTGTCTTCCAATATTGCATTTGTTGTGCATGGATCCTGCCAGGCTGCATAGATGGCTACAAAACTGTTATTTATAAATATGACAACTACGTGTATAGCCTTCTTTCTTGCAGGGACCCAAAACATACACATAAGTTCCTTTTGGGAACAATATATATAGATTAAAGCTAAGCAGTGGCGTGTCCAGACTTTTTTTCAGGGGTGGTACAGGAGGGGCAGCTAGTTCTGCTGGGGTGGCACCTGTAAATCAAGGATCCACAGTGAAAAAAATTAATGCATGTCCCACACCTGCTTTCATGTAAATGTTTAAAAATAACAGACATTTTCCCTCTAGTAAACAATTACTGAAACTAAATGTATTCTAAAGCATTGAGCTACAACATCAGACAATTTGCAACAGTCAACACAAAGCACAAATGTAGTTTGCCAAATTTCCTCTTTAATAATGTTATAATTATAACATTCATAAACCTTCGTATGAAAAAACAAGCTTATGACCTCATTCAGAGCACCACAGGGGGTGTGCACCTGGGGTGGCCTATGGCATGTGCCACCCCATGCCACCCAATAGACACGCCAATGAAGCTGATCTTGTTCAGCAATCATAGAAAGAAGAACTGTTTCTCCAACAACATTAACACTTTTGGACTCTTGTAGGTCAATTCTGAAGAAGATGCAGTTTAAGGATTGGGTTTCCAACACTGCAGAGTAGAGAAGCCACTGACAACTTTGAGGGTTTTACTACCTACAGTAGATGTTTGGATGATGGCCTTGTGTCAGGAAGGACAGCGGAAGAGATTTTTTATTTTCTCTAAAAAAAGCATATCAAGGACAGACTGACATTTAGCAAGAAGTACAAGGAGTATCTGGTAAAGATGAAGTAAAAAGACTGTATTAATTTGGAAACAAGAAATACATCCACATGTTCATTTTGTAAGTTTTTTAATATGAAGTATAAGTATACCTCTTTGTAGCTGGAAAAAATAAAAATTACCTCTCTACAATTTTGTTTAACTTTCTTTGTAAGTAAGAAAGGGTATGATCAGCATTCAGTCCAGGCTCCGATTACTCTACAGTCGTCATGAGTATTGATCGGCTTCAGCTGCAATCCGTAGTGACAGAAACATGGCACCTGCGTGCACATGTTTATTTTCACTGAATGAGCAAGTGAATGAGCAACATGCTGCCTGAAAGATAATTTAAAAACTTTTTTTACCGTTTGAAGTATTTCACAGAAAGCTCCCAAAACTGAAGGATGCAGCGCTCTGCAGATAAAAAGAGACTTGACAGATTCGTTTTTACCAGTTGGCACAGAAGCTGACAACTCACCATCAGCCCTACTGTGTATCCCTGGCTTGGGCTTTTGCACCAAAGGTAATGAGGAATTCCACTCACTGTCATTTCTATCAGAAAGTATTATCCACCACAGCCTTTAGGACAGTTTAATCCCATTCCTTTTTGAAGCAGTGATATTAAGTGTTTTTTGTTTTGTTTTTAAGTACAGTAATTTAAATGTGTGAGCAGATCACAAAAAGTATCCATCCTGTTTAAGGCCTGTATAAAATACTTTTTGTGTAGAATTACTTGAAAAAATAGAGGACAAAACGGATTATAGGTGTTCTCATTTAATATGTACAAAAAGTATTTAGGGTGTATTCTGGAAGTCTGCAAATAAAAGATGACCATCTCAGTCTGAATTATTTTTCGGCAAGAAAATCACTTTTTCAGGTCTGTCAGTGAAATAATCCTCTTAAATCTACATTAAACTCTGCTTATTTTCCTCTATATGTATTCGGATTTTAGCTGGGTTTCCGCCCTCAAGTGTTTTTGAACCAGTTGGAAAAAAAATTAGGCTAAATATAAATATTTATTTATTTACGTGTCCTGTGTGGCAGTTTGCTACTCAGAATTGGTGTGTGAGTACCAAGTACAAGCCCAACAGATTTACTTTCTCAAGCAGAGTACTACTGCTTTGCTATATTGCTTGATATATATGTATGAAAAAATATTTATTAATGATTGCTGTGGGTTTAAATTCTTGAAGTTATGGACACGAAAACAAGAAAACAAAAACGAAGAAAGAAAGAAGATGAAAAATGAAAGATAAGGCTAATGATAAGTATTTTAAGATATTATATATCTAATAATTTAATCTAAATATTAATTTGAATAGTTTGAGAGATTTGGCAGCATGAATGTCATCTCACTTTACATTACACAGCAGCATTACAGTTATAAACAGTATTCTTAAGTGCACAATACTATTATCGCACATAAACACTTTAACCTAAAATTTTCTTTCGGACTCGGAGTTCGGAGCATCTCGGAGGTGCTGCATTGTTATCATCAGGGTTTGTTTTTTTACAGGCTTTTAATCCAAATGTACTAACATGCAATTTTACTGACGTCCCTTCCATGCAGTATCCCAGTTGTTGTCTGAGCAGGGCTTTCTCTTTGTGCTTGTTAGACAGAACTTTCTACTGCAAACATCAACTTGTTATGCAATTGCGTGTTTCCAAATCAAAATGACCAAATTGAATTAAGCCTAGTTTATTATTCTACATCAGCAAGTTTGCATCCAGACATATTGCCAGAGACATTTTTCGTTTATAGTTCTCCATTTGTGTGTCAATGTTGTAACGCAATTCCTGACCCGGAAAGCAGGGTGTGCTAACTTTTTATGGCGGGTCTGCCTACCATTGCAGTGTCATTTCTGGTTAACAAAATTTTATTTTCTTCAGCTTGTGAGCACTTGTGTTCGTCTGTCTATATGTAGTTGACGAAGAGCCCTTGCGATAATGGCATTGCGTCTATCCGTTTAGACATGGAAGGAGGTATAAACTAGACTCAAGTTCAGCTTTTGCTACAACCGGCACAGACTACAGATGCAATGGCAGATGGCTCTGACGTCATTGAAATCACCGCCTAGTGTAATGGTGCATTCAGACCGCAAGTTTTGTCAGCGTCAAGCATCTTTCATAAAGCCAATAGTTTGACGCATATACACAGAAGATACATTTTTAGGCTGAAGCTTGCAAAGCCCGTAGGCGGGCCTTTCTCTGCTGCATATTTTAAACTCTCGTGGATCATGGTTGGCTAGGCAGCGTCGATGTTGGGCAATGTCACTACAGTGAGGCGCTCTAATTGGTTGCCGTGCTGCGTCGAGAGCATTACTACCGTCAAAAGTTCAACTAGCTGAACTTCTGCGTTGCTAACGCTATGCGCTTTGAAGCTTGAAACGCAGGAAAAAATTTAAAAGTTGACAGAGCCAACATTCAGAAAGCGCCCCAGAGACTGTGCCGCTCCTCCAACGGCCTCAACCATAGACTTAGCATGTAATCTTGACGTTGCTGACGCTGACAAAGCCTGCCGTCTGAATGCACCCTAAATTGAATTAAAAGCCTGTAAAAACCCTGTAAAAACACACACTCACACACACACACACACGCACTGTTGGGTTTCTATGTCTTGTGGGGACTTCTCATTGACATAATGTTTTCCGTAGCTCCTTACCCTAACCTTAACCATCAAAAATTAATGCCTAACCCTGACCCTTACCCCAACCTAACCATAACCTAAGTGTAACCCTGACACTAAAACCAAATTTTAAGCCTCAAAAATTGCTTCAAACTTGTGGGGCCCGGGATTTTGGTCCCCACAAGGGAGGTCGGTCCCCACTTGGATAGTAAACTTCCAATTTTTGGTCCCCACAAAGATAGTAATACCAGGTACACACACTCACACACACACACACACACACACACACAAAAAGCAATAAAATACACAGAGATGTACCTTGATGTACTTTGAAGATTTCAGATCAGTTATACTACCTTTTGCCATGCCAACATAGATCATCGCTTTTGTGTGAGTTTTTTTTTTTTGTTTAGTTTTTTTTACCAATAGCAGAAAAACGTACTTTGCAAAAGCTTTTATTCAGTTTTATTTTTTGGATTTTTTAACCTTGAAATTGTAGATTTTAAAGCTTGTCGGGAGAAAGGGTTGTGCAATAAAACCCCTGCAAGTTAGAGGGTTCTCAGGTACAAGACTAAAAAAAAAAGAAAAAAAGAAGAAGCAATGTCCTCTGGGCCACATGCCCACTATAATCCTTGAAACTTAAAGTCATGCAAAGGAAAGGTGGTGCAGAACTGAATAACTTCTAATGTGAAAAAATAAATAGGTTATAAAATGTTAAATCTACCTTTCAGCTAGTGTGACATAAGCCTCTTTTATATAAAAAAACAGTTGTGTCATCTAACCCGGAAGACAAAGTCCAATGTGTTTACTCATAAAACACAAATAGAGCCAGCAATGCAGATGCAAACTTTTATAAATAAATGAATCAGTAAGCCTCAAGCAGGCAAGAAGTAACGCTCAGCAGCTTTCAGTAAAAAATATGTTTTGGGCTTCTTCCATTCTTAAGCATAAAACACATCGGCTATGGTTTAAAAGAATGAATATACCTCTGCAAGATTTTATCTTTAATCTTTTTACAGCAACACACCTCACTGGTGTCTGGCTATTGACCACTTCTAACAACTAAAGCAGAAGCCCCTGGTGTTTTGTTGTAGCTACTTCATTTTGCTCTTAATGAAAAAGATTAACAAGGATCAAATTAAACCACACTGTGTCATACATTTTCACCTTAGCACACAACTCCCTCAGCTCTCTAGTCTCATATGCAAAGCTGGGTAGTAACTAGTTATATTTACTCAGTTACATTTACTTGAGTACCTTTTAAAAAATTTACTTTTATGACTGGTCTCATCTTATGCAGCAAATGGGCTTTGCTGGGCTGCAATTTTGTTGTACCGGTTGGTTCAATGAATCACTTGAGGCTTATACAAATTTTGGTTTAATGAAGAAAAGCAAAAACAGAATAAATGTGTACAAAACTATACTATACTGTACTCTACAATAATATACATATTTTGCATAGCTGTTTAAAATGAATTAAAAGATGCAGAAATGCCAACTTTTTACAGCTGAATGAAGAGGTAACTGAAATCCTTGCCTGTGCCGCAGACAAGTACCTAAGGTCAAGGACTCTCTTGGCTCCCTTGCAGAGACCACAAAGTTCTACTCAAACCCCTGATGTAATCTTTCACTTAGTTCTTTTGTTGAACATACAAGTCTAATCGGTGGTTAGTTCTTGCTTTTTTAATCTTAGAAATTTTTAATCTTATTATTTTATCATCATTTCATCACATCTTGACTATTGTGAATTGTTGCACCCAAGTCTCAAGTCTCCTTGTCTCAAGTGTCCTAGGATGATCTACACGTTCTTTGGGAATATTATGAGGTGCTTCTATGGCCCTGTCCACACGTAGCCGGGTATAGCACAAAACAGAGATATTTTTCTACGGTTTGGCCTGTCATCCAAACCGGAGATTTTCGGCACCAAAAACGAATCTTTTTAAAAACTCCGGCCAAAGTGGAGATTTGCTTTTTCTCTGTTTTCAGTATCTGCATGTGGACGGTTGAAAACTGAGTTTTAAGAACCGTAACGTCACAATCCGCGACAAAAAATGAACCAACATCACTTGTGCGACCTGTGTTTACATCAGAGCTGTGTTGTTATCATCCATTGTTAAAGCGTGTTTTGTTTGTTTGCTTTTATAAGCTGCATAACTGCTGCATGTTGAAGATAGAGGATAGAAAATTACTCTGAGCGGATAGGATTTGGGAGAACTATTGCCCCCTACAGGTTTGCCACGTCTATGAATTTTCTGAAAAATGCATTTATTTGGTTACGTGTGGATGGAGATTTTTTTCAAGGAGCAGAGGAAAATCTTTATTTAAAAAGAAACCCCGGCTACGTGTAGACATGGCCTAAGTCCTATAAATACACACGTCAGTCTGCAGTTTCCAGTTGCAAAAGCTCCCCATCTATTTTTGAGACCACTTTAAGATGTTGGTTTTGATTTTTAAAACTTTACATGGACAATCAACTCCATACAAAATAAAAGACTTTTACAAACGTATGTAACTACCAAGTCCTTAAGGCCGTGTTATAAGAACCTATTAGATTTATCAAATACCAGACTGAAGACTGAAGGAGACAGCTTTTGCCACCATCATCCCTAAGCTCATAAACTCTATCCTTGAAATTGACATTTGTCTAAATTTGATCCTTTTAAAGAGTACCTCAAAGCACATTTATTCTAACCAGCTTTTTCAACCATCTCCTTCTAATATAATAGCCTTATTTTACACATTGCATTACTTGTTTAAATCGGAAACACTTTGTGAAATAATCCCTAATTTACTTACTTATTAAATAAAACCACCCATCCATTCTTCCATCCATCCATCATTGTTGGAGTGGGTATCCTATCTCCAGCAATCATGAGGCGGTAGGCATGGACAGGTCACCAGTCCATCGCATTTAAACAAAACTAAGTTCCATGTTATTTTTTTGTATTTTTTGGAGATGTAATTATTTCTGCCCTTCCTCTATTTCATGAATCACAATGAGAATTGGCAAAATTTCACATAACAGAAAAGTGTAATAATAATCTTCTATCACTTCAAAATTCCTTTAGCAGGGAATGTACTCTTGTTTTCATAGTCAGATCTAAATTGCAACAAAAACATATTTATTGCTTTCAACACATTCACCTATATGAGCAATCTTAGTTCAATATAGAGTCATGACAGAAAAACATTTACTGATCATGCAGTCTCATCCAAACACTATAGCTCCTACTGAAATTAGGTCATTTATTCCCCTCAGTGGCACACCTAGTTTTCTTCTCATTCTGATGTTGACTGTTAAACCAAAACTCTTGTGTGTATTTGTGGAGTTTACTGTTTCCACAAATGCGACCCTGTTGTGAACTTTATTCTTCAACTGGGAGTAAAAACGCAAATCTAGAGAAATTAAATATACAAGTGGAATAAATTATTTTTGGACAAATTTTGATCTAAAGCTATTCAAAACTTGCCAAAAGGCAGCTGATGATTTAGAACAGTTCTGATGTTAGAGAGGTTGATTTTAATACAGTACTATCATATGCAGAGAGATGTTGCATGTCGACTTAGTTGGAACAGTATTAAATATTTACCATACTGTTACAGGCCCCGGGTCGGGGGTAAGATAACAGTCAAAATACGTGATCTGAAAAACAGTATAAAAGGGAAAGCAATGAACGAGCGGACCGCTGTTTTCCATGTCCAGGGGTGTTTCTCAATGTCACGGCGTCTTGCCTACCGAGGCACTGCCTTGCCTACAAGGACATTGTCCTTCCTTGGTCAAAAAAACGGTTTTGAACAGACTGGCCTTATGTGACCGTGGCGGCTTACGTGCTCTGTTTACGTCCCGCCCATCGTAGTAGCATTGTAGCGTAGTAATATTACTTCAACCATGGAACTGGAAATCTATAACGAGAGTTTTTACGTTTTTTATTTTTTTTTTGTATATGTCAGTTAAATCAAATGTGCAAACGAATTAGTACCTGGTAGCCACCGAAGCTACAACTGCTAAGCAACTAACAAACCATATATAACTGCTTTGGATCTAAATAATAATAATAAAAAAATAAAACAAACATTTTAGATATAAGCCCGATGGTTAAAAATAGTTGACTTACATTTTAAATAGAAATTTTCGCCGAAGTAGGTGCTGCAGGCTCCTACCGCGCTGTATTCTGGGAAATTTTTGACCGAGAGCAGGCTCAAGGCACGTCTGCTGTATTGGTTAGTTAGCTAAACAGCTAACAAACGGAGGTAAGATTCCTCCGTAGAACATGAACATTAGAACACGCCTTGGCGGTCCCTGATGACGTATCTCCTAGGCAACCAGGGCGAGATCAAGGCGAGGTTCATGGGCATTGAGAAACTCCAACAATCACGTCTGAGAGGAAGCAGGAAGTCCATCGCAAAAAGAGACCTGGTGCAACGCCCCCCTCCCGGAACAAAGGTTCCGCCTAACTTCCTTTTGGTTCCCCTTTACACTCAGATCAGCCTAGAATAATCAGAATCATGTTTGTTAAATCCCATAAAATTATAAGTAGAGAACTTAAATGGTTCTAACCGGTTCCAAATTATATTAACTAAAAACAATGTGGTAGCATATTTTTAGATGTACCACACGCTCCCCAATGTAAATGGTGGCTCCGGACACTTTTGAATCACATTTACCTTTTACAACACAATTATCAGGTCAATTCTCACAGTGCCCTTATTCAAAACACATTTCAGTACACAAATCTAGGTATTGCATAAGGCGGTGTTAATGCATGAGGCACAGTCCAACGTGACCAACGACCTCCTGAGGTTGGTAAGAGGGCTGACCCAGGGTATTGTAAGTGAGGGTCAGGGGTGATCTCCAGAACCGTACAGGTCTCCTTACAGTCCGCTCCTGTGTTTTTGTTTGTTGTTCCAGTTTCACATCCATTTCCAGTTCCTTTTGTTCCGTGTCATTTTCAGATTACTGAATGGGTTCATTTTGATCCTCCAAATCTTGATTCTCTGTCGACGTGCTCTCATTCACCATTGCGTGAGGTGAGTGTCTCCTGGCCGTGAGCAGTTCCTCTGCTGCTGGATGAGTTTGGGAGAGCTGCCTCTCAGGTCAGGGTCTTACAGGGACTCTGAGCCAGTTAGGTTAGGTTAGGTTTCTTTATTCGTACCCATAGGTAAATTTGTCTTGCAATTCTGAGAACTAGTCAACATTAAAACATATTATACGAAGATAAAACACAAAGTACCTAACCCTAACCCAGTGCTCAAGATACTAATTGGATGTGCCTAAGATACAACAGAAATTTAAGCCACTGGACAATAACAAAGTAACATGTTCCTGAGTCACATTCAGAGTTTGACGAGTCACTTTCTCTCTTACTCTGATTGTGACTGGTTCTGCGAGCATTAACTCTGGTCTTGGCAGAGTTTCCATCTTTCTCACGTCCCAGGTTCACAGGTAAGTCATTTACAAGGTGGAGGAGGTTCCTGTGGAGCACCCTGATTTTCTGTGTATCATTCTCAGGAAACACTTTGTAAATGGGATTGTCCCTGACTTGTTCTTTAACGATGTACACCGTCTGTTCTCAATATGACTTAAGCTTCGCTGGTCCTCCCCTCTCACCCAGGTTACGGACTAGAACTCTGTCCCTAGGCTCTAATACGACTCCTTTAACATGCTGTTCATAGCATTTCTTCCCACGAGCACTTGATTGCTGACTGTTAGTAATAGCAATATGATCAGCCTCCTTCATTCTTTTTGCCCACTTCTGCACATAACCTTGTGGTGTTTGACTCCCTATTTCAGTGTTAAACCCAAACAAAAGGTCCACCGGTAGGCGGGGGTGACACTCACACATTAAAAAGTGTGGAGAAAAGCCTGTGGCCTTATGCTTCGTGCAATTATATGGACAACTTGGGGCAAATAATCCTTCAAGTTGTCCTTTTCCTTCTCCTCAAGCGTTCTAAACATTTGCAATAAGGTGCGATTAAATTGCTTGGCAGGGTTCGCCTGGGGGTGAATTGGTGTGGTACTGGAGTGACCGACACGGGACAGTTGTTGTAGACCCCTAAATAGCACGTTCTCAAACTCCCGACCCTGATCGTGATGGAGTCTGCCCGGGTAACCGAACCGTGGGATAAAATCACAGTACAGTTTCTCTGCAGCGGTTTTTGCCGACTTATCTCTGGTTGGCCACGCCTGAGCAAAGCGAGTAAAGTGGTCCACTGCTACAAGAATGTACTCTTACCCTTTAATTTTTCTGAGTGCATGTAGTTTATTGACACTAACTTCAAAGGTGCACTTGTACTAATACTGTCCATTGGAGCTCTTATGTGGGTGGTGAGCTTCTTTTGTTTGATGCAGGGATACTTCCTGGTTACATAAGCCTCTGTGTCAGTCATGTGGCGGGAACCCTCAGCAATGTACCCCTGATGGTACACCTACCCTTGGTCCAGGATGCAGAACCAGCTGTGCCTACCCAATATGTCCAGGAGGTCTTGGATACGTGGAAGCGGATGGCGGTCAGGCACAGTTTTCTGGTTTAACAACCTGTAGTCAATACAGAGTCTCAGTGTGCCATCCCGTTTCCTCACACATACGACAGGTGCAGCAAAGGATGACTTTGACTTGAAAATCCAGCCTTTGGCGAGTAAGTCTTGGATATATTCTTTCCCCTGTATAATGGCTTTGAGATGGCGGTGTATGTGCGCTGGACGGGAACGTCATCTTTCAGATTGATAGTCATTTGTAAGCATGGAATGTCACCAATGTCTCCGTCATCTCGGGCAAAAGCACCCGATTCCTCAAATATTATTAGGGTGCTTGCAGCTGTGGCATTGATTTCCATGGCCCTGCCCATGAGCTCAATAAGCTTATAGTTACCCCCATTGTCCTTAATGAGCTCATGAATCACATTAAAGCCTACAATGGGTCTTTCCAGCTCAGGGGGGCTCACAAGGAAAGGGACACGAATAGATAAGGTTGGGTCGTCGTTGCCTTCTAGGTTTACAACTACCTCCACCCACCCATCGTATGGTACTGAATCCCCTGTTATGGCTTTCAGATTAAGTTCATTAGCCATCAACTCACTCAAGGGTTTAATCTGCTGGCCCGGTAGGTACTTATCTAACCAAGTATGGTCTAAAAGCCTAACCAATTCCCCTGTATCCAGCACCACTGTTACAAGGTCATCTGCCATTATACACTTGATAAGGGATTGGGGACCTACCAGAGGAGCTATTAACCCAGGTGAAATGTCTCTGTCAAACATCTCTTGTGAACAGTCATTATCAGTCTTTCTACCTGGTTTTGTCTAGAACTTTTTCTTCGTGTGGGACTGCTGCGATTCGTCGATCAGGGGTGATCCCTCTACCCTGACCGCTTCCTGTTTCCCGAGAGCCTTGTCCTCTTCAAACAACCAACGGCACGATGTCCCTCCTCTCTGCAGACAAAGCAGTGGTTACAGTCTGGGTTGGAGCGGGAAACACATTATTGACAGCCTTTTCTCTCTCATGGCTTTCTGTCTGGCTGGGAATTTGAGTCTCTTGGTTTGGGAGCTGGAGCAGGAGCTGTCGTCGCTTTCAGGCTTTCCACAACTTGCGTCAGTGCTTCCACCTGAGCGCTCAGTCATTGAATGGTGAAATCTGTGTCCATCCGGTTCATTTTTCAATGGTCTACTGTCCCCTCTTTGGACTCTGTGCCAGTTGTGTGGGGGTGACTTACTTTTGGCGCAGAACTTCGGCCCAGTCTGCGTTTGCGTTCACTTTCCTCCGTTGTCGTCTTTATTACTTGGCGCAGCAGTACTTCATCACTAACGGTTGGGTCACCTAAGACGGTTTTTAAATCTTGGCGGACACTTTCATACTTCTCTCCTATGCCTTAACAGATAGACTTGAGGAACACACACTGAATGGTGGACACGTCGTACTTAACAACTGAGTCTGGCTGTTTAGCGAGAACCGGATCTTTTGTTTTAATCCTATCATTCTGTATAATAACTGTTAAGGTGTCTCACTTTCATGTTGTTCGGCACACATCAAATCTTGAAAAAGTTCTGTGCTGCCATTTTCACCCAAATGAGATTGCAGGAAGCTTTTAAGTTCAGTAACGGTGAGTTTATCTTTGATAATTAGCATGTCTCTAAAGTTACCAGGCTTGATGGCGCGTAGTACTCCTCTAATTACTTCACTTTGAGTGTGAGCTTCTTTGAGACCCTCATCAATCTGGTTACAGATACTGTTATAACTTATTTCGGACGTTATGTCACTTACCATTCCCCCATGTATTTTAAACTATTTACGGGACAGCAGTGCTAAGTCTTTCATAGCTATCATACTCTCACCAGTGTGACTGTGGGCACTTTCAGGATGAGTGGGAGCCTGTTGAGGTGAGTTCAGCAGTTGGATGAGTCCATTAATTGGAGATCAGGGCCCCTTTAAAGTAGGTGCAACTTGTGGTTCGGTTCCCAACTGGTTAAGGGAATGGGACTGGCGCTGGCTTGAGCTGTAAACTGTCTTTCTAGGTCTGAGGACGTGTCTAGCGGCGCAGGAATGTCATCATAATGGGTGAGCAGTACCTCAAAGTCGGGGTCACTGGTGCCCCTTTGTGGTTGAACAGGACAGCGACCCCTCTTGCTGGTGTTCGGCACACCCGGTGGAGAAGCTGGGCCTTGACAGCGACCTTCTATGGCCCGATCAATGAAGCACTACAGTCTCTGTAGTAGCGGTAGCCAATCGTATTCCCGGCTGATAACTGTTTGGGATGTCAGATAGTTAGTAAGGTATTCAACACAACCTTCCTCATCATCTTGTCTTAGCTGGCTTGAATCTAGTCCTTCGAGATCTCCAAGAGAAGTTGCGATGAGATAAGCTTCAATGGCTGTCAGCTGGTTTAGCTTTTTCCTGATGCTCCAAAGCAGTTGTTCTTTTCCGCTGGACAATATTTTGCTGATCCCAGAAGCTTGGTTCGCCGTGCTGCACTCTGTAGGCTGGCGTGCCCTCTTCTCTGCTGCTCACTGGATCACCTCTGGCTCTGAGAACATGCAGTGCTGGAGGTCCTGGCGTTCAGTATCACTGGATCAGCAGCAGCCCATGGATGATTGGTGTGCTGATCCTGGACGAGCCCCCACGATCTGCTATAGGCCCCGGGTCGGGGCTAAGATAACAGTCAAAATACGTGATATGAAAAACAGTATAAAAGGGAGAGCAATGAACGAGTGGAGCCCTGTTTTCCATGTCCAGATCACGTCTGAGAGGAAGCAGGAAGTGCGTCGCAAAAAGAGACCTGGTGCAACGCCCCCCTCCCGGAACAAAGGTTCCGCCTAACTTCCTTTTGGTTCCCCTTTACACTCAGATCAGCCTAGAATAATAATAATCATGTTTGTTAAATCCCATAAAATTATAAGTAGAGAACGTAAAAATGGTTCTAACCTGTTCCAAATTAAATATTAACTAAAAACAATGTGGTAGCATATTTTTAGATGCACCACGATACCATAGTACCATTATATATACCAGACTATATATATATTCAGAGTTTGAGGAACTCGCTCCTAATCACAATTTTATGGATAAATGGGTTTTAATTAGTTGAAACAGGCACGCTCATAAATAATCTAAGATAAATCATTATCACCTTTATTGTTTATATGCATTAGACAATTATTACTTTGATATCAAAGACAGACGTAGTTTGAAATCAAATCAGCTGAGTTTACCACTCTTCACAACAACAGATTAGTTGTAGCTGCCATCATTCATCCATTGTTTCCAATATCCGGCCACTATGACATCTGTACTCCCCAGACTGCTGCACAATACAACTCGCAAAAGACCCTCAATCCAATCCTTATCAAAATCTATCAAGTGCTGGCAATCTATGGCAATCTGTGTAAGAGGTATCGACTGTGTTTAGTGACACTCACTTACTTGTCTGACTGACACTGAAAAAAAAACTGTCTTTAACACTATGAAGGCCTTACCACTTGTGCCCCCTCTGTCACATTAGCATATCCATCCATTCATTTGTAATTTTAGTTGTGGGGGTAAAATGTCCAGAGGGGAAACCTAAATATCCCACGATTGAGCAACATGCTTTAGATCATTATGGGATATCCCAATGCATTTCTAGGCCAGAAGGAACTTAATGGAGTACGTCCAGTAATTTCTGTTTTTGCCCCAGGGTCTCTGCCCAATAGGATTTGGCTGAAAATCATCCAAAGGGATGGCCTTCTCATCAGATGGCCCAACCACCCAAATTTCTGACTTATTTTGGTGTGGAAGAGCAGCGGCTGCGCACTGACCATCCCCCAAGTGATGGAGCCACTCACCATGTCTGTAAGGCCGAGTCTAGTGACTCTACAAAGGAAGATCTTTTCAAAAGTCCATAATGTTTTTTTTTTTCTTTTTTCAAATTATCTAATGTAAGGTAAAAAAAAATCTTGAGTTTGACTGAGCTCAGTACAACAGAGCAAAAAATCAATTAGGATTACAATAGATGAAGATCCAATCTATTCATTCGTCTTTTGCTCCATTTGCACATCACTCAACAATAAGACTCAACATTTTCTATTTCTTTTTGTCACTTTTAACTAGAAGCAACTGGGCAACCTTCTGCATTGTACATAGTCAAGGAAACATGGTCAACCATTCAGGATGGCTAACAATTGTTTTTTTTTTTTATGTCAGATTCCCATTTGTAAAGTTGGACTTTTGATCACTTCTAAGTTATAAATCTAAGCTAACATAGTTTAAAATCCGTTTTGTTCTAATTTTTGTGATCAGTTTTGTGCATTGCACGTTAAAGACAAAAGAAGGTGCTCACCGAAGGCAATAAACCACCCGTTTATGGTACTGTTGTTTAACATCTATTAGAGCTCTGTGTGAAGATAGTTAAGTGGAGCACATCTTTTTATTCCACTTCTGAGCTGAACCTGCGCTCTGAAACAATATAGGCGCAACTCATCCCCACAAACAGGGTCGCTTCTTAACATCGCTCTTACAGATGAGGTGCAGATCCTGACGAAAAGGAACTTTAAGATCATTTTCTTCTCTGTTTTATCCCCTGATACGGGCTTTTTAAATATGGGACCCTCTTCCTCTCCACCCATGTGTGGATCTAACACTTGAGCGGTTTGCTCTGCGCACGCCTCTGATGGATCATTCTCATTCAGCGATCTTCTGGTAGATGTGGCACTGTGCGGCGGATAGTTGTGGAAAGGGGATCGGTGCATGTGCGCGTGCTCGTGTCAGTCTGGATATGCACTCCTAGACCAGAGAGCCGAAGGAAGAAGGAGAAGAAGAGGGAGAGGGAGAGGCGGGAACGGTTCATGTCTGGTTGAAATCAAGTGTTGAAGCAGTGAGCACATCTGTGGCGGACAGATCAGCATTTTGCGCTCCCCCTGAGGATTTGATGGATATCTGATCAGTGGATGTGATGCCCATATATATCATCGACCGGAAATTTCCTGACATATCTGGTAAGTCGCCACTTGCACCCAAGCCGGACTCGTAACGCAGTCCCATCTGCGTTTGTTGGTGTATGTACGCGTCCGTGCGCGTGTACGCTCAATTTTAATATATATATATATTTTGACGTGTTTGCCGGTTGGGTAACACGGGGCAGCGTGCTCCAGTTGATCATGACACCCCCTTCGGAGTTCCCAACGTGCAACAGGAGATGATACACTGGCACGCAGACTGGGCTGCAGCTGGATATTTTTATCACTTGAGTTGAACACTTTAATGAATTGTGTCCCTTGGAAAACACGGATCCAGCTGGGTATCATCTCTCATTAATTTATCAGCGCTAGGGGCAATATGCTTTTAAAAGTTGTTTTTACTTACATTCAGAAAATTAATTTAGGAGGTGTACTTCTTATGTGGATTACATCACTTCGGGGCATCTCTTCTATCAGAAGTGATTTGAAGCCCTGAGAAATCATGTATGTAGCTATTACCTTGATTCAAAGTAGGCCACATTTCCGCTGATACTCATTTAAGGGTCACACACAGTTTCCAGAAGAAGTGACTGCTTTTTTGTAGACACATGAGTGTTTTAGGGTGTCTTGTTGAGTTCTAAATTTAATTTCAAAGTAGTTTGTGAGGTTTATGTTGATTCATGTTTTAAATATGTCAGATAATATAGATGGTTTTGGTTTGGCTTTGCCTTTTGTTAACCATTATCCTACAGATGCAAACTCAGAGTGATTGGTACTACAGTTTAAAAAAGTCCCCTTAAATTCATACAAGATTATGTTGTGTATCAGTAGGTAGACCTTTTCACAGTAAATGACAAAGTAACAATTAGCTTTTTGGCTTACGTTTGAATTTTGTTTTTGTTGTATCACTTAAAGTAAATGGCTACAGGTGTGTTTAATTTTTAACAATTTTGAAAATATACTAAAGAAAACAGAACAATTTTATAGGGCACATTGTTTTAATACATGAGTGGAAAATAAGTATTGTGTATGATGAACACAATAATAATTATAAGACAAGCAATAATAATAATAATAATAATAATAATAATAATACAGGTCACCTTGAATCCAATCATCCATAGGTTCAAAGCTTATTTATTAACATCGTACGTCGGTTCATTTTATTATGTTGAAGGAAATTTGCAGTCATATCTGTCATTTTGGTAGTAAGAACTGACATGAGTAAAATTATAAAAAGTACCTCGGATGGAATCAAGCAGCAAGTTTCAAGGTGAAGAGAGGCTTTCCAGACTTTCCATCATGGATTCTGTTTCATTATCATCTAGTCTGACAAACCTTTTTCCATGTTAACTACTGGTTTGACAGACAAAGCATTCCAGCTCAATGGGTTTCTATCTTCTATATGTTGCTATCAGAATGACTGATGAGGATACTCATTATTATGCCACTTTGCTACTTTTTACCTTTGCAATTTTGGTAAATTCTTTCAAATTTGCTATCTGCCTGAGATTGTTTCATTCTGACCATTTTCCAGTCCATTCATACCATAGGGGAACTTTGTAACTGCTTTGATGACTGATGCGTTGAAGTAATTTTTATTACTCTATTCTCAGCCTAATCTAAGGAAACATGGTCATCTGACATCGGTAGAAATTGTCTACTAGCAAGGAGGTCATTAAGAGTTACTTTGGTTTCATCAGGGTTTCATAATATGTCCTAATTTGTAAAGTCAGCTGGCCTAAACAAAGTTCAGAATCAAAATAATCAAAAATGATATAAAATGGTTTAAGTACATGGGTGTGAACATGTTTATTAATGTGCAAATTGGAAAACGTTTTTGAAATCACAACTATTGTTCTCTCTCAGAAAATCATTAAGGAGAAAGTCTGGTCATTAGTTAAGAACCTTACATTTAAAAGCACTTGAATTATGGAGCAGGGTAAGGATCCAAAGAAAACCAGCAAGTCCACTGCTCTCTGCCTTAAAAAGAGGTTTTGGTCTAGCCTTGTCAAAGTCTGGACTTAAATCTGTTTAAATGGCTAGGCTATCATATAAGCCATATGGCCACACTGGGAAGTTTCTGACATCCTCAGAAAATAACCAGTTTGGGTACACAGGCCGAATCAAAACAATTCAGCTAAGGTCTCGTTTATAAATCTTGGTTTGACACAGAACAGAGTCTGAAAACAGCATAAGCAACTGTCTATACTAAGACTGAGATTTATAGAAAGAAATGTGGCACAAAATGGTTCACATTTTCAAACTTGTAGAGCTTTGCACACACACAAACACACAACGAACTGTCAGCCCCCACATCCATCTTTGAAACGAGAATTAAAATAAGAATTATAAATCAGTATGTTTATATGCATGTCTTCAGATTATATGGCAATTGCACTTATTGGTTCACTAATTGTGAGATAGACTCAAGTCTATAAAGTGTGACCAATAGCTATTAATACTGGAGTGACGTTCTTGCATATTGCTGCATAATAGATACATTGCCACTTATTGAAGAACATGCCACTGGCAGCATCAAGATGGGGGCAGCTGATGTAGATTCCCTAGAGGAGTCCTATTAGATCCCTTAGATCTATGTGCTGAACTGGACCCGGTGAAAGCTCCATCGATCTTTGCACCCCCTCTTTTTTTTATGTCAGACATGGCGCTGCATCAATGCTGTGTCCCTGTCCCTCTGTTTATTTGTGACCCCCATTTAATAATGTGTCATGATCTCAACTTTTTATCGAAATTGATTGAAATCGCGTCACAACCTTGCGCACCAAAATCGGTAGTGATCACCTCCTCCCATGCTGACATACTGTAGCGTTACTAGCATCCCACTCAGACTCCACAGCAACAGTTAACAGGTAACCGTCTCTTTACTAAGATCTCCTAATCACAAGGAACCACACATTGCGTTTTCCCTAACAAGTAACTCTCACCAGTTTTCATACAACGCACAACAACACCTGATAACCCCGCTCCTTCTACTCTCAAATCACCAGTGAGGAAATTTTGAGTTCCCCATGAGTTAAATTGACATTCTCGCTGTAAACAGGAGGACCACTGTTTGCTTTAGCTTGTTTCTCTGAGCGAGCTGAGTTATTGCACTGCAGTAACAAAAAAGAGTCACTAGATGGCAGCCACCCTTTGTTACTAATAATTTCTGTTATTTATTTAAACAAGATTTTTACACCTATAAGTGTAACAATTCATTGATAATACTATAGTATTGTAAATAAATTAGTTCAATTTGACCATTAATGCCTAGTGTTATACATTATGCAAGATTAATTCAATTGCGTCACTTATGTCTTTTAAAATATTTACTTCACAAAATTTAATGAATGAAACAAATGATCATAGAATAGACTATTCTAAAAATTGCAAAGGGCTCTGGACTGAAAGAAAGAAAAAAAAATCAAGAATTGAGTTGAATCATGACCCTAAAATCGAAAATTAAATCAAATAGGATCGAAGATTTGGAGAATCATGACACCCATACACTTTAATATTTTGCATGGATTATACTTTTTAAAAGTAGACTTAAATAACAACTTTTCTGTCAGGCTTTAAATATCTAGGATTGCCAAAACACGGTAAGTTTTTATGTAATTTATTTGTATTTGTTTTAATTTGCTTTTAGTCCAATCTAATAAAAGAAGTAATCACATAATTCAAAATGTATAATTATTGTTATTATTTGTTTGTTTTAACTGTGTTGATGCTTTTATCTTTTAATCTTTTTTCTCTTGTCTTTTTACTCTGTTCTTATTGCTAAGTATATTTTTGTATTTTATTGTGAAGCACTTTGCTCTCCTTTGGTTGAGTACAGCTCTATGGATAAAAATTGATTGATTTATTGAAATAAATTGGTTTTTCATCCCTCCTGCAGACTGTGGAATTTCTCTGCCTCTTGGTTGCCATGGTTACCCGTGAAACGCCCCATATTAGCCTGCCTAAGTTGATGCATAATATTCACTAGGCACTTTGCATTGACCGTTTATGGCAGAAAGTATTTGCGTGTAGGAGGATGGATATGATCTAAAAACACCTGAATACATTTCTAGGGAAAGTCTGATTTATAAAGCGTAAAGTGTATGCAGCAGTGCATACTCAAAGTTTAATAAATCAAAAAATTACTAGGTGTAAGTATTTTTTTTGTGCTAAGCTAAAGTATGGTTTTAGTAAGGATTCTACATAAGGTTTTATAAATGACAACTCATATCTTTAAGGGTATATATAATTTTTCCATATCACTGTACACAGAGTGAAGAAGTTGTAAAGATATATTTTATCTGATAAAAATTTATAATGATATAACAGAAAAAAATACAAAATTACTGTGGTATTGTGTTGTAATGTGTAATGTGAGTTTCACTCACTTTAAAGCCAAGTCTGACCTGTATGTACTTAGTCACTTCTTCTTTTAATAATTCCCACAGAGATAAAAGTGCTTGACATGCATAGTGTCAGAAGTGAAGTGTATAAAGATAACATATAGTCTCTAGTGCTGACATGCACACAGTTTTATTAGAGCTGTGGGACCCTGTCACAGTGATCTGTTTGAGGGTTTTTTTTCTTCCAAAGTCCTCTTCTGCAGACACAGAGGAGTTGACAGGAAGTCAGCTTGTGTCCTCCCAATGTGTTAGCACATATTTTTCATGACTACAATAACTCTTTTTTACATACCCATCTTCTGATTGTAAACTTGCTTTCAGTCGTTACTCTCCTGTTGTAAATCTTATGACCTGTGCTGATGTCATGGCTGGTTTCACAACCAGGAAAATGGCCTGGAGGGAACCAAAGTCAATGTGTACAATAATGTGGTTGGATCATAATCAGGGAAGTATACTTTACATTGGTCTATTGTTTTGACATGCAGAGGAATGATGAGCAATCTGACACTCAGCAAGAAAATATTTTCCAGTGATAAATACGTGTGTCCTAAATGATGGGCCTGTTCTTTCAGAGGGAGCAAAAAGACTTTGGTCATGCAATGTTCTCATCTTGGGCTGCTCACACTGAGACCCACCCATCTGCGCAGACACTTCATGGCACTTGCTTGTAAAAGTGTGCTGGAGCATGGCTCCAGCACACATGCATGAATCCATGCAGCGCTGTTAAAGGATTAAGGATTAATTACTGTCAGACCTTCACAGATATACTTAAGTACTTGTTACATGAAGTTTGTTAAGTTCTCTCCTAGTCCCTAAGAGGAAAACAACACTTGACTGTAAGGAGCAAAGGACACGTCTGTTTTTCTTTTTTTTTTTTTTGTCTAGTGTGTTTATGTTTTTTTCTCGGTTGTTTCTTTATCTGGAGTGCTGAGCTGCCAGGGTAAGAATTTCAGTTGTTCTCACCTTTTGCTCTGTTTTCCTCCTTTGTCTTTTTATTTTGACTGCAGGTTGTCCTTCATCGCTACTTTCCACTTCTTGTTTTCACATTTTTGTCAGTGTCAAAACGTAATAACTTTTAAAATTGTCCACTTTATAATCGGTAAATGTATTCTTTTAGTTTTATTTTTTTCATCAGTAAAACTGTTGTTTAATGAATTTAAAGATTAATACATCACCAGACTTGGAGATTTAAATAGCACCATCAGCATTTAGCAGTCAAAATCTATCAGTAATAGATTTTCTATCTTACTTAAATCTCAATGATCTCCTATTTAGTTTTTCAGGTCCCAAATTAATGGACTTACATTGACATAGTTATATTGACACCACCAACCCATTCTAAGTTCATCTTATGGTGATTCCTCATGAGCCTCAAGGTATCATGTTTTAGTGGTTTGATATGGTTTTGGGAGAGTAAGACACTCCAGTTTTAGCAGGGAGGGTTTGATTCTTGTCATCTATGAGTCACCTTATTGTAAATTCAGTTTTTCAGACAGAAACAAAACCATTTATTTTAAAGTTATGGATAGGTTTAAAATGCATAATTTTAAAATAGTTTAAAGATGTTTTCGGCATTTCCACTGAAAACACACACTAAGAAAAATCGTCATAGAAAATAAGTTCAGCATTTGTTTAAAGGAACATTTAATAACAGCTCTTTGAAAACATTTAATAAAGTTTAATTTGTATTATATGCTTTGAGTTTATTAAGATTCTTAGGGTTTAACATTGAGTGAAGTAAAATAATTTCACTGCACCATGGAGTTCACATAAAATTGAGAAACACATAGAGGATTTAATTCATTTTATTTAAAACAGAAAAGCAAATATTATTCCAAATAGTACGTATATAATTAATATTATATGTTAATTATTACAACATTAATAACATTATCCAGGAACAAATTTATATGCATAATAATTTAATGGCCCACAATTAGTCATACTCTTGAGCTCTAAAATAGTTTTCTAATAATACCAACATGCTTCTACTGACTGGAAGTAACATTGATGTTTGGGATTGCCCCAGTCAGAGTTCAGACTCAAATATGATAGAGAATCTGTGGAGGGAGCTAAATATTAGGGCAATAGCAAGTAGCCTTACATCGTCAAAAACTTGGGAGCTTGGTCCTGTTCTCCGCTTGACATAAGTCATGTAGGGTACCCAGCAAACACGCAAATGAGGACACTTTTGCCCAAAGTAGAACCTTTGGTGGTGGCACCATCATACTGAAAGGATTTTTGTCTTCAGCAGGGATAGGGAGTTGAAGGGGTTGATAGTAAGATGGATGTAGCTAAATGTATGTCATCCTGGAAGATAACCTGTTAGGGTTTGCAAAAGACGTGAAACTGTGGCAAAGCTTCACAGTCCAGCAGGACAACAACCGTAAATATACAACCAGAATTATAATAGAATGATATAGATCAAATGATATTCATATTTTAGACAAACCTAAAAACAGTACTGAGGATTTTTTTTTCTTGTAGGTACAAAAAAAAGTGTAGTATCCTCTCGTGCAGCTCAGAGGCAATGTGCAGGAATCAGTGGGAGAGGGGGAGTGCTGCATTGCTCTGTGCTCCAAACAGCCAGACAAAATTCTGGTTACAGTGGCACTTCATTAAAAGCACATTAAATAAATAAAAACAATCTAATAAAAAACTTTTTTGTGGTTTTAAAACTTACATTTTTAAAGCTTTAGAATACCTAAGAACATTTGATTAACTTTTGCCAATAACTAAAAACCCAAGCATGAACAGAATTTTTATCTTCATATCTTGCCTAACCAATATTACACTGCTAGATTCCCACAAGAAACTCTGCAGCAATTCACTTTTGTTTGATACAATCATAATAAGACATGATATTTTACACTTTTACTTACAAACTCCAGCAACATTTTTAAGGAGGGTTCTTGTCGGCAATTCAGATTTTATAGTAATCACAATATGGAAGCAATCTGTACCATACTATAATTGAAAATAAAAAACAGTAGCAGAAAGCTTTTTCAATTGCACAATACAACTGCCAGCTTTGTCCCATAAATAAAACTATTAGTAACAACATATTTATTATATTCTAATAATATACTATGATATATAATTAATGTCTCATTGTAACATCATAGTAATATAACAAAAAAAGTTCATAATATTTTCTTTATTTTCCTAATCAGTGACACAACTTTGAAGAAGTTTCTCAACATGTGCCTGTATTGTCTCATTTTCTGCCAACAAACAGGCAAGTTATAAAATCCGTTTTGTCTGTTGTGAGACTGTTGATGTTGCAACTGCATTTTACGCCGCTGACAAGACTACAAAAGGGAGGTCAGACCACATATCACCCAGTTTTGCAAGTAGAAATCTACCTTGAAGCCCTGGTTTGTGCTCACTGGGTAAGAGGACACATTTCTTTGTTCTGCAACAAGCTTCCCATCCATATTTTGGGTTACCACAGTGATAGTGACCTCGCCAGTTAGTTACGGTCTCATGGTGTCTATTGCAGGCATTGAAGAACTTCTTTTGAGCTTCTGTTTAAGTCTTTATGGTAGTCTGGATGTTGGAAACTGATGCCAAACGGTTCTAGAGAATACAGGTGCAAACAGGATCTTATTCAGTTAGAGTAACTGCTTCTGGAACAGCTTTGTTAATTAATTGGCTAATCATTTATTCTCCCATTAGGTGAGTTGATACAGCTGGCTGGTGAAAGAGGAGACCTGAGAATGACAGAGACCAATACCCCAAAATCGGCAAAGAAGCCCCGTTGGACCTCTCTGGAAATCGGCCTTATTACCATTGTCTCTTTGCTCTTCATTGTCATTGTTGCCCTCATCATCCTTTTTGCCACCCAAAAGACTGGTGAGTGTTTGCATTAATACTGATATGGATTTTTATGTGTTTTTCTTCTCTTTAATAAACTCCACAAACAACAGTGTAAACAAAACAAGTGAATCATGTAGCCAAAAGGATTTTTTCAAGGACATTCATTAGGTTTCACTTCATGGTTAACGGTAAGCACAAAAGAGCATACAGAAGAGCTGCCCTTTACTCTGAACAGAGACACTCATATGCTTTTATGCACTGTGCTTCAATACAGTCTGTGGTACAGGATTATAAATAAAAAAAATGCATATGTGTTCAAAGGTCCCCTTTAAAGGGTTTTCATGACTCAAAAACACCATCTCAATCTTTTAAAAGTAGGCTTAATTCTAAGAGCAGTTCTAGGTATATGTTCTGGAAAACGTTATGTATTTGGAATTTTTGATAAAAGATAAGTTGTGAAGAAAAAGGGGAAATTGAGAAGCAAGGCTCACATCTATAATCTTCAGTAATCACAAGCAGGTGATCTATAGATTAATTATTGACAAAGTTCAGTGGGTCATTATTGCAGAATCATGACAGAAAAGGTCATCCAATTAAGTTTGATGGAGTTTGTCTGGCTTTTGTGGGCGTGTTAAGCAATTACTAATTTTTGCAGTCTTATGCTTTATAAATGTGTAAGCTGCTTTGTCAGGAAAATGAACGCTGAATGGATCAGCTTGGTACACTAAACCATGTTCATTTTGTGTGCACACACATAAACCATGGAGCAATGCATTAAAGGTCATTAGCAATCTACTGGTGTGTCAGCGCATCCCAAATTCACTTGATTAACACATTTCTGGCAGAGCGAAAGTAACACTTGTGAGTAGTTTCGGGCTACAAATAATTTGAAAAAAAAAGAAATGAAGAAAAAGAGAACCGAAGAAGGGACTGATTTAGACATAATGACTAATGAGTGCTGCTGATAAACTCACTGAGTAATAGAAATGTGTTTTACGTTCTCTTGCAGATGAAATCTGCACCACAGCTGACTGCACGCAGTCAGGTAAGCAGCTTGTGTTTGTTTGTTTTCTTCTGTCTATTGTTTCATCCTGAAGGCTTTGAGTTTTCCCAGAGGGAGACGGCAAGGGAGAACTGAGAATGCTGCAGAAGCATTTTAGACATGCTGAGAGAGAGAGAGCGGCCTCTTCAAATCAGAACATGTTCCCTTTCAGTCAAAACCGTGATGAAAAAGATAGGATCACCCCTATCATTATGTACAGTATGCTAAACATATAGGTAAGCTCAAAAATGGTAATTCAATCAATGTCCAATTAGTTTCAGTTTATAAAAAAGGGTTTGTCTTTCTTTTTTCTATTTTTATTTTAATTCAAAAAAGGCATGTTGAAAATTATTTATAGCCTTCTGAGTAAACAACATAAAAATGGATGAAAGTTAATATTACAGCAATTAAACCCTTCATATAATTGCTGACCAGGTTTTTGCATGTTTTTTCTAGTGTTGTTTTGGTGATGAGCTCTGAGTCTTAGAAATTGGATGGTCTCTATGCCATCTCCGTAAATGTTAGTTCCCTGTATTTCCCCTTTTCTGTCACATTCAAGTGAGGATTTTGGCTTGAGCACTCTAAATTGTTAATATTAGTTCAGGTCAGAGGAAACACAATTGTAAAATTAAATGATCACTTTAAACCTGCAGGCAGACTCAAAATAATTACCCAATAACCAAACTAAATAAACAAAAGGCAAAAATATCTCAAACTGTAACACATATTTCTCTAATCTACAGACAGTGAAGAATATATGAGAAACGTAGTCACTGATGTCTATCAGTCCAGAAAGGGTCACTAAGCCATAGCTAAATCTTTTGGACTCTAGCGAACCACAGTGAGAGCCATTATTCACAAATGGAAAAAACATGTGGTTAACCTTGAAGAGTGGTGGGCCAATCCAAGAGTGACTAATCCAAGAGGTCATAAAAGAACCAGGCACAACAATTTAAGCACGGCAGGCCTCAGTTGCCTCTATTATGATCAGTGATTACGATTCAACAAAAGCAGAGGCATTAATGGGAGCGTTTAAAGGCAAAAACCACTATAAAGAAAACTAAAACAAAGCTGTCGGGAAAATATTTTGTCGATTTATGTGACAAAAGTGGAACGTCTTATCCTGTTATATCTTGCATTGAAAACGACTCAAAATGTTATAAAAATAACCTCATACCAGCAGTTAAACATGGTGGTGGTACTACAATGGTTTGGGGCTGCTGTTTTGCTTTAGGAGCCAGATGACTTGGCACAATTGACAAGATCATAATTTCAACTCTCTGGCAGAAAATGTTTAGGAAGAATTTCCTGTTATACAGTACATTCCTGCAACAGCGTTATGCAGCAGAAAAAAATGAATAGTTAAAAAATGTTTTCGAGGAGCCTAGTAAAATTACAAAAAAAATTTTTATATAATCATGCACACTGTTTTTACTGTATTACCAGTGTAGTGTAGTATAGGGGTAAGCTTAGAACTTTCATTACATATCAGAGCAGAAGGGAACCTTTGTCAAATTGTTTTTTCCTCTAATTCTCACATTCCATCCAGTGCAAATGTAACTGATATGTGCTATTATAAAACAGATAAACCTGTTAACAATACCTCCTATCTCTCCCTCAAATTATCTACGATGACAGAATACATTATCAGTGCCTCCTCCTCAGATACATTTTGTACATTGAAGAACAATTCATTGATAGGGAAATGAAAACTATGACGATAAGTAAAAAATTAACATCTTTGTTGCCAGTTTTCAGTAAGAGATGCCAATTTATTTCTCAAGCATTTCTGCAGAGTTGGTGTCCCAATTCAGTCAGATTTGATAGACAGCCTTGTCGCAAGGGATCTCCAAGTGAGCCGTCTGTAATTTAATTGCTGCTTAAAAAAAAATGAACATATTTTCACTGCTGGTAGCTGAACAAAACCCAATTACTGCTGCTATGCTGTTTTATAATGGCAAATCTCTGCTAATGTTAGGATTGTACTTGTCTGTAAATGTTTTCTAAATGAGAGGAAACATAGGAATAATATCAACTACGTCTTGCTACTAGAATGGAAGACATTTTTTTGAAAGACTTGCTAATCTTTATAGGTGTTCCATCTACATTTATTTTCTCCAAATTCATCTCCTGTGAAAGTTACAAATTCAAACTGTTTAGCTTCCACTTAAAAAATACGATTTATGATTACAACTTCGCCTTACCAAAGAAATCTTAACATGCAACAAAGTAAGTGCAAGTAACTCACTAATAAATGTAGGTATGTAATAAATTCCTGTATAACTACATACATTTTTTTGATTAAGAAAAAACACATTAAGTTTTGTGTTAGTATCTAAAGTGAGCTTTTTGGCTCTTTAGAAGGAGGATTAGAGCACTCTAATCACAAAGCTTTTTAGCTGCTTTCCTGTTTCTAGCAGTCAGCTAATCACTTGCAGCCTTCATCCTTCAATTGATCAGAGCTAATCTTCTCTTTGAACAGTTCTGTGTAAAATTATTAAGTATATTTCCCAACATGTCAAAGTATTAATTTTGAGCCATGGGAGCATCTGTAATCTGGTATGTAATCTGACTATGGTACTTAATTACCTAATTAAAAGTCGAACTTGTCATGAGAGGTGATGTTGGGCAATTTTTTTTATATATAAATGGGGTTTTATTTGTTTTGTCTTTTTTGATGATCTTCCACAATGTGAGCTCAAGAAATATATTCAATTCAATTAGCCTAACAGTTCACTTTAGGCTTATTCTGTTCCACGAAAGAAGCTCAGGTGAATTCAAAATGCGCTGAGGCGAGGCTTAACAAGTGAGGCTAATGTGCGTGTACAATACATTAAAGGCAGCCCCTGTCAATCGATGCTATATAAGTGAGAGTAGAAGGAAAGGAAAGAGCCACGTTTTTTCTTCCAAGCTGAGAAAGACTTATTAATGCAGCCTTTTGGCATCACAATTACATCATAACCAATAAGGGGAACACCGGCTGCGTGTCGAAGCTCCTTAGGTTGTGTTGTGTTGTAATGTAAATTAGGTGACGTTCCTTATGGAGGGTTTAGAGTGTGACATAGGAGCACTGAGAAGCGCTTCTAACTGTAAAACTTCTAAATTCATGTTAATAAATCATATTACTTTATTGGGTAGGGCAAGCTAATCTGGAGTCTGTTGTGAATTAATATAACCAGAATATAACATGACAGAAAATGTGTTTGAACATGATTTAAAGGTCTCCTTTACTGAGAATCATGAAAAACAGTATTTTTAATACAATCAGTCATTCTAAGGTGTATAAGCATGCTGCATGTAGAACATTTCTCCAAACTCAAATCCCTGCATCAGTTAGAGAAAGAAAAGAAACCCGTAAACACCTGAATCTAAAAAAGCTTTTTTTTTTCTAATGTCACCTCGAATGGATCCACCCACAGTAAGGCTGCATTGTTTTGGCTAGGTAGCTGTAGCTGTAGCTCCAAGAAGCTAACAGCAATTCTAAGACATAGCAAAACACGTTTGGTATTTGTGGCGATAACACATCAACGCTACATTTTTTTTTTAACCATGGGAGAGGAGCTGAAGAAGAAATTATTGGAATTTGTTTTTGGTTGATCACAGTGTCTTCATAGCTACGGATCTTACAGTACTGGCTTTGTGCTCTGGACCTTCTAGCTGTGAGGTGAACTGTACTACCAGCTGCTCAACCGTGCTCCCCTGTTTCACTTTTTAAGTATTGTGTTAAAATGTGTAATACCAACGAAATATGATACTTCAGCTAATAATAATAGTATCTGTGACCACATCAACCCACAAATGTAGCTTGTTTAACTATCCTCAAACCTAACCTGAGCTTCAAACCATGAAGTGTAACATTGGGAATGCAGCTTAACTGGGTGGTAAACTCCATCTAAGGCTAAATACTGGAATGATTTTTGTTTCACATGACCCTTTTCTGATTTTAGTAAACAGAGATTGTGTAAGAGTTGTGTTGCAGTTAGCCAAGCAGAGGGCAGGAACTTGTATGTTATTGATCTTAATGAGCAAGCCCCCAAATTGTGCTAATTTTCCCTGCCCACTGCACACTGAACTGAAATACACAAATAATAGGAAGGGAAGAGTTTTTTTTTCTCCAAACAGATAGAGACAGCATTTTTTCTACCAGAGTACTTGGAAAAATGTATTAAAACACAAGTAAATGACACCTTTAAGAAAGAATGTAAAGAAATATTTAACAACTAAAATATGAACAGTTTCAAGTCTTCAAAATGTAAAGTTACATCAATACAATATTTTAATTTACCGGTACAGTTGTATTTTGTTTTACCAATTGCAATCTACTATAAGGCTTTTTAACACACACACAGACAGGGCAGCATGATGATTTTATGGTTTCATTTTAGACAAAAAGTGATTTATTGCTAGGCTAATTGTTAATTAAGCTTGGTGTCAGGAGCGAAATGGGTGAAACAAAATGTTTGTGGCAGCAAGTAAATATTAAACACTTGTTAAATATTTAAACACAATTTACACTAACGTTATTCAAAATGGTAATGGTAAAATCTAATTAGAACTACAGTTTAAAAGATAAAACCAACATTCAATTGCATAATTTCAACACCAAAAATAAAAGTTGCAGCTGCTGCAACCGACATTGGAGGGTGGGTTGGATGTCGAATAGAATAGCAGCAGAATATCAGCCGTGCAGTGTGACATCACATGCATTATCCAATTATTTCATCAAGCTAAAATAAGCCTCACATCTAGCCTGCCACAGAGTGGGCTTGACCCAGAGCATATGCTGCCATGGTGAATAAGCGGGCCTGTAGGTTAGCCTCGTTCATGGAACCGAATCTGAGGAAATTGAGCCAGGATTGAATTAGCTCACTTTGTGGAATACTCCCCAGATCCTTAACTGAGTGGACTTCCTGCTTTATTTTGAAATTTGCCTTTATGACACACCTATGTCCTGGCACACACCTGTATTAAATTAGTTGTGGCTTCCCTTGTTAGTGCTCAGAGTTCTTTCTTGTCTGCCTGGGCTTCAATATGCTCTTCTATATTGTTGTTGGTTTGTTATTGTTCACTAGTTTTGCTAATTTAGGTTCCTGCCTTCCGATGCTCTCTATTTGTAAGTTTTAATACAGTTCTCAGTCTTTCTAGCAGTACTAAATTGTTTTTAATCTGCATAATTTGATAGGGCTTCTTTTAGCTCATACTTTTGCAAACTGTTTCACATTTACTTAGGGGATTCCCCTCATCCCCACCCCACACAACTAAAGCTTGCCTTCTCTCAATTTATTGTAGCATCTCGCCTCATTGAGAACATGGATGCAACTGTGGACCCTTGTGATAACTTCTATCAGTATGCCTGTGGAGGATGGCTAAAAAAGAACATCATCCCTGAGACCAGCTCCAGATATAGCACATTTGACATCTTACGAGACGACTTGGAGGTCATCCTCAAAGGTACTGAAATCTGAATCTGTGAAAATATTAATCTATGAAAAGAAATAGAAATGGGTGACAATGTTTTAAATGTTTTCAGTGATGCTTATTTGTTCATAATTAGAGTTACATTTCAGTCAGCGAGATCAGGAGTAATCAGTTCCCCAACTGACTCTCAGCTTTATTAAAGAGCAACTCCACTGCAAATCTTTTCTTTTTTCTTTTTTTGCTGATAAACTTCGTAAACGAGTGTGTAATTGTGCTGTCTACATGTGTAGTCATAATTTTGCCATTTTATTGCATTTTATCCAAAATATAAATTTTCTAAATCAAACCATCAATGTGGTGCCCTCTTTAGGTTAAAGGTCTATATTCAATTAATCAAACTTTATTTATAAAATGCTTTTTCTTGCCACTGTGGGGGCTTTGGAGGTCTGCTTATGTTCATCCTAGAGCAGGGGTCCCAAACTCCAGGCCTCAAGGGCCGGTGCCCTACCAGTTTTAGACCTTTCTCTGCTCCAACCCAGCTGATTGTCCAACTTCCTCCTCAGCTTGGCAAAGTTCTGCAGAGGCCTGGTAACGAGCCATCATTTGATTCTGGTGTGTTGAACCAGGGAAAGAATTAAAACCTGCAGAACACTGGCCCTCGAGGCGTGTAGTTGGGGATCCCTGTCCTAGAGGGTAGGGGTTACATCTCCCAGGGGATGGGGCAGGTTGCTCTGCTGGGGCATCTGTGCCTGGACTTGGGAGTATAGAGTGTATATGGGGCGTATAAGTGAGTGTACAAGTCCTTTTTTGTGTGCTAGTGTAAATGTGTGTGCAGAAGAGGGAGGTCATGTATGAATATGTCTCTGTCTACCTGTCAGGTTGGGTCCTTGGTTGCCTTCTTGCCTGGCACATCTCAGGCCCCACACCTAATGGGTGCCTATTTCCCCTCCATCACTCCCTGCCAGTGAATGATGCCTCTGCTGGCTGGTGTGTTGGTGGCTCTTGCTTTCTGGGGCTGGGGCCCTGGATGCAATCTGGCTGGGCCCCGGTGCTGGCTGGGGCGGACCGGTGTGCCGGGCGGCTGATGTATTGGGCTGAGTTTGGATTGGTTGGGGCACCTCTTGTGGGGGTGCTGGTTTTGAATTGTTGGGTGATGACTGTTCGGGGGCTTGGTGTGGGTCGGATCTAGCGGGCAAAACCGCTGGCTGTTTTGTGGGTTTCGTAAATGCGACAGCAAACTCACTCCAGTCTGAACCGTTCACAGCCCCAAAGCCGTGCAGAAGACACCACTGAAAGGCGCTTTGTTTATGTAAGGAAAATTCTGGCTACCTATTGATTTTTGCAGCAGTTTGGCAATTCCTGCACAGTTGGAAGCAACAAACTGATTTCACCACTCATGAGTGACCTGAATAACAGCTGTTTTTATGTGTGGAAAAATAAATATCCCCATCAAATAAATCCCTCAACAGTCCAGAGAAATAAAAGGGAAATTATTAATCATAGTTTACATTCAGGCCGTCCCTGACAGTCTTTTAACATGTAGGCCTAACATAACAAATGCAGTTCAGGGAACAGAATCATGAAAAACACATTTTTATGAGAGTATCCAAGCAAAGTCTCCGATCTGGACTCTGTACCAGGTGCTTCTTGCTATCCGAGAGCTAAGATGACAGCATATTTGAGTTGTGGAGGTTTTGGAGTGCGTAACTGCACTGGAAAGAGATGGGTAAATCCATGAGAACGAGCGCAAATTACAGATCCATTCTGCAGTGGAGCAGCAGTACAATGGATTCCGCCTTCATCAGCAGATGCACAGTTCTTGTCCAGGACCAGGAGAAAGTTCACGGTCAGAAAATATTAGGTGAAATACATAAGTTTGTTTAACTTATGTATTTATTTGTTAGATACCCCCCCAAAATGAGGATCCTTTTTTTTTTGATTCAGCAAATGTATTATTAATTACAATGAATTAAAATTAAATATTTAACTAAAATTTGACAGGAAAAAGTAGATAACAGGATTTTCTAACCCCATCTGTCAGTCAAAATGATGGACAACAAAAAAGTGACAAGAGCTCCACTTAATTTTCAAAGATGTAGTTACTGTATTCTGTCAGTGTGCTCTGTTTGCGTAGCAGGTTTGAAATCAATGTGTCTGGTTGGGTCTGTATTTAATGAAGAGATGGACATGGGTAGCGTGTTCAAAAAGCATTTTAACAGGGGCCGGTGACTGCTGCAGGACGATGGTCTGTCAGTGACGTACAGGATTGATTTTATGAGACATGACCGTTCGGACTGAAGTCACTTTAAAAAAAAAATCTGATATGGATAAGATTTAGTAACACATATGTCAGTAACCTGGGTCAGATTTAAAAAAATCGAATTTCTGTTTTCGGGATTTAAAGTGCTTTTGCTTGCAGTTTGAGGGACAAACTAAGTCATGTTAAGGTCAAGTGTTAAGTCTTCAGTCAGAGGTTTTATGGAGCCAGAATCTTTGCGGTATTAAAAAAAAAAAAAAAATCTGCTTTACGATACGAACCCCTCACTAGAAGCACAGGCTGATCAATTTTACGCCATCAGCATTGCAATTTCTACAAAAAGGCGCTCCAAAGCAAATTTTACAAAAAGTACAAATACTTTTTAGTGCATAGACATTGGGCTGAGATTTCTGGAATAGTTATTTTTTTTAAAGAACAAACTACATTTCTAAGAAACTTAAATTTGAGCTTACAATTGTTGGAAGCCATCATGTTCAAAACAAAAATAAAGTCTTGAAATACAGTAGGTTACACTATAGCCTTTATTATAAGACACACTGTGCCAGTATTTAAGGGTAATATTGCCGGCGAGGTGTGTCTTATGAATGTGCCGTGATGGTATGGCAAGGCGAGAATATTGCAGCATTCTTGATAGCTTGATCTCAATATTACTGCAACAGATGGTGATGTCATGATGTGTGGTTGTGCACTGAGCTGAGCCTGAGTCAGCAACATTAGCCCCTTTCAGACAGGCCATGAAAAACTCATATTTTCTGGATTACGTCTGTGTTGAGTCTGAAAGCACCTTCGGGACTTTGTCCGAATAACCTTACCAGTAATTTTGCGGCTGAAGACCTAGTAACAGCAGACGTTTTGCGGTAGAGTGCTGCTTTCAGAATGTCAGGTAATGTTCTGGAAACGCTAGAGGGGTGTGGGGTGGGAGGACAGGGAAAGCTATGAGCACACTCACTGATGACATGCATGTCACTTGTCAATTCAAAAGCACTTTATTTATCCCCAAAGGGCAATTTAAATGGCGCATTACAGTAGCTTATTGTTGTTCCTGGTTTATTGCGGGGTTATAAATAATCCTAAGGAGATGCCATCATTAAAAAAATATATATATCTTGCGAGGTAAGGTTTTAAAAATAACCTGCAAAATCTGCAAAGTATTCATCTATATTTTTTACAATTGTGTTTTAAGACTGTACAACCCCTTGCTACACACTTTAAACACTTTTCTCAAACATACATTAACATTTACTCACATTTCTCACGACATGCGTATCAATCCTATGGCTTTTACAGAGTTCATTAATATTAGGCTATAGTTAAATCTCCCGGCTGTGAATTATATTTATTTTGTCAGAAAGAAACTTAATGCATGCATTGTACGTAGAATAGAATAGTCCTTTTATTTATCCAAGAGGTGAAATTCATTTCAGTACAGCCGGATCAAGCGTAGACAGACATACAATTACACGTAAGCAGATACAGAAAATACCATGGTTTCTACAGCCAGATTTATATGGCGCACCACATAGCAGATAAGAAACACTATACACAAGGTCAGGGTGGATCAGCGGTGGGGAAAAAAAAGCGCTCAACCGTATCTTGATTCCTTATTCAAGAGTCAAGACAGGTAATAGAAAAAAAACACACATCTATATTATAACAGGTTCCAGAAAGACCAGAACGCTTTGTTTTTACTTTGCCAGCTGCTAAACAAGTTTTAGAAGTCAGATTTTTTAAATGTCTCTTATTTTATTTTTTTTGCAATGAATTTCCGTCTATAGCCCAGTTATGCCTTGAGAGCAGTTTTATTTGGAAAAAAGTGCTGACTCAGTTCTGTTTCAGGAGGTCGCAGTTTGTTGGAGGAGCGGTTGGCGTGACACGTCAGGATCACAAGTCTTAACTCTGTATTATTCACACTATACAAACACCTAATCTCTGATTGGCTAACAGAAATGAGACACTCTAGCAGCCTTCCATCAAATAATTAAATTAAATAACTTTGCTGGCACAGTTCCAAGACAGATCCCAACATTTTGTTCCTGGATCAATCTTTGTTGGTTAAAAAATGCAATGATTTGCTAGGTCCACAGAAAACCAAGCTTGTCAGTGTTCTGCCTTGCTGTTGAGTTGCTAACAGTTAGCTTCAGCTTTTAACTTCCACTTTCAGAGATGTGCTCTGCCCTTTCCAGGCTGCAAAATCAACCGTCCCATAGTCGGTAACAGGACAAGGTAGGCAAGAGCATGAATACTAACTTTCCCTGTGAAGGTACAATCTTTTTGACAAACTCATTTTCTTTAGCTAATGCAGGGTCTGGGGGTAGGAGTAAACGTTAACATGTAGAACACTTATGCAACTCAGAGAAAATTCTTTCATGATTTTCAATGAAATACGCCCTTTTAAATAGAACTTTCATTCAGGTATTGTAGCTATTTAGACATCTCGGGTACAGCAGGAGACTGGATTTGCATCCACCAGGTGGGACTTTGTCAACAGAAAAGTGTTTGGGTAATATTAGATGAGATTGTCAACATCCAGGTTAGGCAGTTTTTTTTTATATATATGAACATGGGGAAAGGAAAACCTTTTCTTTGAGGCTCAAGTGTGTTGTGCATTCGAGTCTTGTTGGTTCTTGTGATATACAGAGAATACCACGTTACTTTGTGAATGTTTGTGTGCTTTGTGGATTTGAGTGCATGCAATTGTGTGAGGTCTGTATTTCACCAAGGGTTGACTGTGAGAAGGCCGCTCGAGTGCTCAGCTGAAGGCACTAAAACTTTATGGAGGCCAAACCCTCTATGACCAACAGAAACTCTTCATCTGCCATGAATGTTCAAATTAAGCAGTAGAACTTTTGTGCATTATGAGGACTAAGTGAATCTTCAGGGGTACGAAAAGCCATTGAGGGAGCTGACAGTTTAATGAAATAAAATAATTTGTGCCAGCCTTGAGTGTCTTTTTTTTTCTTATAGTGGATAAAAGTAAAATCAATGCACTTTTTTTTTTCTTTTTTTTTTTTGTGGTTCAGTTGGTATATTGAGAATATAAAGTACAAACAATGGATAAATGCTGAAAAATGGATAGCTGGAATTTAGACTTTTGGAACTTCACTGGTCAAGTCATCATCATAAAATGTTTGAAAATGCCCCGGAAAATCTATCCCAGAGTAGATTTTAAGTAGTAAGAATTTGGGAGAGGGTTCAGAAAGCAAATTTTAATGTATTTAATATAAGAGCAACAAAATGTAGAGGTTTATTGGAAAATAAAGTAAAAAGGGTATGTTGCTGTCAAAAGCTCTCCTACGTTTGTGATCATTTTCACTTTAGTCAATAATTTGCAGAACCACCCATTAGTGCAGTTACAGTTCCAAGGCGTAGGGATCCTCTGTATGTTTTACATATCTAGTGGATCATTGTTGCAATTTTTTTTGTGTGTAAACTTGCTCAAGGGTGATTAGATTGTATAGAGAACATGTATTAATCAGTTTTAAAGGTTTTTAAATCATGTGATTGATTCTCATCTAAATACCGGGGGTAAAACAAGTATTTGATACACTGCTGAATTAAGTTTCTCCACTTACAAAGCATTTAGATGTCTCTAATTCGTTTCAAATGTACTCTTCAACTGAGAGGGACAAAATCGAAAACAAAAATGTAGGAAATCAGAGTGGCTGATTTTTAAATAATGAATTTCCATTTTATTGCATGACATAAGTATTTGATCGACTAGCAACCAGTAAGAATTTAGGCTCCCACAGACCTGTTAGTTCTTCAGAAACCCTCCTGTTCATCACTCATTGCATATATTAACTGTACCTGTTTGAACTCGTTACCTGTATAAAAGATACCTTTCCACACACTCGCATAAACTCCAACATCTCCACAATGGCCAAGAGCTGTGCAAGGACATTAGGGATAAAATTGTAGACCTGCACAAGGCTGGGATGGGCTTCAGGACAACAGAAAAGCAGCTTGGTGAGAAGGCAACAACTGTTGGTGCAATAATTAGAAAAAGAAGTATAAAAAAACAACGTTCAATCTCCCTTGGTCTGGAGTGTCATGCAAGCTCTCTCCTTGTGGGGCATTGATGATCTTCAGTAACACACTCCACTGTCATGGATTCAAATCCTGCAGTGCACCCAAGGTCCTGCTGCTCAGGCCAGCACACGTCAAGGCGTGTCTAAAGTTTGTCATTGACCATTTGGATGATCCAGAGGAGGAATGGGGCAAGGTCATGTGGTCTGAGGCAAAATTGAGCTTTTTGGTCTAAACTCACTCGCCATGTTTGGAGAAAGGATGAGTACAACCCCAAGAACACCATCCCAACTGTGAAGCATGGAGATGGAAACATCTTTATTTGGTGGATGCTTTTCTGCAAAAGGAATGAGACAACTGCACTGTATTGAAGGCGGGGGATGTATCTTGAGATCTTGGCCAACAATCTCCTTCCCTCAGTAAGAACATTGGAGATGGATCATGGCTGGGTCTTTCAGCATGACAACGCCCCAAAACACACAGCCAGGGCAACTAAGGCGTGGTACCGTAGGAAGCATCTCAAGGTCCTGTAGTCGCCTAGCCAGTATCCAGACCTGAATCCAATAAAAAATCTTTGGAGAGAGCTGAAAGTCCATGTTACCCAGTGACAGCCCAGACACTGAGCATTCTGGAGATGATCTGTATGAGGAGTGGGCCAAAATCCCTGCTGCAGTGTGTGCAAACCTGGTAAAGAAATGCAGAAAACATCTAATCTCTGTAATTGCAAACAAAGGTTTCTGTACCAAATATTGAGTTATGTTTGATATATCAAATACTTATGTCATGTAATAAAATTGAAATTATTTAAGTCATCCACTGTGATTTTCTGCAGTTTTGTTTTAGATTATGTCCCTCAGAGTTGAAAAGTACCTTTGATACAAATTACAGACCGCTACATTCTTTGTAAGTAGGATAACTTGAAAAATCAGCAGTGTAACAAATACTTGTTCTCCCAACCGTATAATTGAAACACTTTATGTAAATCATCCTATTTGAGCTCTGGATGTATTTTTAGCATCATTGTTTGGCTAGAAGGTGAACATTAACGGTTTTCATCTTGGTTTTTCATTATCAAAATCTATCTCCCCATCAGCAACAGCTTCTTGGTCTCCGTTGCATTATGTTGCCAAACCCAGTTTACTTTAGTTACCTATTAGGTATGATATTCATTGTTAGCTTTCTGTCAAAAGAGAGCTTTTATGATTAACAGCATGAAGTTTATTTTGCTTTAATATGAACCAACCGCTGGGCACAATTATGCACAGCTAACAGTTGTTTTGTCGTGATAGTGTCCCTCATGAGCTGTGGTTCTTAGCAGCTCCTCCATAGTCACCTTGGAGCTAGTGGCACATTTTGTGATTGTTTTTTTTAAATTTTTTTTATTTTTTTTCGTCTGTCAGTTTAGGTGCACAGCCATGTCTGGGTGTGCACTGGGAGTTGCAGTTATAGTATTCTGAGATGTCCTACAGTTTGGCCGCTGTTTTATAACCAAACACACTGTCCACAATTTTTGCATCTTCGTCTGGTCCGTGGTTTTTGTGATGTTCACAAACTAACCTGAGGTTTACATTTAAAATGATTTTCTCTTGGCAATTTGTTGAGCTGTATTTTATGTAGTGGTATCAAGTGGCTGAATCACACCACCCATGACAGAATTTTTCATGATAAACGTTTTCCTTTTATTTAATTACAGGCCTTTTTGTGAGGTTTCTTCACATAAAATTGAAAAAAAAAAAATGTCTTGAAGTTTGTCATGTGACAAAATGTCAAATTTTCAAGAGGACAAGGCACTGTAAACTTCACTTACATTGCTCATTGCCTAAGGACTGCTTTGGAGCCACTTTCCTCTGCCTTCCCTCCTTGGCAGTCTACACACTCATAAAACCCATAGTGGTGAGGAAAAATAAACTTATTTTTAGCAATTGTGATACCATAGACATTTACATACATGGCATGTCTGTGTGAGAAATTCCATCATGTAATCCTCTGCATTTTCTCTCTATAGTTCAGTTGCTTTTATAAACCATTTGACAGTTGGTGGGCTGTGTAAGAGAAAAGAACAAATGCTAAAAACAAAACGCAACAAAAGTGGATTTTGGCCAAAGTGCAAAGGTTCATGCTGTCAAATTATGGGCTTAATTGCTCTAAATGCTGTTTACCACAGAAAGGAACGGGACTGCCAGACGACTGTTCCTAATCATTCAACAGCTTGATCCCCCACCAACCGTCAGTGTTGTGCTCATTCCTCTGGGCTGTGGAGCTCACCAGCCGGAGATGGAATGTCTCGGGCCATACGGTAAAGACTTGCAGGCTTATTGTGTGTGCCTTCATGTAAAGCTCAGTTTTATAGACAAACAAAAAGAACTGTCACTTTATATTGAATAAATTCCTAGATGACATAATATTCCCAATAAACTATAACATCAGCTATAATATGGTTAAAATTGTTCTCGGTAAGTAATGGGTGACGTGCAGACTAATGAACTCTACTTTTAGAGTTGACATCAAACAGGTTGTCTGTGATCTCAGGGCTCGTTACGGCTGCTTGTTTGAACATCACCACCCGCTGATTGATGGATGCTTTTCTTCTCAACAGCTGCATAAGTCTGAAAACACCTGGATACTGGAGGGTTTGGGCTGCATGACGGCAGTAAAGTCTGCATGCTTGTATATTTAAGTAAATGGTAGTGTGTTTTGCAGTTGCTTGTAAATACCTCAGATTGTTCTTTGCTCCTGTAAAAGGTTGTAAATGATAACTAGTTTATTTTTTTTCTCAGATTCCCTCAGCATTTGTACACACAAGCTTTTTTTTTTCTAGTTTTATTTCCTACCTCCCACTCAGGTGTTGCATACTGTGCAATAATTTGCCCAATTGACCATGAGCTTTTTAATTACTAATTAGCTGTTTCCCAGAACGGGAAGACGGGAAGCATATTTGGCATGAGAGGATGAAAGGCTGTTTTAAAAAGAAAAAAAAAATCTTAAGCTGAAGTAAAATACCAAACGTGGATAACGGACCAGGGAAATCGAGCTGTACCACATTAAAGGATAGGTTGAGGCACATTATCCTCTCCTGGCTATACCCTGTGTATCAGTAAGTGCTCTATACAAGCTCCTGAGTTGCTGCTTTTTACATGACTTCAGAATCAGCTTTAACGGCCAAGTATGACACGCACACAAGGAATTTGACTCCGGCAACTTTTCTCTCCAGTACAGAACTTAAATAAGTGAAATAAAAAAGGAAATAAATATAAATACAAATAAATAATAAAGGATAAAATATACTCCAAACCGGGGTTATTGTACAGTAAGTATATACAGCAGTGCAGAGTTTTAGTTTATGTGAATGGACTCACACTCTGTGACTATTAAGAGTTCATCAGAGCGACAGCCTGGGGGAAAAAACTGTTATGTCGGGTGGTTTTGGCATACAGCGCTCTGTAACACTGGCCTGAGGGGAGGAGCCTAAACAGGTTGTGGCCAGGGTGTGAGGGGTCAGTGGTGATTTTTCTGGCCCGCTTCCTGACCCTGGCCCGGAATAGGTCCTGAATGGAGGGAAGATCAGTACCTATGATCCTCTCTGAGGAACTGACTGTTCTCTGCAGTCTGTCCCTGTCTTGCCTGGTGGCGGTTCCGAACCAGACAGAGATGGATGAGGTCAGGACAGACTGGACTATTGCTGAGTAGAATATGGTCAGCAGTTCCTGAGGCAGGTTGAACTTTGAGCTGACGCAGAAAGTACAGCCTTTGCTGGGCCTTCTTCCTTATAGAGTCAATGTGGGAGGTCCACTTCAGGTCCCGTGTGATGGTGGATCCTAGGAACCTGAAAGACTCCACTATGGGGACTGGCCTGTTGGTGATTATGAGAGATGTTGATGGGGGTCTCTTCCTGAAGTCCACTGTCATCTCCACAGTTTTGAGCGGGTTTAGCTCCAGGTGGTTCTGACTGCAACAGCGGACCAGCTGTTCCACCTCCCTTCTGTATGCAGACTCGTCACCATCACGGATGAGTCCAATGACGGTGGTGTCATCTGCAAACTTCAGGAGTTTCACTGAAGGGTCTCTTGACGTGCAATCAGTGGTGTAAAGGGAGAAAAGCAGTGGGGAGAGAACACTACCCTGGGGGGCGCCGATGCTGAGGGACCGGGAGCTGGAAGTGAAGTTACCCAGTTTCACCTGCTGCCTCATGTGAATCAGGAAACTGGTTATCCACTGACAGGTGGAGGGAGGCACGGTGAGCTGGGACAGTTTGTGGTGGAGGAGCTCTGGGACGATGGTGTTGAATTCAGAGCTGAAGTCCACAAACAGGACCCGAGCATAGGTACCTGCAGAGTCCAGGTGGTGCAGGATGTAGTGGAGAGCCATGTTGACTGCGTCATCCACTCACCTGTTTGCTCTATAGGCGAACTGCAGGGGGTCCAGCAGGGGATCCGTGATGTCCTTCAGGTGGGATAGCACCAGTCGCTTCAGGAGTGTGTTTCCCCGTCATGCATTTGAGTCGAAGCTTGTGTTCCTCCATACTATCTTGTAGACTTCCTTGTATTTAAAGCCCATTCGATGTAGTTTAGGTATCGGATGTGACCCAACAATGAATGACAACCTAAATTAAGAAATGTATATAAACAGCGATTAATGTAGATGTTTGTCTATCATACACTGATTTGTACCATGCATGGCAAAAGTATGTCTTAACCTTAAAATGTACTTTACAACCACAAACTTCATTGTAATGCTGTCTTTTTGTTTGATTGACCGGTGGAAAGTAATGCATAATCTTGACGTGAGGAAAATTATTCAGGATTTTTAACATTTTTACAGTTTAAAAATCTGCAAATATTTGCATGCATTTACAGTCAGCCCCTCTGAATGTGCCGAATCACTTTTTCTTGCAAATAGAAGTTGTGGCATGTCTGTTTTGCACAGCTTCTGTACGTCCTTTTCAGAACAGCTCCAGCTCAGATTTTTTTTCAGATCTAAAAATGATATGTATATACATTACCATATAGTCTCATCTGGGTAAGGATTTGGTGTTTGCATTGATCATTATAGCACATTACGGGGGAGTACCATTTTATTTTTTGCAACCTGGACCCCATTTATAGCATGCATTATGTTAATTTACTAGCCCAGACAGGTTTTGAGCGATTTGGAGTCCTTTGGGAAAAGTTTATATCCATATAGTGGAGTTAATCCAGCAACCTAAGCGCAGCCTCCATATCTAAAACGTAATTATTTCACCAGTGTTTTTTCGTTTTATTTTCTAATAGTTGCTAGCACAGAGAGTTATGAGTGTCTTGTTGCTGTGTTATCTTCTGGGGTAAAATAATGTCTGCTTACTTTTCCATTAACTCAACCATTATATATTTTTACATGGAAAGTAGCTTTTTCTTAAACATACACTCCGTGTTTCTGTAGAAATCAGCCATGATGCCATTTTTTAAAAACATTGTTCAATCCCATGAAAAGCCCCCATGATAAATCAGGTCATGTATGTGTGTATATATACATACATATATGGATCATTCATGTGAAAAATGGAAGTGGAGGAAATGGAGCAGCACATTAATGGTGACATATTTTTTGAAAAGTACTAAGATTTAGCAGCTTTTTTTATTTTTTTAAAAACTTTTTTCAAGTACCAAGTTTCAGTACCCAACTCTACTGCTGTCTGCGTCTTTCTGATTTGTCACTTTCTGACAGCATGGTCACCCATGGTATCAAGCTTATTATTGTTGGGGTTTTTTTGTGCAAACACTGAATAATCCTTTTCATCTTAACTATTAAGAGGCCTTGTCCTTGAGTTCCTAATTTTTAACCACTGTCGCTGGAATTTGCATTTACCCATTTTCTGTGTAAAATCATTTTCCTCCTGCTACAGCTCAAGCCATTTTTTCAAACTGGTTTCAGGACAGTGCACGACATGTCAGAAACAATTTCAGACACCATTCTGCATGTTGACACTAACGTATGTTAAATAGTTTAACAAGTCACCATTTATAATTATAGTATTTTTCTTAAACTAGCAAACGAATATTAATACTGCTAAGAATCAAATATATTTTTATATTTTTTTTAAATCCACATAATTTTTAATGCTCTTTAAAGACGTGAAACCCTGATCCTTTGTATGTGACGTCATTAGCAGGTTTATGAAGTGCTGAATAGAAGCCTAATTGTAGGTTCCCACCATAGCCATCCTGGCCATGTCACATGTCTCATCACTCTCTGAACATGCAAAACAAATGAGGTGAAGCTGAAACTGGTGCTGAGAGTGTGGAGGCGGATGATTGACAACGGTCAAACTCAGCAAATTTAGCTATAAGCCAACTGAGCTAAAATGGAGCTAACAGAGGTTGGCGGGCACTTTTAGCCATAAAATCACAGTAGAGTGACTCTTGCTATCCCTCTGCCCTCTAGGCAGATTCAATAATTTTGTTAGTCATGAAGTTTTGTTCATAACTTTCATTGTCAATTTGCCTCACTTTTGGCCAGCAGACTTGCTCCCCCAACCCCCATAAGTTGGTCGACTCAATTAGCCCCTTTTTCTCTGCTAGAGGTAGGTTTTTCATGCAAAGGAAAATTTTCCATCTGTTGTCACCAGATGGTTGTAATTGTGAGGAATCACTGTAAAATCAATAAATATCAGATTTCCTTAGATGGATAACCTTTTACCAGTTTGATTAAGCTGAAGTGATTGTAGCGTTTTTTAACCAGTATCGAATTAGATTCTGAAACTACGCATAATGGGCTTGAATTTGTTTCTGTATATAAACTGATGGGGGGGTTGTGAAGTTCTTTTAGGCAACATTTGTAAATTGATGCTCTACAAATTGTCTAATTGAACAGAATGTTATGTAATGAATAGTTTTTTTTTGCATATTGCTTTAAAAATCTGGGATTCATAAGACCAGAGCATGTTCTTTTAAATGTTCATTCTATCCCTTCCAATGGTTTGTGGTAATTTTCTTACACATTTTCCATTTAGCCCAGAGTTGTGATGTACGTGCATGTGCTGTCATATTGTCCTATTTGAGCTGTAAAGTACTTCATCCAGTTACTATTTACATTTTGGCGGCATCTCTGACTAATGGTCTCTTTTCCCAGATTGTCAGTATTGATAGTTGATGTGTCTAAAGCCTAGTTTATACTTCGCCATTTCAAAGTAGACTCGTCGATGCAGGGCTGTCTTTCACCCATGTAACGACGGACAGAGCAGAACCGAATTTTTTGACAATCAGTCTCCATCAACGGAGAGCTTATGCATGTGATTGGTCAGCTCAAAAACAGCCATAGATTGTTTTAACAGAACGGTGCTCTACAGCAGCTGTAATCAGTAGTTCACAGGCTGAAGAAAATGAGCTTTAGTTAACAAAACGATACTGCAATGGCTGTAGTAGAACTTAGCACCCCCTACTGTCCTGGTCAGGAATTACTTTGCAACACTGAAAAACCAAAGTAGAACGGAGCGGAAGAGACGGAGGACTATAAACGAAAAACGTCTCTGCCAATACCTGTGTCTGGGTGCAAATTTGCTCACGAAATGTCAACTAGGCTTTAGCTTTACGTTTGAGCCATACCAGTTCTGTTTTGCATGATGAACTGAAGAGTATTCTGAGATGTTCTAAACTTTGACTTTTTTATTTTCTTTATTTTTTTTTATACATAATCCGGTTTTAAAATTATGTAACTGTCACTGATCTGTATTCTATTATGAAATGCCTTGTGCAGTGTTCTATTTACCAATCAAATGGTTTTTCAAAGGCAGGTGCTTACACTGGATTTTATTTAGAAGTATCAGATAAAATGTTTTTTTCCTCACACACTTTTAAAATGAAAATACTTCCACTGCTTCTTTGTATTAGTCAGATATGGATCACTAAAGGGTTTCACAGTCATTCATTAATAAGTTATATATTACTTGCTAATGCATAAGTACAGTTGACTGAGTTTGTTAGAGGTGTTAATGAGCTACTGTTGCCATTTTAACTGCACCAGCTCCAAAAACGGATGTCAAAGGTTTAAAGCCTTTTATTGAAACTGAACTTCTTTTTTCATGGAGTGTGAATAAGATTCTAAGTTATGTTTAAAGTTATTAAAATATTGACCTGGATTCTTAAGGCCTAATTTTTGCTTTTTGCAATATGTCCTGGGTTATTTGAATGTGTCGTGCATGTAAAAACTCTGTCAAGAATAAATGTATTTGATGAAAGGTTTAATAAATGGCACTCATCCTGAACTGCATGAAATGCTTCATTTGTTGTCTGAGATTGAAAAACATTTGCATAATATGAGACAGAATATAAGTACACATTTCACCGCGATAAGAGGTTCTGAAGCAATGTTATGAGACACTGTTTAGCATTAAAGCACACAAGAATATTCTGGTAGAAATTATAATCAGGCTTTTATGGTGTATAACTTTGGTAATGCGAATTCTAAATAAGCATCCAAAACAAGTCATGACAAAATTTATAATATAGCAAGGCAAAGTCAGCTTATCATAGATAACAGAAAACTAATGCGGCATCTAATTTAGATTATTAAGCCTAAACTCGTGTCTCTCTGTAAATATTTAGATTTTTCATGTATACTTTGTTTAAATTTTCACCTTTCCTGGATTTAGGTATTGAAAGAATCCATTAATTTTCTTGCTAAATCCTTTGATTCTTAAGAGGGCTGATACCTGTTTCCTGTACACATTGGGTAAGAGGTATGATATACGATAAAGTGATAGTCCATCACAGGGAAATGCAAAGTCGAATTTACTTCGGTGAACCTGCCATTTATATTTTAGGACTGTAGGATGGAGATCAATACCCAGAGAAGTTTGCATGGCATGCAGGAGGAGTACATACAAAGTCCATTCAAGAAGCTCACTGGTCAAGATTTAAACCAAAGACCTTCTTGCTCCAATGCATTTTGTGCTAACTTTTGCATAACCATGCAGCTCAAGTATCCCAACAGTGGATACATAATACTGGGTAGAACTTTTAAATGAATCAAAATTATGTGCTAAGGTGTTTCGTGGAATTCAGCAGTGAATAAATATAAAATGAGATGGGAAGGGTGATCCATACATATTAATGGTGTTTTGAGAGGGTAGTCTCTAATCTATAAAGAGTGTCTGCCTCCCAACCTGGAACCGGGAACAGCTTTCAAAGAGGGACCCGATTACTGAAGGTTTAGCCTTGCATTTTCCATTTGGAAGCACCAGAAACCAAATTAAGTTATGCTTACTGAGGAGTTTTTGGGTTGTGTGTGTGTGTGTGTTTAGATATAAAGCTGAAAGGATTGTATTATGAAGCCCAGTTTTGAGGACTTTAGTAACTGAAATGGAGAAATCGTTATTCATCCCTTTTTTCCAATTAGCTTTTTTTAAAAGGACTATACACACTGAAAACTGACTAGTTAAAACACCCAAGTTGGCTAACAGAATAGTTTTCTTTAAGTACCAGAGTATAATGAAAATTAGCATCCGGCATGCTATCACCAGTGGTTTAATGGTAGATGTTGCACATGACCTTACTAAATGTATAAGAAGTTAAAATGAAAAATCTATTTTGTGTGTGTGTGTATGGTAAACTGAACTGTTCAGGCCCCTTTAACTTTTTCATTCCTTATTTCATTGCAGCCATTTGCAAAAATCAAGTTAATTTTAGAATAGAATAATCCTTTAATTGTCCTACAAGGGGAAATTTGCTTGTAACGGCACTAAAAACAAGAACAGAACAAGAGTAAAAAAAAAAAAGGATATTTATATACTGTACTGTGCAGTTATGAAGATACAAAATACAGATTAAGTGGCATACCCAGATTGTAATGTGCAAAAGAGCAGGATACTTAAAGACTTTAAAATAATTTTAAAAAATCAGAAATATGTACAATTCAATTCACTTTATTTATATAGCGCCATTTCACAACAGATGTCATCTCAAGGCACTTTACAAGAAGAGTTATTACAATACAATGTTTAATGTAGAAATTACAGAACCACAGAAGATTGCATATACAAGACTTGCATTGTACAGTGCATTACAAAAAAGGAAACATAATTTCCAAAAGTAAGTATATATAACCTGAGAAAAATGTGCAATTTACAGCAGTACTGTTTTTTGGTTGATTAAATCATATTCTAGCTCTTGTAAACCTTTTTTATCTTGGGAGCAGTTTTGGTTGTATAGTCTTGATAGCTGCAGGGAGGGAGGACCTACGGAAACGCTCCTTTCATGCATCTTGGGTGTATCGGTTGGTCACTGAAGGAGCTCTGAAGTTCAGCAACATCTCCATGCATGGGGTGGGAGACTCTGTCCATCAGAGATGTTCTTTTGGCCCGAGTCCTTCTGTCCCCCACCACCTGCACTAGTTCTGGGGGGTATCCCAGAACAGAGCTGGCCTTCCTGATGAATTCATCCAACCTCTTCCTCTCAGCTGTAGATAAACTGCTGCTCCAACATATGACACTATAAAAGATGAGAGGCCACCACAGTCATAGGTCTTTAAAAGTGCTCCCTGGACTCCCAAGTGACCTCAGCCTCCTCAGCAGGTAGAGCCTTCTCTGACCCTTCCTGATAGAGCATCAGCTTTGTGGCTCCAGTCCAATTTATTATTCAGGTGAACACACAGGTACCTATAAGAGTCCACCATCTCAATATCTACTCCCTGGATGTTCACTGGTATCCGTGTGATGGTTCTGCGTCTTTGGAAATCTTTCTGAGTAATTCATACTCAGCACCCCATCTCGACAGAAATAAAACAGAAATGTAGAATTATTTGCAAATTTACTAAAGTGAATTATGACATGCTCATAAGTATTCAGACCCTTTTTATCAGTATGGAAAAACCCATTTGAGCTAGCACAGCCATGAGTTATCTTGGGAATGATGTGACAAATGTTTCACACGTGTATTTGGGGATCCTCTGCCATTCTTCCTTACGGATCCTCTCAAAGTTCTGTCAGATTGAATGGTAAACGACAGCCATTTTCAGGTCTATCCAGAGGTGCTCAATTGGCTTTAAGTCAGGGCTCTGGCTTTGCCTGTCAAGAATGGTCAGAGTTGTTCCGAAGCCACTCCTTTGTTTTAGCTGTGTTATGTGACATTTTTTTTATTAGTTTTTTTTATCCAGGTCCTCGATGCTTGCTGCCCTTTAAGTTTTTAGACATTTCCTTGCTCTATCGCACCCGTTTCATAAATCTCAAAAAATACGTACCATCAAGTGGTGCAGAAGCTTGTTAGTCACTGATTCTTCTTTTAAGATTGGTGTACAGGGCAGTAGGCCATAAAGACAAGGTTTGAAAAGTGCCATCCTTTATTTCAAGAAATTCAAAAGAAGTGGACTTCTTAAACTTTAATGGAGTATGTTAGGAGAGGCCTATGTGGTCAGTATTAAATGACCTCATGCATGGATTTGGAATGCAAACATAAATCAGTTCAGCTGGGATTTCTCTAAGACAAAGATAAATGCTGGAGTCCCACTGCTTATTGCTGCAGCCCCTATATTCCCCTCTTCCCCTAGCACAATTAGCCGTTCCTGTCTGGACTAATTCGGTCTGTGTACACTTCCAGTCAAACTGGGAAAAAGCTTATCCTGAGTTGAAACATCTTTGCCACCTTTACCTACCCTGTTTTAGATTGGTGTTTTTTAGAAAATTTTGCCTTACTTTTAAGCCATAACGTTTCTAATTAAGATCACAATTCAGGAAGAACTATCCTTTTATTAAGTTAAACATTTTGAAATGAAGAAATGGTTAAAATTTCAGCAAAAAAAGTTGACATACCCTAATCATCCAATGGGTTATTTATTTGCTCTGTAGTAGTATCACTAAGGTGCTGGAGGGTTTGAGGGCTTTTGTGATGTCTTGCGCTTTTGCCACTGATGGCTAACTGGCAGCCAGGTCTGTGTAGCCCCGCCCCGTGTCAAGCCTACACATTTCGATCTGGAATCTCGGCAGCAGAAACAGTCTGAAAGAGGGAGGGCAAGGTGGTAGAATACTTTGAGCTGATCGGAGGAGGCGCAAGGTAGCGCCCACCTGGCACTGGCTTCTACGCGAGCGTCAACGGGCGCTGCCATTTGTTTCACTTTTCACAACGTACTTCCCTTGACTCACTTATTAATGAAGAAATAGTATCCAGTTTCTCTACAACCTATTGAATAGCCGCTTCTACGCGTAGGTCAACTGGCGCGGCCATGTTTGTTTGTATTAGCTGGGCAGTTGATACAATTGTCACAACTGAACTCCTGCCCCAAAGCACAATCCTGACAAATGATTGGCCTGGTCAAAAATGGGTCAGAGATCGGACGGTTTTGATTGGAGCGGTACCAGATGTATTCTCCTGAGTTTGGAAAACGCCAAATCTCACGAGAATACATCTCGCAGAGCAAGGTTAACTGATGGCAGTTTCCTTTAAAATGTATCACTATTGAAAATTTGTGGACTAAATAGTCAATAACCAGAATTACACCAGTAGCTTTGTTGAAAAATGTAAAAACAAAATACAGTTGAGGTGCAACTTACTAGAGGCCAATTGACATAATTCCTGTTTGTGCTTCATATGTGGGGAAAAAAAGGACTGTTGAAATACATTATACAGTACATAGTCATGTGTAAATTTCTCACCAAAATTTTACTTTCAAATAACATGTCAAAAATGGTTACACAAATAAAATCTTATATACATAAATATATTTTTGGTTGCTCATAGATTTAAATCACCTTTGTTCTATGTTCCAATTATAAAACATCTTTTACCAGATATTTTTTGTAAGTTATATTTCACTTGATTATTTGATATTTTTAATCAAACTTCTATGATCAAAGTCATTTTTGGTTATTGATGCTACGAGTGCTTTCCACCAAAGATATCTCCATACTTTTAAAGATGGATAGCCCATCAAACAACCATAACACAAGATACCTCAACTTACAATGTTCAACTACTAAAGGCAACAAAAATGTAAAGCTGCAAAGTAAAATGTTGTACACTAAAGTACAACACTCAAGCAAAGCTTTAAATTTTAAAATATCTCAACATTTTGGGGGATTTTTTTATTTTCTTTAAAAAATAAAGTAAATTTTAAATAGTGGTATTTATGTTCTCTTTCCTGCTGTTGAAGTTTAAAACTGTAACTAAACTGTAAACCCACTGAAATTTTGTTTAACTGTCAAGCTTGTTGCACTTTGCCTTGAAAATCAAACAAACACGTCTAAGTAGAAATGTGAGGCAGTATGAATTTAAATGGTATTGTCAACTTAAATGAGTATCATGCTGGACAAAATCACATATTTTAATGGAATAAAATGTACTAATTATATATTGAAAATGTATTACACAAATGCAAACACGTGTCTGTTAGTTATAGAGTTTAAGGTTAAGCCTTTGCTGTGGTTAAACATGAGTGTTTTGCGGTCTGTAATCCAATCACACACACATGATCTGTGCCCTTTTGCAGGAGACACCCTGTGAAGGGTCTCTAGGTTAGATCTTCATTACAATTAAATGAGTGTATGAATAGTGCATGCACGGTAATGAACTGAAAAGGATTAGCAAAATAAGCCTAACTATAGTCTAAAGTGAGATGGATTTATGCACAAAAGCGAGAACACAGGCTTAAAGGAAAAAAAAAAACAACTATGCCCCTTTTTCAAGAAGCTGACAGTTTCCTGAGTTCTTAATGAAAAGTGACATGCTTCGGTCAAACAACAGCATTAAAGTGCCAAAGCCCTCTTATCTAGCCTGTCTTCCAAGTCCTTTGCATCTTATTGAAAAGGGGGCATTGTGAGACACTTGACTCCAATCCCCCTCTTTTCTGATATATTATGCATTAAAAGATAACATTACAGCCAGAAGAAAGGGTTCACTCTGACCCATTCAAAAATGCTTATTAAGCCAAACGACTACTACTCGGCTTATTAGTTTGTCTTCTCTAAATTTCAAACATTTACCTATTATTATATAGCAGTGGAATTGCCAGAAATGGTTCATGTCAGCTCTGCAAAATAAATGATAGTTATTTTTATGAGGTAGTTGAGTCTTATTAGGATTCACTCACCATTGAGACAATGTGCTGGTCTCCCTTGTCTCATCAGATCAGCAGCAATCAAATGCTGATTGTGAAACTTTACAGCACAAAGTGGAAACATAACAATGTGGCCCCGGTCAGATACCCAATGATTTAATAATTTAGAAAATTTAGAAGCCTTTATGTTTCATTGCACCGTTTTTTTTTTCGCTAACTGGAAGTAGCAACGGAATTAAAGGGTGAGATCATCTGGGCTCCAAGTGCAGTGATTGGTTAGCTTTTCCCAAAGGACCATGGGTAATGTAGTATAACTTGTGTCAAAAAAAAAAACCCTAAATTATTTTTTTCTAATCAACTTACATTCATTTGTTAAATTACATTTTTTAATCCATGGAACTGTACTTTAAAGAGATATTAATTGAGCAGTCCATTAGCTTTAGCTTAGCATAAACCAATGTTAGATAATGGTAACTACTAGTCAACATTCACTTAAAAACTGCAATCTTAGAAATGGTTACACAAGGCAATCTTACAGCTAGCCCTAGCTTAACACATGGCATGTTGGCATGGGATGTTATTGAAAATAGGCAAAAATGAAAGCAAGTCTTGCAAAGATGGAAATATCAATCCATTTGAGTTTGAGATGGATACAAAGAGAGTGGACTGCTGGTATCAGTCAACAATAAGGATGAATCGATGGTCGCTCTTAAAACAAACTCTGCTACCTCAACACTTCAGACGGGTCAGAGGTTGATCATGTCCATCTCAAAATGTATTGATACAGTAAACCATAGAAGAGGGTCTCCGACCAACTATTGACTGCTTATAATGTATATACTTATGAGCATTTTTAAAAAGCTAGAAAAAACTTTCTATTTTCAGTCTGATGCAATAAGCATTTCTGAGATTTTAAATTTTGAGTTTTATGAGCTGTAAGCCATAGCCATCAAATAAAAAAGAGCCACTTGAGATAATAAAGTTGTAATGAATGTGAGGGGGAACAAAATCAGTGTAGGGAGTGTGAACTGAATTCATTCATCAAGCCATCCATTATATAGTCTATCCTATGCAGTGGATAATAGTGCCCATCTCCAGCATTAACTGAATTCAGTTGAGTTTTTTTCTATATAATTCACAAAAAAAATTCTCAGGGCACTTTGTTAGGCAAATTAATCCCATTTTATTTGCGGTAATGTTTAATCAGATAAATCAGATCAAATAGATTTATATTCATTTCCATAACTTAAAATGCTATCCTCGTTATAATGTAGTGCAGTCAAGTTCACTTTGTGCACTTTGGTACAGACTGTTCCATGTGAAAAAATTGCAAAAATAAATGTTCAGTTGTGCTTTTGAGAAATTGATCTCTAGTCACACTTGACATTGTAGGCTAGACAATAACTCACTTCACTCTGGGCCTCATAGTTGGTCTATTTAACTTTTTACCTCAAGCTTTAATGGCTATTACGTTGGTCTGAAAGACCAATTGACTTTGATATTTAGTAATTTAGGCATTGTGGTGTTGTTACAGCAGGACACAGGACATTGAATAAAAGTAGATAAAATAAATCACGTATGTGTATGAGTTTTATTTATATCCCTTGTTATTGTTGGTCTCTAACTTAAAAAGAAAGGGTTCAGCTTCCATGTCTTTAGTTTTTGATCTCAACTCAAAGTGACATGAGTGATGTCCTTTTGGACTCCAGGGAGAGTTCCTTTTCAGCTCCCTCTGTAATTTAAGATCCATCCTCTTTCCTGTATTGATCCTGGTGCTGCTTTTAGATGAAGTGTGTGTGATGGTGTGTAACTGTTGATGCAACATTGAGAACACTGAGTGACAAACCTCACTAAGGTCCTGTTTAAATCCATGAAGGCTTGTCAAAGTCGAAGGGTTGTTCTCCTTATAAGATATCTCATTTTAGTTTGAAACCTTTTAAGAGGTGTACTATCTTTTCTGGCTTTCACTTTAACATATAAGTAGTCTTACCACAATATATCTGCCTACCTTAATCCATTCTATCTGAATAGGATGGTGGGGTGTTAAAGTGCTAAGAGGTCATTGCCTTTTTTTATTTAGCCTTTTGTTTCCGAAGTTCAACTTTAGGACACATTAAAATACTAGCTCTGTGTGTGTGTGCACAGTGAAGATATCAAAAACTGTAAATAAATGTCTGTAGCTAAAGCAGGACGAGATGAAAGGCTAAGCAATTACACTTACTGGCCACTTTATTAGGCACAACTGCTCATTAACACAAATTTCTAATCGGCTAATCACATGGTGACAATTCAATGCATGTAGACATGGTCAAGACAATCTGCTGTTCAAGCAGAGGAAGAAAGGTGATTTTAAGTGACTTTGAACAGTCATGGTTTGTTGGTTATTTCATAATCTGCTGATTGACTGGGATTTTCTCAGATAACCACTTGTTACAACCAAGGTATGCTGAATTGCATCTCTTAACACAGCACGTCAAACCTTAAGGCAGATGGGCTACAGCAGCGGAAGACCACACTGGGTGGTGTTGAATTAAATAATTATCATAATTAATTCAATGCATGTTCAAGCAGAGACAAAATGGAGCCAATTTCCAGTTTAACATTTATTTTGAACAGATTAACAAATTGCAGTTTTACAGAGGAATTTGCCCCCGTCGTTCCCCTGTGGTCCAGATTTAAAGAAATCTGAACAATTAAATGATCTTCATTTCACAGCTTTATAGAAAACCGGGCCTCTAGGCGTTTCTACTTCCTCCAATCAGAACATTTCCATACAGTGTCTTAGCCATTATTGGCTGTCAGAAAATTATACAGTCATATGGGTGAGACGTCTTTTCTTAAAAGCTTATTCTGAGTTTTATGGTTTTATGGCAACACACTAAATCTACAGACATCCTGTTTTTTACAGCTTGCAATAAAACTCACCCCAGAGTTTTATGACTTAAAAGCTTACCCCCATAAACAATAGTGACAGACATATATTTTACAACCATGCAAACTATATAAACAGACTTTTACCTTCTGAATAATAAAAGTTTAAACCCTATGCAGAATAACACCACAGTGGCGAGTATCTTTTTCCTAGGAAAGTATAGGCAGTTCCCGCCTTCTTCACCTCTGATTGGATAGAACTTCTCTCGCATGATTGGCTATTTCTTTTAGGGAGTAGTCCCGCCTTTTCTCGTCTCTGATTGGCTTGAAAAATTGCCGACCGTCCCACATTCACCACTTATTTGCATTCTAGCAGACACTTGATTCCTGAGCTGATACTTGGACAGAATAAAGTCATAAGTTGAGGCTGCTAAAAAAGCAGGATGCAAGTTAGGGGAGATCTGTTATTGCCTCAAGAAGCCTTAATGGGCTCTGTGTCGATTTCTGTCAATTGTCCTGCTGCTGGGAACTGACCCGCACAAAGCTGGGTAAAATAGCAGTTATCTAATTATTACATTTTGCATCAAATTAAAGTAATTCTGTTTAGCGTTTTTCCTATAATATTGTAACATTTCAGTGTTGAGAGCAAACAGAAACAAAGCAAATTTAACAATGCAATGTGTGTTGAGATTTTTATTAGTTTACATTTTCATCATAAAACTCTCATAGTTTTGATTGCATGGAAAAAGTGACAAAATAAAATACCCAGCCTGGATTTGGACTCATTGCTTTAGCCCACAACAGTCGTCTTTGCCAGTGAGCCACCAAGCCAAAGTAATGGACACACTTATAAGAGTTCTATATAGACTTGTTTTCGTTCTGTTAGTGGAAGGACAGTAATTCAAAATTGGACGCAATTGCATAATGCTATCATGTCAATATGGACTAAAATCTCTGAGGAATGTTTTCAGTGCCTGGTTTAATCTATGCCACGAAGGATTAAGGCAGTTCTGAAGGCAAAACGGGTCCAGCCCATTAATTGCAAGGTGTATCTAATAAAGTGGCCAGTGAGTGTATAACTTGTTCTCTCATTATTTAGCCTTTACAACTGCTTACCTCTATTAGAGGTCTTAATTTCAGCCAGATCCTGTTGGAATAGAATCCACAAACTGCATTGTTTCGTAAGTGTGCATTCTGTTAACTGTAATAATTGCATTTATATAGCGCTTTGCGAAACCCTCAGCACTTTATAATTCCATTATTCATTCACTCACAATCACACACTGGTGGAAGCAAGCTACATTTGTAGCCACAGCTGCCCAGGGGCAGACTGACAGAAGCAAGGCTACTATATATTGCTATCAGCACCAAGGACACAACAGAATGTAGCATGCAGAAGCAGGAATCAAACCCAAAATTTCCGGGTAGCTGGCCGACAACTCTACCACTGAGCCACAGCCTCCCTGTATGGTAGGATGCTAGGAACTCTCTGCAACAGTTGGTCAAAAATAATGACAGTCCCTCCACTGTGATCCACACAGTATGATGGAGAATGATGAAGTGCACTTGGCTGCTGTGTGATCGATAATAATCTAATTAAATCTAATATTTCAGTCAGATCAAATGACTCTTATTTAATATTTAATTAGTTCTAAATAGTTAAATATTGCCACAGAAGTGAATAACAGCAAATTAAATTATTATTTTGCGTCTTGTAATGTTTACAGCAGGAGAATACGATTTAGTTCTTAGCCGGGCATAGAGCTACTGAGTCTGCCCCTCCTGTAGGTTAAGAGCAGGGGCAGAGCTATGAGTGGGCCTGGATGGGCAAGGCCCACCCACATTGACAGATTGCCCACCCACAAGAAGCAGGGCCAGTTGACCCGTAGATTGGGGTTACCATAGCAAAACCAAGATTTGGCCAAGCAGCTGTTTAACAACCCCAGTTATGTTGTAACAATTACAATTTAAAATGATTAATTTAATGAATGTGTAATGTTTTTCACAGTGTAATAAAAAGACAATAACTTTTATAACTGGTATTAATTATGATCATACAAAAAAAATCCCAGTTACTTTGCTTGTTGAAGTTGTAATTTGGTGTTTTATATAAAAAAAATGAATTTGCAACTGCTTACTTGACACTACACAACTATTAAGCTACTGCAGAGAAAATATCCTGGTGCCATCCCTAACACCCACCCAGTCAGGTTCCTGATTTTTTAAAATATATAATTTTATCTCATTTACTTTTTACATAATTTAATTGTCTGTCATTGTGTTTTTTTAATATTCTTGAACATTTAGAATTTAACATAACCTACACAATTTAACAGAGATCCAGTTATGGAATAAGTATCTATTGTAATATAGTCACTTTTTGGTAGGCTATAGATATTGTGGTGTAGCAGAGCAGAACAGGCTGCTCAGGATAACAGTTGGGTGCCACAAAGGCTAATGGGGATTGGATTCATGTTTATTGTACAAGTTCTCTGGTTTTGTGTTATAGATTTGTGTTTCAATGTAGTCATGGTCTTAAGTTAGCCTTCGAGTTATGTTATTGGCAGTGGTTGCTGATATTTTTGTGTGCACCGAGATGGAGGTGGACCAGAATGAGGTGTAATACTTATGTCATCAGCTTCTGTGCAAGCTGTTAAGAAAACTGCCCCTTGTGGTTATGCAGTGCAAGTTACTCAAACATTGCAACAGATCATCTTTCTTGAGTGAGTGACGTCACAATATTTGTATCAATGGATACTTTACAGTGGTCTGACATATTTGATTATAACATGTAATTTTTACATGCACACATGCAAATCTAATATGCACTTTAAAATTAATCAGGCCCTTCCAGATTTTCCTAGGCCCACTGATTTTCCAAGTTCTGCCTCCGCCACTGGTTAAGGGTGGGAAATGGGGAGAGGTGTAGATATGAATCAGGAGAACAATTGGAATTGCTTACAATGAGTGAAACACTACAGGTTTTAAAAGGAAATTGAGTTACCCTGTTACGTCAAAACCTCCATTCATCATAACTTCTTGAGATACTGAGTTGAGATCCTTGGTCACTCTGAGTTGCATATGTATGCAGTAAGTGAATATTTTCTGAAACCCTCATTGCCTGCATTAGTCACAGGAATGAAATGGACGGCAAAAAAGAGGGCATGACAGAAAAAGCCCTTTCCATCTACATTGCAGAGAAAAATTTTACTCATTGTTTTTGCCTACCTTGGCTCGCGACAGCCCACAGCAGGGATGTTGATTTTTGCAGCCAGGAGAGATCAGAGCACGCCTTTGCTACTAAAAGCTAGCTCTTAGCAACTCTGTTAGTAGTTGACCATTAGTGACTCCACAACATTGTGGAACAGTTTCCATCCAGCTTCTGCTATGTATGTAACCATATCACTCCATAAATGTGTTCCCCTCTAAAGTGCACTGAGTTGTCAAAATGTACGGTGGCCCAGAAGGGTCGACACAACACAAAAAACACACATAAAAGGCAAATAAGTCACAACACAAAAGAAAACGCCAAAACACAACAAAAAAGAAAAAGCCACAACACAAAAGAAAAAAGCCACAACACAAAAGAAAAAAGCCACAACACAAAAGAAAAAAGCCACAACACAACACAAAAGAAAAAAGCCACAACACAACACAAAAGAAAAAAGCCACAACACAACACAAAAGAAAAAAGCCACAACACAACACAAAAGAAAAAGCCACAACAAAACACAAAAGAAAAAAGCCACAACACAACACAAAAGAAAAAGCCACAACAAAACACAAAAGAAAAAAGCCACAACACAAAAGAAAAAGCCACAACACAAAAGAAAAAGCCACAACACAACACAAAAGAAAAAAGCCACAACACAACACAAAAGAAAAAGCCACAACAAAACACAAAAGAAAAAGCCACAACACAACACAAAAGAAAAAGCCACAACACAACACAAAAGAAAAAAGCCACAACACAACACAAAAGAAAAAGACACAACACAAAAGAAAAAAGCCACAACACAACACAAAAGAAAAAGCCACAACACAACACAAAAGAAAAAAGCCACAACACAACACAAAAGAAAAAGCACAACACAACACAAAAGAAAAAAGCACAACACAACACAAAAGAAAAAAGCACAACACAACACAAAAGAAAAAAGCCACAACACAACACAAAAGAAAAAAGCCACAACAAAACACAAAAGAAAAAAGCCACAACACAACACAAAAGAAAAAGCCACAACACAACACAAAAGAAAAAGCACAACACAACACAAAAGAAAAAAGCCACAACAAACACAAAAGAAAAAAGCCACAACACAACACAAAAGAAAAAAGCCACAACAAAACACAAAAGAAAAAAGCCACAACACAACACAAAAGAAAAAGCCACAACACAAAAGAAAAAGCCACAACACAACACAAAAGAAAAAGCCACAACACAACACAAAAGAAAAAGCCACAACACAACACAAAAGAAAAAGCCACAACGGAAGTAAATCGCAACGGAAGTGAGATTAAAATTGAAGTTCTGATTAAACGGCCAGCTGATGGCGGTAATGCGCTACAACCATACAGTCTATGGCTACAAGATGAAGATGCAGAGGAAGTAGAAGGAGGAGGAAGAGTTTGCCAACCGCCCAAAAAAATCATACAAAGACGTAGAAGGAGGAGGAAGAGAGCTAGCAGAGAATCGGGAGTTTCATTCTATTGGAAAAGTAAGTAAAACATTGTAGTTTAGTTAATGTTGATATGTGCTGTTTTAAATGTGAATGATTTTACTGTACTGAGTTATAAGGGTTACATAGAGATAAATGTGGGGCCCCGATATCAAACTGTAGGGCATTTTTAGGGCAGTAAGGTAGATAATAGACAGAGCTCATGTTATATTTGAATGATAAATCAATAATCCAAAGGTTTTAAACGACAGAAACAATTTTCCCCAATGTGATACATTGTAGAACAGCACTACATGTACAGATGTGAGGAGTGAAAGAGAAACACTAACATGATACTGGACAACATAGCTAAAAAGTAATAAAATGTGATAGGTAAAAAAACAAACAAACGTCATTTCATTGTTGCAGTTTAGTTTACAGCTGTAAACTAAAGAAGTTTAGAGAAAATAGTCCTCTTATCATTTCATACTAGTCTTCACCTAATTTGTTTACCTAAAATTACAATTTCTGATCTATTTTGATGAAAATTAAATATGACCAAGATGTGAAATTCTAAATTCAACCTTCTGTCAGAATCAGAATCCCTATAGTGTTAGCCTTTGTTACTATGGTGAATTAAATGTGATTGCAGAGATTCTACTGGATCTTAACATATCTACTCAACTTCCAATTTATTTATTTTTTTTTGCAGTACAGGCCCCTAAGAACATATGTTGTAGTAGCTGCAGGCACTTTAACACTCTTAAGGTTAAACAAAGTTTTAATTTTGATAAAGTTATTCCAATTCTAGCTTAGTAGAACACATTAAACAAAGTATCTACATTTTTTTTTTAAAGTTCACTTTATAAAGATACAGACTAAATTATTCCCCGTTGTCCCTTTTTCAGAATATGTTTTGCCCATTTTGTGGGACAATGCTTCAGACGCTTCTGTCTTTCTGCGGCTCCTGTGGCAGGAATATTGAGTTTTTAAGAAGTCACCAAGCAGACGGTATGTTTCATTAATGTTGTGGTTTTGAACACCAAGTGACTAAAAGGAAACTAAATAAATCACTAACAATTAATTTTTTCCTGCTTAATTTAACTGTTGATGATTGTATATAACATGCCACCAAGTGTTTATGTATGTTGTCTAATATTGTTTTTTTATTTGTGTTCTCAGGGTCTGAAGCAACTGAGGTGGAAGGAATTATCCATAAATATTTTACAGACGGTCATAATTTAGAAATAATTATAGATCTACTGGCTACTAAGCACAACATTTCAATAAGTCTCAGCTCTTTAAAAAGAAAACTACGGGATGCAGAACTAACTCGGAGGACTAACTACACTCCAACTGCTACTGTTCGAGTAGCTATAGCTGAAGAACTTCGGGGATCTGGAAAACTTTTAGGCTACAGAGCAATGTGGCAGGTTCTGAAACAAAAATACTCTTTGACAGTCAGAAGAAAGGATGTTATGCTCCTCGTGAGGGAAATTGATCCTTCTGGGATAGAAAATCGTTTAAGGAGGAGGTTTGCCAGAAGAACATACCATTCGATGGGACCAAATGAAGTCTGCCTTGTTGATGGGTATGATAAACTAAAACCGTTTGGAATTGGAATAAGTGGCTGTATAGATGGTTTCTCAAGAAAGATCATGTGGCTCACTTGTGGAAAATCCAACAAGGATCCCAATGTGATTGCTCAAAATTATATAAACTGTGTTGCTGAGTTTGGTCTCTTTCCATCACGACTTCACACTGACTGTGGTACAGAAAATGGTCTTATGGCAGCACTTCATTGTTCCTTGAGATCAGAGCAAACTGATGAATTTACTTGAGCCAGAAGTCATATGTATGGTACATCGTGGCTTTTTTTTCTTTTGTGTTGTGTTGTGGCTTTTTTTTCTTTTGTGTTGTGTTGTGGCTTTTTTTTCTTTTGTGTTGTGTTGTGGCTTTTTTCTTTTGTGTTGTGGCTTTTTCTTTTTTGTTGTGTTTTGGCGTTTTCTTTTGTGTTGTGTTGTGACTTATTTGCCTTTTATGTGTGTTTTTTGTGTTGTGTTGTTATTAACATGTGTTAATAAGGCAACCAGCTGCAAAAACATTCTGAGTAAACTCCACAGCAGGCTTGAGCTGAGTCAATTTTTAGACTTATCACACATTTAAGTTGAGCCAATTTGTGAAAACAAGTTGGCTCAACTTGATCAAATATATAGTTTCAACTTAACAATATAAGTTGTCGGCTCAGATAAGTTTGTAGACTTGACTGTCTTAAGTTTGTTGAATTTAAGATTCTGCTTTGATTTAACCTATCTTATGATCACATTAGTTGAGTTAACTCAAAAAGGCTTTGCAGCTGGTTAGCTTTTTTTAAGTTCAGTCAACATTTCTTTTTGTACAGTGTACAACCTTTTAAATTAAATATAATTCAAATTTACATAATGTCTTCACAAATGTTACATTTAGAGTTAAGTATGTTATACTTGATACTGGCAAGTAAGTAGTATTTGATATTGCAGCAGTGAAATGTACTTGTTAAAATGATTTTATTAAGTAAATCCTACAAGTTCTTATCAGTGTAGACAGTCCCTGGATAGATCAATTGTTCAGTAATCAGTCTACCTAAAAACAATCAATGTTGTTTAGAGATTTTTAAAAAAAAGACTGAGTTCGTATTTGAGAAGAACACATGCTTAAATCACTTTGGAAATGCTTTGCCATTTAGAAAACCTAGTGTACCGACTGTACCTGAATGAATCTCAGCTGCTGGGGAAATTCACTCGATATAGATTCCTCCACCTTCGATGTCATACAGTGTATGGAGTTTAAGCAGTTTGAATGCCACATGTAGTCAGACTGACATTTGTCTAAACTATCTCTGATTTTTACATTTGGCTTGAAGGTTCTTCAAGTGTGTAATTAAGCTCAGTATATATAATATACAGATATTGTAGATGAGGAAGTGGCGTCAAGCTTGGGTTGGATCGTCTCTTTTTCTCCATAACTGTAGATTAATCAGAACTTTAATGTGCTCACATAGCAGACTTTATAGATCATTTAGGAGGTTATCTTCATCTTTGTTTTTGTGTCGCTTTTTAAAGTTGCGTGATGAATGCATGCTTTGATCATTTAGTTGTGCACATACACACTTTGTATGTATTCGTGTTTAAAACAACCATGTATTTTCTTGGTATATGCATTGTTTGGTGTGCATGTGCGCTGTTTAATCTCCAAGTGTAGTTTGCAAAGGGAGCCAAATAAATCAGGAGTTACTTGGGATTAGATGAGTCCTTATTAACAATATAAGATTGTTTTTTTTTTTATTCTTTATTTTGTATATCTCCCAATTATGTGCATCATGTGCACTGCTCATGGATGCATTCAATTTTGAGGTTTTTCCACTGAATTAATAAGCAACGTTTTCAGTATTTTTTTTTTTTAACTGACTGCATGTAATGTGTTGTGTTTTGTGGATCCCATTGTAAAACATTGAGACTCACATTCATCATATTCACTGCATGGTTTCTAAATGTCAGTTTAGCCATCCCCAAAACAGTTTATCGGCTGGTTATTACATTTTGTCAGCATCATTTAAGGAGTATGTTACAGAGATGAGACGATGTGAAATTTAGAATGCAACAGAGGAGGGCACTTGGTGAGAGGGATATATATATATATATAATTTTAAAAAATGATATGGTGGGAAATAAGTTGTATTTATTTGAAAAAATAAGAATTGTCTGCTGTAATATCTGGTCTAGAACTCGAAAAGCTTTAATGAAAACTTTAGATTTACCTGCTGTAATATCTGGTCTAGAACTCGAAAAGCTTTAATGAAAACTTTAGATTTACCTAGACATGTATAAAGCTACAGTAGGGCTTTATGATTACCAGAACATTTGCCATCTCAGAATATATTTTATTTACATATATTATACATCTTTTTTTGTTGCATTTTGCTTTAACGATGGCAGCTACTGATTGAAAAATTTACTCTGTGCAGGCCCAACCATGCCACTCGGCAGAGCAGAACAGGTTTCCATCCAAACATTGATCATGTATTTTGGTTGACTGCTGGAAACACTTGCTTGAGGCAGATATCACTGGCATCTTTCTGCCCACATTAGGTCCTGTGGAGGCAATGAACCAAGGCAATGAAATAAACCACTGGTGTTTCCGCTTGTTTTCAAATGGCTTTTTACTGTCACATCTGTGGAGCTGTGGCTCCCAGGAGAAGGTAGCCCTCTTTCGCTTAACTGAACTGCAAATCTTGCCCTGTAAAATGTTTTTATTTTGTTTAAGGTTTCATTTTACAATAGAAGAATACGGTACTGGATTCATTGAGATCTTTTAATTGGGGCGTAGTATACGATGTTCCATGTGCTGCAGGCCTTTCAGGTTAATTCAGGTTTACTCATTCAAAGGGAATTGCAAAAGTATTTACATCCCTTGAATTTTTTTTCTTGTTTTTATCATATTACAATCACCAGTGTCTTTTACTGGAGCTATGATTGACAAGCAAAATATAGCTCATAAATTTGAAGGTAAAGGGGAATATGACATTGTTTCTACCTTTTCCGTAAATCTAAATAGGTGAGCAGCATTTAGTTTAAATGCAGCTATGCTAAAACCCATTTCAGAGTTTTTGATCAATAAGTGGAGAATCATTCATTGTAGTCTGCGTTCCAACTTTTTTGCTTGTCAAAAGGCTTGTCTTTTGTCACTTTGACATACCTTGCTGCTGAAATATGCTAATTAAAATGTTTTTTTTCTTAGAGAAATCTGAAAACTTGTGTAATGCCTCTGTATTTGGGGACCCCAAAGCCAGTAAAATTGTCCACAAAATTTGTCTCAGAAAATCAAATTACACACAGGTAAACTCCATCTACTAACTAGGTTGCTTCTAAAGGCATCAAGTTCCAACTTGTTTTAGGGTATCAGAGTAAAACAGGGTGAATACAGAAACAAGCCACATGCTTCAGCTTTTTACTTGTAAAAAAAACCTACTAATGGTTTTGCATTTTAACATGAAAAAAATGTATTACACTTTTGGGGAATACTATAGCTGAGAATTTGTTTTCAAGTGAATGGCATCAAACTCTATTTACAGTATCAAAACCTGGCACAAACGTTAAATACAGATTAGACCAAAGTGAAGGCAGAAAGTGGCTGCTCTGGAAGCAGTTGGTAGCTTATTTCACCCTCTTTGGATCCAGAGATAAAGACGGATTGAGAATGCTTGGAGGATTAGCCATACCAGACAAGGTTTGCGAGGGAAACTGGCTGATGAAAGGAAGCAAAAAACCTGACTTTAGTTACCTGGGTGCAGCTGCAGATGTCACTCTAAAGGGGCTTTTCAGGTGACAGAACATGCTCAGGATAAATGTGGATGTGTTGGTTGTTTTCCTCGCTCCTGAACCACCAATAACAAAGCATTTTTATGGTTTTAAAGTTTCAAAGGCGTTAAGTCTACTTGGATTCTTGAGAGCTTTTGATGTTTGTTATGGGAAGGTGAAAATTAAAGCATTGCTTTTGTGAAAACCTGTTCAGTTTTTATGAGAATAGTCTGATTCTCCAAAGTAGCTTCCATCTGCAAACAGTTTTGTATTCCTTTTTAGCTCAGTTGCCAACAGCATCTTTTAAAAACAAACCGGATTGAGAAGTTAATCTTTGTAGTTTTTTTCTCATTTATTTATATTTTCTTCATAAAAAGGAATCATGTTTTTCTTTCTCCTCGATTTGAAAATCACATATTGTCGCCTTTGTCAAACACTGCAGTCTGTTGCAAGAGTTCTGCAGTGACTCCTCAAGTGTTTGGGGCCCTTAGTGAAATGGAGAAATAGAGATAAGCACCGACATTTAATCCTAACCCACGCACATGAGAACGGCTCAGCATCATTCTTGCAAGTATACACTGCTGTTTTGTTTTTTGTCCACCCCCCGTCTAAATTTTTTCAGGTGCACTGATTCAACCTTCATCTTTTTTCTTCATGTGTGCTTTTTTGTGCTCATATGCAGGTGTGCTTGAAAAGACAGTGGAGGGGGAGGCTGCTGCTCTTGCCAAGGCTAAGACACTTTACAAGTCCTGCACAAATGAGAGTGAGTCAAAAGACATAAGATGTCAACTGACTACTCAGTTTTAAATCAGTTGTTTTTTTATGTAATGTCTATTTGAGCCAATGTTGAAGATTCAGTCTGCTTCATTTCGTTGTATGCTCCAGCTATTATTTATCATATCCAATATTAAGAGACAAATAAAAGATGTAAAGATTTCAGTTTAGAGGGAAAGAGTCCAAAATTGATTTGGTGAATTTTGATTATGCATGTTTCGATATACTTTTTTCAGCTCATGTAAAATTATAGTATACTAACTAATCCTACATATATCTGTGTATTTCTTTAATACTGCATTGAAGGTTTAATTGAGCTGAGAGGAGGAGCGCCTTTGCTCGACATGCTGCCAGATGTCTTCGAGTGGCCCATGGCTGTGGACAAGTGGGACGATGACTATGGTATTGCATTTTTTTCTACCCTCAGTGCCATCACACTATAAATCACTTATGGCATGTCTTCCCTCTTATTTCTTCAGGGAAAATCTGGAGGTTAGAGGATGTCATTGCTAGGTTAAATGAGAAATATGGAACTCAACTCTTGGTTAACTTCTTCGTTGGCACCGATGATAGAGACTCCACTTCATATATCATTCATGTACGTATAAAGTGTGTTGCTGTAAAAACCCTGCTGGTGAATCACAGTAATTTAGAATTAAAATGTAATTTATTTCAGTAATTTAATTCAAAGTCAAGACATTAATGGTTGTTTTTTTTAGCGATAGAGTGGGTAACCAATATATCAAGTGTTTTTTGTTTTTTTGTGTGTTTATTTTATTCAAATCCGTTTTGATTGTTTTTGGCTAAAACCTTAAAATGCTAATCTCTCAAAAGACTGAAGATTGCATAATGGTGCGTTCACACCATCACAAATGGCAGCATCCGCAGCAGGAAGATTACATGTTAACTATGGTTGTTGCCATTAGAGGAGCATCAAAGTCTCGCGGCGCTTTCAGCGTTTGCTCCGTCAACTATTCAAGCTTTTCAAGCGTTTCAAAGCGCCAAACGCCAGCAACGCAGAAGTTCAGTAAGCGGAACTTTTGACAGTCTTAACGCTCTTGATGCAGCACAGCAACCAATCAGAATGTCTCCCTGTAGTGAAGTTGCCCGATGTCGACGTTGCATAGCCAACCACAATCCGCTAGTGTTTAAAACATCTAGCAGAGAAAAGCCCGCCCTACAAGCTTTGCAAGCTTCATCTTAGAAATGTATCTGCTGTGTGTATGCGTCAAACTAGTCTCTTTGTGAGCGTTGCTTGACGCTGACAAAGCGTGCGGTGTAAACACACCATAAGGCAAAAAAACCCGAGATTACTAAAATGCACAGTACATGCTCTGGTATGAAGACAGCCTGTGACATTTCTGATGCATTAAAATTGTTTTGTATTTTTGGTGAAGTTGACAGCCAGGTTCAGCTTGGTTTAACATGAGCAATGTGACAGTTGTAGCCAGTTGCCTGAATACCTGTTTATTATTCACAGACCAACTTCAGCTACAGTCCAAATCATGTCACTCAAACACAATCCTCAATACTGTTTCTGATTATACTTGCTGCTTGAGCATTTTTCAGTCACACTTTTTCTTCCACTCAACCTGTCATATACTTGGAATGGAAATGGCCTTTAGGATTCCCCCTCCCCATTAGTTTTAGGTAATCTAGAAACAGAGGAAGTTCTTGGAATGAACTGAATCAGCAATCATTAAACAAATCAAAATGAACTCTTAAAATCTAAGGGTTGAGTGTATGTAACTAAATTGGTCTTTAAAGGGACTACCTGAAAAAAATGTAGTTTTCGAGTATAACATTTATAGAGATGCATGTATGTCTTTGTGGCCACTTAAATATTGTCTTGAAATTGGTCTTCTATTTTTTTGCCAGTTTGATCAGCAAACAAGCCTTGGCCTCTTGTCCCGAGATTACTACACCTGCGAGGGTCCCTATGCAGAGGTGTGCTGAAATGTTCCTCTTTATTTGGTCAGGTGTGATTAACTCGAACCAAATAAGTTTTAGAAGTCTATTTGGCCTGCTACTGGCGTATTCTATAGAAAGACTGCTTAACATGGAAAGCATTACTATGATTATTTAACATTTTTGCACTGTTTATATTCACTGGTAAGAATGTTTCCATTAAGCTATACGGCAAAGAAAATAGAATTTTCCCTTCAGCAGTATGTTGTGAATAAAACGTGGGGAAAAAAATCTTTTTACCCCACTTTCTCTGTTTCTAAAACAGACCAGATGTTGTGTTACTGGAACAGACATCCTATTCTCTGGTTCTATTTTACAGTTTAGCGTGAACTGTTGATTGATAAACAAAAAGCAGCTACATAAAATAGCTGTAGCTACACTTGGCATGTGTATTGGTGCAGGGAGACACATTTGGTTTTGGTAAAATAAGTATTATTAATAAATTTGTTTTCCAGGCATGCCGAGCTTACGAGCAGTTCATGATTGACCTGGCTAAGCTGATCCGCTCTGACAGGGGACTGGAAATTAACGAAACCCACATAAGAGAAGAAGTGACAAGAGTTGTGGATTTGGAGAGAGACATTGCCAATGTAAGCATATATCTATACATTCATAGACTATCCAAGTGGTGTTTGGTCTTATCTTTTTCTAAGCGAAGGGACTTTGACTGTTTTTTTTTTTGTTTGTTTGTTTGTTTTTAATTAGTCAGGACTGTATGTTAATCTTTAGCTCAAACACTAAAATATTTAGATTGATCAAACTAAAATGGAAAATAAAAAATACTAATTGAGTTGCAAGACAAACACGATTATTGATTTATTTAATCACTTTAAGGTCTGTCTTAATAATTTTAATTAAGTACAAAAACAAACAATTTTTCTAACACTTTGGGAAAACACAGTTAAACGCTTATGTAAGCTGATTTTAAAAGTTCAACTTCCATCCAAAAAATTGGGTTGTCTCTCAGGTGAGAGCCCATTTGTTTTCTGTACGATGTTTAATCCTTCATCTTTTCACACCAGAACAGCCATGATAAAAGTGAAACGGAGTATGCCTACTTTGAGAGTCAGATGGCTTTTATACTGAAAGAAAAAAATAAATATTTTGCTCCACAGGTCTGGCATTTTAGCCTCCGTCTTTGCTGGAGTGAAAGTCAGCTTTGATCCAACAGTGGTTGTCTGCCCAAAAGACGCACCTTAAAAAATGCAAAAATGCTCCTCACTGTGGAGTTGGAACTCATTTAACATTAGAACGGCCATGGCAGTCATTTTGGCTGTTTTCAATTTGTATGTTTAATTACTTTATGAAAAAAACATAAAGCCTTACTGTTTCATGACTTTTCCTAAAATTCTGTAAACTTTCATAAAACATAGATTTCATATTTAGTGTTCAAAGGATAAATTAAATACAATCACCTCTACCAATTTCGGCCACAGGCAGTCATTTAGACTGCAGCGAGTTCTATGCTGTACTGGCACGCAGATCCCGCGATGTAAATTCCTGCAGCAGCTCAGAGAGGAGCTTCGAGCTGAGTTTATGGAGGGGAGACGGCCATCAAAGCAGGTGAAACAAAGTGGTATTCCAGGCCAACCAGTCTCCAATGTGCAAAAAAGGAGGCAGTGCCGGGTGCGGAGGAGCTGCACTAAAAATAAAACTTCCGATACCTGCAGCAGATGCCGCAAGCGGTGTGTGGGAGTTGTGCTAGGCGAAGAGAGGTGATTTGCGCTTCCTGTGTGCTGTAAATAATTTTATTAGCCTCATTGTAAATAGTGTACATAGTTAAAATTATATATATTTATAGCATTTATAGCCCTTTTTACTGAGTTTTTATATCTAGCTTGTTCCGTTGCTGCATACTTTTTTTCATACTACTCATATTCTATTTCATACTTGCAGTTACCCTTTACTACATGTTTTGATAATATAAAGATCATTTCTATTTTGTTTCTGTGATAAAGGAAACCAACATTGTCAATTTATAGTAATGTTTATGTTAAAATGCTCACAAATGCTCTTTTACAGTATGTATGTTACACTAATAGTTTGAGGCTGATGTTCGGTTTAGATGAAAGCTTGCATAGCCAAATTAAACTTTGTCTATTAAATTAAAAATAGTCTTTTTTTGTCTCATTATGGTTTTTGAAACAATGTTTAGCTAATTCATTTTCGTATTATCTCAGCAGTAAACTTCCAAAGTAATATAATAAGGTTTATATGACAGTTTGTGGCCGTTCTGGTAGTTATAGTATAGTGGCCGTTGTAGTGTTAAAGACTGCTAACACTGATGATGTTCAAGGGATGGACAAGAAGAAAACAAAAACACGAATTGTGCAAAGATCTGAAGAAGAGGGAGTCGGGTGGGCCTGATCAGCCAGTTGAAGGCAGACTTCAGAAAGCATGTGGCCTTTAGACAGTCTAGATCAACTGCTCTCAAGGTTTCCAACATGTAATAATGAGTAAAAGTCAAGTTGATATGTCTGTGGTTTACACATTAATCACAGCTTTAAGTTAACTAAACATATTTTTTTCCAAAACATTTCTACATTTCGTTTTTATTAAAAAAACAAAATAATTCCTGAGACAATTTGACATTAACAGAAAGCCAGGATTGACTCTGAACACAATAGTCAAAAAACTAAAACGTGAATTTAAAGATTCAGATGACTTGGTAAAGTGAATATGGTAAAGTGAATGCTCATCTTGTAATAATGCACATGTTGCTTGTTCAAGAGCTTCACTGTTTTCACCACAAAACATGACTCTTACGAGTAGCTTGTGCCCCTGTTGTTACCAGCTCCAGGGGAGAATGGATTTGATAAGGCTGTCATGTAATACAAGATGTGCCCCATTTAAGCTATGGATCAAGAAACCGCAGACTTGGAGACAGTTTAGGATGTCTTCTTCATTCAGAAATAACCACAGTTAAAGACTTAAGTAATGTAGAAAAAACAAAACGGTAACACGCTGGGCAGCTGAAATCAGGCATTTCAAGGGAATAGCCTTACTACTTGCATATCACAAAGTATATATTACAAGGATTTTCACAAGGCATATCTTTGCTGTAAAATCTGGTGCTTGTTTACAGCTACCACAAGAAGAGTGGTGGAGTCAAACCGGAAATAGGGTCTTTATGTGCCTCTTTAAACTGATGCAGACCTATACCATCAACAGCCCAAATCTTTTCGCATTGCTCTTAATCCAGAAAATTGCTTGGTCCCTTCCATATTTTTTTTCTTTTCTGTACCCTCAGCACCGTGTCTACTTTTGGAAATTTAGAAATGGACAATGTGCCAGTGTAGATTTAGCTTTGTCCTGGTCTTTGTAAACTGTATATATTTCTCTCCACTTAATTGTAGCCAAGACTTCTCTTTTTTTTATTAAATATGTAGCAAAGGTCCCCTTGCTTATTTTTCTAATGTATAATTAAGATGTCCTAGAAAGAGCCTTTTTCTGGATATCTTCATCCAAGTTACTTCTGAGTAAGGGTAAACGATGAATAAATCTTTATACAATTATGTAGAATTAAATAAATATAAAACCCATTAGTTCATCACACTCAAGTTTTAGAATGGATTGCAATACATGCAATTCATTTTTGATATGTACCTCAGGATTTTGCAGTTGATGATACTAAAGGTTTACTGGAAATATTAAGCTTAGGCAGTTCTAAAAGGCAAAAGACAGGTCAGATGTGCAGACGGGGCATCCGCTTTTCTTTATTCGTCATTAGTGTTTAGCTATTATCGAAGAATGGTTTTTAGCTTATTTTTACTTATTGCTACCAGAAGAACATTTCTGTAAAATGATTCATTACTGCAATCTTCTCAATTTCCTCAAGAGCTATAATTCTTGGTTTTTATTGCTGTGGATGTTTGCAGTTTCAAGGAGTATAGTCAAGGGAATGAGACTGATGGATTCTGTGACTTTTACACTTTTAACTCTTTTCATGCTGTGGCTGCATGCACATGCTTGCTATAAAAAAGCATCATGTTATACACTTTTTCAGACTGAAATGCTCTTGAAGGTACTAAAATATTATTAAACTATAGTTTAATCTCTAATTAGTGGTGTGAGAAAATTAGTGCTGATATTTCTTGGTCAAAATAGCAACATTTTTAGTCAGTAAAAATATACAAACATATCAAAGAAACAGCTGACATCCTTGTTATTTTTCTGTCGACGATAAGTATTTCAAAATGTAGAGTAGTCCTTCTTGCAACAATTTTTATTTTTACTCTTTATATATAGTTTGCTTGTAGCTTGAGATATCAAAATGATATTTTGTTTTTTTACAATGAACATTGTGGATATTTGAAAGTCTTTACCTCAAATAACTTCTTTGTCTATGACAGAGGTTGCACAAGACATGCTTTTTTTTGTCCATTATTTTGACCGACAATGTCTAAGCAGTCCAGTCATTTATTTTTACCCATCAATTTTTAAATATTCAATAGTATTTATTTTTTATTTTACATAATATTCAATTCAAACGAGCTAAACAGAACTACATATAAAATGAAATTAAACTGTCTTAAACTACAACTACCTGCTCTAGCCTTAACACACAATCTCCCAAGTTTCTCCTGCTCTGCTTGGAACTGAAATGAGCACCCATTTGTGAAAAATCGAATGGTGTAATTGCTGCAGAGGTTATCGTCATGAGTTTTGAAATTTTTGCCTTGGACAGATGAGTTTCCTAAAGAAACCAAACGTATGATAAAAGCATGAAAATCATAGCACACAGAGCATAAAAAAGTACAGCATTAGTGAAAGATAAAAAGCAGAGTAAAAGCTTAAAAAGTAAAAACAGCAATTAAGCATAAAACATGAAAATCCTAAAAGGAGAGCAATTAAAGATCCATTTTGGGCTCCAAACTATTGCCTACTTTTGCCTTACCGTTAATCTGCCTCGGACATTAAGGTGCAGTTCTCTTTAATGGACCTGTAGGTTACTCATGTGATCAGCATACTCATTACAGCATATTAGCATATTCAGAAAAAGTCCGTGGTACAAAATACTTCTCTAAATATAAACATAACTTCTTCCTGAAACAAGCTTGCATCACTATTTTCCTGGAGATCAACAGGTTTGTACCCCTGTTTTATTATTCCAGGCTGTTTGTGCTGCTGATATGCTTTGCTTCCTCTCTACTTTGCTGCTCTCCATTACAAGGCAGTTAAACCATTCAAGCTCTGACATTTACAGACCGGAGGCCTCCTGGGCCACTAAACATGCTTAATGCTTCTGGAGCTGTACTTGAAGTGTACATATGTTTGAAAACACCTGGATTATGACAGAGTTTTTAAATCCAGTCTTTCTCATGTGTGTTGTGGTTTTATTCCCCAGGCCACTGACACACCAGAGGATCGGAACAACCCAGTGTTGCTTTACAACAAGATGGAACTGGGGGAGCTGAACAGGAACTTCACACTTGAAATTGACTCGCAGGTAGTACGAAAATCTTTGCTTGTTAGTGTTTCTGTTTAAACTTTTCATTATATATTTAATAACTTCTCTTTACATGTGCTTTTGGCTCAACATGAAGGTATTCAACTGGAGTTACTTCACAGCTAAGATAATGGACACAGTCAATATCAGCATTCCTAAATCAGAGAAAATCATCAACTACTCCCCCAACTATTACAGAAGACTCAACTTTGTATTAGCCAAATACACCAAAAGGTGTGTGTATGTGTTTTAGTTAAATTAAATCAGTTATGGCTTTTGTTTTCCAGATGCATTGCTTACATTTGCTGTAACTGTCCAGGAATGTGGTCCAAACAAATCCCGTCACCCACTACTTTTAGATAATTGCAGGATCATGTCTATGCCTTTGACCTTGGTGTGTTACCTTTTTCAGGGATCTGCAAAACTACATGGTTTGGCGGTTTGCTATGAACATGGTAGTGGGGTTGAGCCGAGCTTACAGGGACACCAGGAAAGCTTTTCGCAAGGTACACAGCCGTCACACTGACATTTTGATTTGGGGAAAATACTTTCTTGCACATCTTTACATTTGAGCTATTGTGCTGTGGTTACAGTCTACTTGTAATCATGAAAAACATGAAGGTAATGTCCTTTAAGAATTAAATAAAAGCATAAACTTAATACTATGCAATTTGGTTTTAGAAAATTCCATTTTACAGAAACGGCTGTTCACTATTTTCTGGGGGAAAAAATCAAATCGGACCAAATGTTTTCATCCTCTGTGTGTCTCACTTTGTCGGATTACAAAACACCTTTCCAATGTGTCATTGTCAATATCTGAATATGTGCTTAAATGTTTGAAGTGTTTTTTTTTCTATTACCTGCATTTTGAGTCTTACAGTTGAGTGACGCCCTCCCCCCCACCACCGTGGACCCTCCCTGACCTTGTGTATCACACTGTGGCTGCAAGCCCTTCAGTGACCTGGATCTGTTTGTAGTGTTTGTTTATGACCTTGGACAGGTTGTACTGTAAACCATGTCTTGTTATTCTTCTGGTTCAGTAACAATAAAGCATCATCATCAAGTTTGTGTGTGACAGACCAACACAACACAGTGAATTGGGATGTGTAGGAAAAATAATACACTACTTTTTAAGGTCTTGTACTAATAAAAATGGAGAGCTGTGCATTTTTGTCCACTTTTCTCCTATACCCCTAAAAAATCAAATGCCACCAGTAGCCTTCAGAATCCACCTAATTATGTCATATTAGTCAAAGAAGCCCATGGTAACTCAGGAGGAGGTGCGAAAGTTGATTGGCTCAGTTGGGAAAATCCATTTACAGAGAGTGATTGGTTTTGAGCTCTGTTAAGATGTCTAACAGACCTCAGGAGGCTGTTCAAAGTACATGGAAGATTAAACTGAAGTACAGGGCAATCCTGGAAAAAATCTATGAAAGACAGAAAAATACTTGAGATTGTGGAGGATGTTTATCTCTCAGCAGGAAATTGACCCTGAAACTGCTGCCACAGCTACAGTGGAATGGTTTAGATCAGGGGTCTCAGAATCATGATCTGCAACTTCTATATGTGTATCTGTTTCAATACATCTAAATCAAATAATTACCATAGATCATTAGCAAGACTATAATTCAGCAATAATTTTCCAGCTGCTTCAGTAATGCACTCATCTGAGTTCATCTGCCGCTTAAAATTCCATTAAATTAAAATTTGGCATTGTAAAATTACAATTTAAGAACGTAAGGCATATGAATACTTTCGGAAGACACTGTTCTTTTACAGATTTTTCTGAACTGTATTTTATAACCCATCTTTTCTGCTTTGCTCCATTTATTTAAAAATGGAAATCATGATTTTATTTTAACATTAAAGTATTGCTGTGTGTATACATACATACAGCAATTGTATTTAATATTGCTCTGTATTTCATTACTTCATCAATAGGCTCTATCTGGTACAACGTCAGAGGTGGCTGTGTGGCGACAGTGTGCACTCTATGTCAACAACAACATGGACAATGCTGTTGGACGGCTCTATGTGCAGGAGGCTTTCTCTGAGAAGAGTAAAGAGCTGGTAAGCAGAGGCTGAAATGAACTGCATCAGCTCAAAATAGCTGTATGAACAGCTTTCTTTCAAATTGACCATCTTAACTGATGATACAGAAATAGTGGGTGTTTATGTAATTATGTACGGAATAAGATCCTTTAAGAGACATCTGCTATTTTGTCACCTGTCTCGTGCCAGTGCCTCAGTGCTTTCTTACATCCACTGAGAGCAACTGAGCAAGGTGTCCACACCACCTACACTGTAAATCTCAACTGTCTCTGTATTCGGATGTGTGTGTGCTTACACGCAAGCTTTGCCACATTACAGTCTCATGTATGACTGACACTGTCGTAACTCTTAAGCATCTCAGATTCCATAAAGATGTTAGCTTGCCGAGATCCCATTTCCCTGCAGTGTTTGCGTGCCTGTGTGTATTTGTGTTTGGATTTTCAGAGCAGCAGTGTGTCATTTTCACTTAACCAGAATACATATCTGCTTGCCCCATTCCTCAAATGCATGACCCAGCATAAAGTTTGTGAGTCGACCAACAGCTAACACATTTTGGAATAAAAACGTACACATCATTTCAAAAACTTTTAGCAGGGAATTCTTTGTTAATCACAAAAAATGTATGTAAATGTTTTTGCTTCTTGATGGAACTCTATTTACAATCTCTTGTTTAAAACTGATTTCACCACATAACAGACTGAGCAGATGAATCCATTAAAGCAGCAACAAATTATTTACACAATGAAATTTGTACATCTGTTACTTAATAGACCCCCCCCGATGTCATGGCGGGAATTAGTAGATTGGGCATTCTAGCAGAGGAGGAAACCTCGACAAGATCAGCCATAGATCTTGTCGTCATTACTGCCTAGATCATCACCAGACCATCTTCTTTCACATACCAAGTCAGTGTCCAGTAATCAGCTATATAGGGAGATTCACTGTACTAGAACATTAAAGTGAATAGAGCACTCCAAACACATGGACAGCGTTATTCCACTTCAGCTCTGGTTTTGGTTTGTCACCATGCATGTCTGGTAAAAATAAACCTAAGTGGATGCTTTCATTGTAGAATTAAGCTGAACTCAGTTTGTTGTATTGTGAAATTTGGAAAAAACTGCAGGCATCCACACAAATTGATCTCCTAAAAGCTTCTCTGAAAAGTCTGTTTGGTCTCTGCCAGTTTGTGGTAAGCCACAACATTTTTAAAGGGGTTGTGTAATGAGTAAGCAAGGGGTCTACTGGTGCGATGGGACATAGTTGTCTCTTGCTGTGGTCTCAGAGTAGGTCTCAGTTAATTCAATTCTTTTTGTGCAGTTATTTTTACAATTTTGCAAACTCATGGGGGTGGCATTAGCAAAAGGGGTAAATGTACACCACAGTTTCCAGGAAAAAAATAAAATGTTCATCCTGATTTTGTTTTAAAGGTGTACAACATAACACATTTGGCTTGTACTGCCGGTTAAACTGCGGTATGATTGCAAATAGCTGCCAAATTTTGCCCTGATTACATTTTTGTTTTGTCTGCAATTTTTCTCCAGCATTTGCCAAAAATGTTCCATCACAAACATTTACAACAGGTAGCCGCTTCTTGAGTTGTAATCATACTGTCATTCTGTTCAGAATGGTGCTTCCTGAGACAATTTTTATTTTGCTGCAGAAAAATACATTAATTTTAATATAGCTGCTTAAATTACTTTGGGATATTGATATGAAGAAAACATTTTGGTCTCATGTTCTGATTGTACCATAAGGGCATATTTGTGTACCCTCATAGTATAATTTCTTTTAATAAAAAGCATTCTTACACACAACCCATCCGAGGTAAAGAAAATTTCCATGCTCTGATGATGTAACAGAGCCATCTCAGTCTTTTTACATCTACAAATGTCCAGTTAATCTCACCCTTTAAAATAGCTAGTCTATAACAAGTCTTAAATCCATGTCCAACATTCTTTACGCTCAAAACCTTGATTATTCCCCCATTTCTGTTTTCATCAGAACTACTGATAGCGTTACCATTATAAAAAACACAACCTACTGTTGACATATAAGCTAGCCTAACAATAACACAGCACATGTATTCTTGTTCTTATTTGTCTGTTTGAGGCCTACAAACAAATTAGTGCATCACCACAAACAACTGACATTAAGTGTGGACCAGAGTCAATACTTTGCATAGTTAGAACTTAATTTAAATAGGCATTGTAATCGGTCTTTGGCAGCCTGACACCTGACTGGGTGACCCTGGCTCAACGTCTGGCGGCAGACTGGGGCCTGTTCCAGAAAGCTTTGTTAATTTACCATGTGCTAAACGCTAAAGTATTGGTTAATCAACCTAAAAACCTGCATAGCCAGAGTATGGTGGTTCCAGAACACCTGATATGAATCTGGTAAATCAACTTACTCCTGGTTAACCCTGAAACATAAAGACCCTCTCAATTGATCACATAATTCAAGAGTCACAAAGGAAACTTAAGAGAAAAACAGTCCAGATTAACTCAAAGAAGTGGAAGTAGTAATGCTGACCTATGATGAATTCAAGCCAATCATTATGAAAAAAATGGCAAAGCTAGAAAAGAAACATGTCAGACACTTTTATACAGTTTATCAGCTTAATAAAGTTGATTAGGGTCAAATAGTATGGTTTATATGTCTCTAAATTATCATTTTTTTGTACATTTTAGTAAAAAAAATATTTTTACACCAAAGAAACCTCAGTGGAGTGCCCTCTTCAGGTTAAAATGTTACACTGCACTTGAATTTGAATAACGGAGCATTCCTACTGGCTCAGCCTTCTTGGAGATATCAGCCTTAAATATACCAGCTCTCAACATTATTCATCTTTATTCATTCTTTTTCTACCCCTTATTCCCATTTAAGGTCAAGTGGTGCTGGAGGATATTGCGTAGAATTTAAAATATGTTCCTGTATGTTGGATCTTTATTCAAAATGTACTTTCTTTTGTTGAGATTACAATAATACCGTACTTTGACATATATTGACCTCTAACTTAATTAGATGCAATCCTTCTGGATCCAAAAGAACACTCTCAAGTAAAAATGAAGCACAAAAAGATTTTCCAAAAAGATGAGATTGAAATCAAATAATTGTTGGAGAGATGTAGGCTTATTAATAATTAGTTGTGCATTCTTCCTATCCTGTAGCTAATCAAAAGAAGGTTGAAGCCCATTTAACGGGTGGGGGGGCACCACCATCTCCCCTTACCCCAGCTGAGAAGTTGGCTCAGTAAAGGCCAACCACTAACTCATGGCTTTCCTGGGGGTACTCCATAATCTTTCTTCTAGTGACTTTGTTAAATGGAAGTTTACAACATATACTAATATATTCCAATTAAACAACTATCATTGTCGCCAGTAAATGGAATTTTAATGCACTTGGCAGTAGTCATTATTTCACAATGCATGATTATTTTATTTAGCTGAATATGTGTTCTTTTATCTCATTTGAAATACTCTTACATGTTACTAATATGTTTGTGAAATACTTTTTGATTGTAATATGTACTGGGCTTTGTCCTACAGTTTCTGGTTGACAAAATTGAAGTTATTTTGACAAAATATAGTATAACCTGTCTTTTCACATCCAAAGGATCATCATTTAAAAGTTCACGCCACGCTCAGAATTTCTCTGGAACAAACTTACCCAGAACATAACCAGATCCGGAGCAGGTTATGTTTAGAGATTAAGTTGCTATGGTTACTAACATACATTGAAAGATACCTCAGTTTTTGGAACCGAAAGTTGAGATTATCCACAAATTTACCTTCAAACTTATCCGGTTATGTCACATAACCTGCTTTCTGGAACCGATCCCTGCATAAGAGACTAGTAGGGTATAGCAAAGCTTGCTTTTCAGCTTGCTGCTCTTGAAGTGGCTTGCAAACATATTAGTCCCCCTTGACCTTTGGATGCTTTACCACTTTTCAACCACAGATAAACAACATTAAGCCTGGTTAGACTGGATAGGGTGTGTCTATGAAAAACAATTTTTCCCATGAGTGAGATAAGTAAGAAAAAAACATTTAACCAATCCAGTAATTCCCGTGATCTGGCAGGTAAGTTGGCATAAACCAATGTAAGTGAATGGGAACCACTAACATGCTAGTAGTTCACATTCATTTGCATTGGTTTATGCTAAGCTAAAGCAAATGGACTGCTGCCAGATCAGGAGAATTACTATAGGGTGGTTACAAAGTGTGTTTTTTTTCTCTCTTATCTAACGCTGGGAAAAATAGTAACAGATAGATGTTTACTTAGGGTTGGACTATCCCTTTAAATGTAAATTGGTCAAAAAATATGCATGCCTTAATTGTTCTGATATGTGAATGCTAGTCCTATTTTTAGGAAATGTTAAAAGTGTGGCAGTGTGTGATTGAAGTTGTCTCATTGCTTAGCCATTTAGAGGTAATCAAAAAGAGAAATAGCTGAGCACATAACCTTTTAACAATTCATGTTCTTAATATATCATTGAAATCCTAAGACCTTTGCGCTCTCTTTTTGCTGCACTGGGAGATTAGATGGAAGAGATGATTAAAGATATTCGGCAAGTTTTCATTAGTAACCTTGATGACCTCACCTGGATGGATGCAGAGACCAAAAAAGCAGCTGAAGAGAAGGTGTGAAGTTCTACTGCAAAAATCATTTAAATTTAATTTAAACACTGAATAGGGGTTTGTCTTATTCTTTTTTCCAAATTTTTTGTCTGCCCAGGCTCGAGCCATCCGTGAACGCATTGGTTACTCTGAAAATATCATGGATGACAAATATCTAAACAATGAGTACAAAGATGTGAGTATTTGAAAAAAAAAAAAAAAAAGAAGCAAACTGGGTGTGGTATTAATCTTTTACTGATGTCTTGTAACAGACTATGCTTTGGGGAAGTTGGATTTCTCATCCTCCAAAAACATCCCAGTGAATTTTTGGCATTAATGAGCTTCTTTTGTGAATATAGGACCAACTGTTGATGGCTTCCATCACAACTAATCCTCCTGATTTTTCTGGCTGTGTTGGTGTTAGCTGAGCTACAGTGCAGAGGAGTACTTTGAAAACATCCTGCAGAACCTGGAGTATGTGCAGAAGAAACGCCTGCGGAAACTGCGAGTTAAAGTCAACAAGGAGGAGTAAGGTTTCCTTTTGTGGGGGCGGTGGATTTAACAGCTTTACTCCAGATGTGTTGTAAATGAAAACTGCAGCGTTTGGTATTTAAATCACCTGTTTTAGGTGGTTTCATTTATGATCCAAACAGTTATCTACTACAGTGTTTTCCTCATTTATTCTTTGTACAGTGTGTTCACTTTTTCCCACACAAACGCCTACATGCATGAGTTCAGCTTTAACAACTGATCCATACATTGACCTTGGGTTTTAAATGCAGTATGTTAATTTTAGAGCTTTTTACTCAAGTAGGTTTCTCACTTTGCCTCAGTGCTCTTTCGTAGTGCCATTGTTTAATCCCCCCCCCTTTATTTTTCTCAAGGTGGGTAACTGGAGCTGCTGTTGTCAACGCCTTTTACTCGTCTAGCAAAAACCAAATAGGTATCATATAAGCACTGCCAAGTATATTCAGCCATAAAATATAAAACCCGACCAATTTTGAAAATTTTAAAAGCATGCTCTGTCTTTAGTGTTTCCTGCAGGTATTCTTCAACCCCCCTTCTTCAGCAAAGGCCAAGCTAAATCGCTCAACTACGGTGGCATTGGCATGGTAATCGGTCATGAGATTACACATGGCTTTGATGACAACGGTATGATTTTCCACTTCGTTGTTCTCCCTTCCAGTTTTGCTGGATTACTTTAGTCTTTGAACAGAAGAGTATCCCCCTGTAACTGGTACCACTTTACCAAAGTGCTTTGTTCCACCCTATTATGCCTTTGGTAACAGGATGTTTTTTTTTGCTACTATATCTTGCACTTGACTTGCTCTGTCAGTTAAAATTGTTTTCCACCCCAGTTATGTCACCTGCATTGTTATTGATAATTACTCATTAAAAACAAAACATTTGGTACACACATTTTTAGATATACAATTTACAGTTTCAAGTCGTTTTAATGTAACTGAGAAAGTGCCAGACTAACCAAAGTTTTCCTCTGGCTCTGGTTCATAGATCAACACAGTACCCTGCCCCACATGTTGCTTCACATTTCCTACGAGCTGGCTGAAAATAAACTGCAACATTTTCCCCTTCTTAGAATAAAAATTTTGCTGCAGAAAAATAATAGAAGTTCCAAACAAACCTTATTTAGGCATTAGTGTCAAGTCAAAGTTTTCATATTCTGGGCCATAACCTCTCAAATGGATGCTGAATTTAACTGGTTTGTCTGTTTTTGTTAAATCTTTATCTTAAAATGGCTAATGAAATTCTACCTGTAGAATGTGTTTTTAGCAGTTAAAATAAATATCAGGTTTTCCAAACCTAACTGCCAGACATTGGTTTTGTTTCTCTAGGTCGTAACTATGATAAGGATGGCGACCTAAAGGACTGGTGGACACCTGACTCCACTCACAGATTCCTGGAGCTATCAAAGTGCATTGTTGACCAGTACAGCAACTTTTCCTGGGACCTGGCCAGTGGTCTACATGTATGTTCACACAGTCACTACTTCTTTGCTCTCACTTTTGTGTCTCCTGTTTTTGGAAAATTATGTCAAAAAGTCTCATAAACCACACTTTTTTTAAAATTTACCGGAATACATTTTACCTATGCCAGTTGATCCATTTGTCATTTTTCAATCTCTCCTATTTTTTTGCAGCTTCATCTCCTTTACACTTTAGGTGTTGTATACTATTGTTGACATACCAGTACCCCCCCTTTTATCCTTCCACCTCTGCACTGCTCCTTTGAAGAATACTTATTTTATTCTCTGGATTATACATTCTTATAAACTGATAGTTATCAGTTTATAAATATATATGAAACTGTAGATATCAATTCTTAGAAACTGATATCTACAATTTACTGAAAATATGGAGGGGACACTTTCAAGTCTTATTCCTGTCTTTTGCTCTCTGCACCTATATTTTCTTTTTAGTTGAATGGTAACAATACCCTTGGGGAGAACATTGCTGACAATGGAGGGATTCGACAAGCATACCAGGTAAAGAACTTTAGAGATCCTAAAAAGATGTGTTTTTGGTTTACATGTGACCTACTTCATTTCATTTGAAAGCATTAATTAAGAAAGTCAATTTGTCAGTTTTAAGACTTGTTAGCTTGTATGAAAGTCAGTGTGACTGCTGGTTCTATGACTCTGGGTTAACAGAGTGACATTAAAAAATCTAAAATTGTTAGTAAGGAAGGAAAGCTTATCGTGTATGTAAAATACCAAAGTAATTAAAAACCTGTGAAATGTAAAAAAATTGGAAACATGCTTTTTAAAAATGGTGGAATGTGGTGCAGAAAAAAAGCATTTAGCACTTACAATCAATGAATAATTATGGAACTCACAGACCTGCTACTACATTAAGAAGCTATTCTATCTCCACTTGTTACCTGTTTAAAGGAACCTCTTTGAACTCGTTATCTATATAAAAGACACCTGTCCACACCTTCAGTCAGACCCCAATCTCCACCATGGCGAAGACCAGAGAGCCGTCCAAGGATACCTGGTACAAGATTGCATACCTGCACAAGACTGGGATGAGCCAGTCTATAATATGCAAGCATCTTGGTGACGAGATCAACTGTTGAAGCAATTATTAAAAAAAGGAATACCATACCATGTATTTGTTGAAGCACGTTTAAAACAGCATGCGAGCTGACCAAGGTGCTGTATAAAGGTAGCACTAAATTAAAAAACAAGAACCAACCATAAAAACAATATATGAACAAATAAACGAGATTCAAAACAGAAAAAAATTCAATTATTAAATAAAGCCCTGATATGAGGGCTAGGTACTAAAAGCAACAGAATAGAAATTAGTCTTTAAACGAGACTGAAAAGCTAAAATGGAAGGGGAAAGTCTGATCTCTAAAGGGAGTTCATTCCATAGGTTCGGGGCACAGATCGACAAAACTCGATCACCACGTGTTTTGCTGCGAAGTTTAGGAATCTGAAATAACTGATCAGCAGAGTCGAGGCACCTACCCAGAACCTAAAGAGTAAGCAGCTCTGACATATTCAAGGGCCAAGCCATTCAGGGGCTTAAAAGCTAATGATAACATTTTGAAGTGAATACGATAATGCACAGGATGCCAGTGAAGTCATGCTAAAATCGGAGTGATGTGCTGTCCACGGCCAGTATTTGTCAGAAATCTAGAAGCCGCATTCTGCACTAGCTGTAGGCGAGATGAAACTGTTTTTGAAATGCCAAAGAGAACGGCATTAGAATAATCTAACCTTGAAGTAATAAGCATGAATGGTTGTCTCAAGGTGGCGCCGGTTCAGGATAGGTTTTAATTTGGTGAGGCGTCTCAGCTGATAAAAAAAAATATTTAACCATGTAATTAATGTGAAAATCTATTTTTTTTTCCATTTTAAAACTCCTTTACATCAAAGAGAGCACTGAAGATAAAATGGGGCTAGCTCTTTCAACATGATCATGATCTCAAAAAGGCTTGAGCAACAAAGGAGTGGCTATATAAAAAGGATTTCAAGGTTGTGGAGTGGCCTAGCATTTTCCAAACTTCAGTCCAACAGAGTCTGTGGAGCAAGTATTAATTCTGTGTTGCCCATTCATAGCCCCAAAACATCACAGCTCTAGAGAAGATCTGCATAGAAGAATGAGTCAAAATAACTGCTGCAATGTGTGTCAAGCTGGTGAAAACGTACAGAAAACTTTTGACCCGTCTCATTGCCAATGAAGGTTAAATTACAAAGTAATGACGTAAACGTTTGTCTTTAAACAAAGTAGTTATTAATTCTTTAAAAAACATATAACTTCCTTGGATTTAGTTTTTTTTAACAAGCTCTGTCTCAATTAAAGAAAATTAGACTTCTATGATCTGTTTAAGTGGGACAACTGGCACAATCGGTGGCTGCCAAACACTTTTTTGTCCCTCTGTACATCAAAGCAACTACAGACTTTTTCCCAAAAGAATATCATGGAAAAGCTAACTTATTTCCATAATTCCATTCAAACATTTCATAGATTATAGATTCAGGGACCGCAATTTGAACAATTTCAAGTATTTGGTGGTCCATAATCTGGGCTTCCAGTTTATAAAACCCATGAAAAAAGGAATTCAGAAAATGGAACACTGACGAAATCAGCCCAAATTTTATAGAACATGAATGTTTTGAGCTAAGTATCACACACTACTCGGCTACTAAACTTAAATCACCTGCACAGGTTTTCCCAGATGCATTTAAATTCCTTCACTTTGATTCATATGTCTGTTAGATTTCAATATGGGGAAGACTGCAGAGTTGACAACTGGCCAGAAGACTATCATTGATACCCTATATAGGATTATGAAAGCCACAAAGGTTCATAGCTAAGGAGGTTGGCTTTTCACATTGCTGTATCCAAGCATGTTAACGGAAATTTTAGTGGAAGGGCAACATCTGGCAGGAGAATATGCACCAGCAGAAGAGATGGTTGTGGGCTTCAGTGTATTATCAAAGTAAGAAGATAAAATAATCTGGTAGAGATGTACAAAGACTAGCAACATAGGAAGCGTCTCAACTGGGTCTAGGAGAAGGGTCCAACTGTTGGCCAGTGGTCCTATCAAAGTAAAGTGTCTTTTTATTCGGGAATCAAGGTGCAAGGGTTTGGAGGTAGACGGGTGAGGTACATATCCACAATCAGTCACGATATGGGGTGCAATGTCCAATGCAGGTCCACTTTTTTGCCTATGCAATCACATTGCTTGACTGACTAGCCAACTCGCTGGACCTAAACCCTAACCCTAAAGTGGAAAGAAATGAAGCTGGACATAATCCAGACATTAGAAATTGCCCACAAGAGTTTTAAACTTTGAAAGAGCGTTTATATTTGCTGTAAAACACATATCTGCATGTTAGATGTGAATTGTAACAGGAAATGTTTACTTTTATAACGTATAGAGGCTGTGGCTAATAAATTAAGAAATATATATATATTTTTAATGTAAAGAACTTAATTTTCTACGTGTAAAACATTATACAATTGTGTTTTTTATTCTAGGCATACAAGAACTTTGTGAAGCAGCATGGAGAAGAGCCACCTCTGCCTGGGATTGACCTCTCGCATGATCAGCTCTTTTTTCTTAATTTTGCTCAGGTAACAAGTCGAAATAAGAATCAGTTTTAAATTTTAATGTTCAGAATTAAGTTTTTGATAAAAATGTTCTACTTTCCTTCAGAGTAATTTTATTTTGGTGGTGGTGGGGGTTGAGCGTTTGTCTTCCTTGTAGTTCAATTGGATGGTATGGAGAAATGTTAAGTCAGGATGTTAAACAAAAGTACTGTAACACTGCTTGGATAATAAATGTTGGTGCTTTAATGGGGTAATAGTCTTTCATTAAAGGCAAAATGTGTGATCTTAAAGTTTTGAAATGGGGACATTTAAATCAGCTATTATATTTAAAGTCAGAACAAGAATTAAAAAGTTTAAGATGCCGTGAATGGTAAGGTTGAGTTTCTTGGCAAGATGAGTTCATCTTGTCAATAGCCTCTTTAGGGAGCATGGTAAGTCAAGGAAAAACCTCTGCAAATATCAAAACTAGAACAATCAACTAAATATTTAAAAAAATGTCTGTACAGTTAATGAAAATATAAGGAATTTTACTAATATTTTATTAAATATGTGTGTATGGGATGGGGTGCAAATTTCAACAGGTTTACAGACTAGGGATTTGCTGTGATTCACCATTGCAGATATATATAAAAAAGAGAATTAATTAAAAACAATCCAGTAGCACAAAAATACTTTAAAATAAAATAGGTTAAAAATACCAATATATGCATTTGCAACAGACGCATCTTTTTATTTTTGTAACAGTGTGTAGTGTGGCTGTTATACGCTAGTCATTTGACTATTTAAGAGTCTGATGGCTGAAGTGAAGTATATAATTAGTTTTGTAAATTGGTGGAGCACCTTATACGTGTATAATTGAATAAACTATAAGTTGTAGCATTTGTCTAATACTTTGTATCCTTTGTCCTTTCAAGGTTTGGTGTGGAACACATCGACCAGAGCAAGCTGTTAATTCCATTAAAGTAGATGTGCACAGTCCAGGGAAATTCAGGTAATATCAGGTGTTTCTCTGTTGAAGTCAGCACTTTTACTTCATGGCTTAAAAATGCAGTCACCCTCTAATACAATTTTAGTTCCCAACGCCAGTCTTCTTTTTGTATTTCAGAGTACTGGGCTCCCTTCAGAATTTCCCAGAATTTGCCAAAGCGTTCAACTGTAATAAAAGCAGCTACATGGTCCCTGACAACATTTGTCGTGTATGGTGATCTAAAGACCTCTGGAATGGGTTTTTTGTTCCCCGTTCCTGTACTTACGGTACCTCTCCCCTCTAACTGCTGGAGCACTCATTGAAGTCTACAGGGAAGTGGAAGCTTCCCTTAGTTCTTTACCGGATGGACCATGGCTGATGACACTGCAGCATGCACTTCATCCAAGATGGCAGCAGACAATACCCTCATGGGCAGAAGAAGCACTGTCTCTTACACTTTAATACTGTAGTTTAATAAATCAAAAAATTTAATCTCCTGCTCACTGGATACAATCACTTCTTGTTTTTGTGTTTTTTTTTCTTTCATATTTGCTTATGATTTAAGACTGCCAGTATTTATTTGTGGGTGAATATGCAACCGTGTTTCAATCAAAATGCTTTACAAGTTGTAGGCAATAGTGACGGGCAGAAAAATGTGCTCAACCCACTCAAGCATTAATACACCGCCTACCCACTCATACATGCAACAGGGCCGAACCACTGTATTGTATGTGGGACTTAGCTGGAACTCTCATAAACCTCAGCTGTTTTCAGCCTTTGTCTTGTCTGCAAGCCGTTATTCTCTACAGTGTACCCATCATGGACTGTTTTAGTTTGATTCAATTATCACTTAATCAGAATTTATTTTTCTAATGGAAAAACTGTATTAAATCATGATTCGCAACAGCAAAGTTCTGTATTAAACAATGTTAATGGCTGCTGACTGGGGTCTACTGTTATTTGATAGAATGAAGATCAACCAAAACTGCATTTGTTTTTTGTTTTTCCTATATGACAAGTGGTCATGAATAACTGAGATGACAATCGGCATATTCCAGACATTTTCCATACAGTTTTTACGAGCTTCCTGTTTTGTGATTGTCGTCTACAATGCTTTGTCAATTATCACTGCCTGCTGTTGGCCAAGCTAATTGGTATGCCTTATGATTGTTAAACCACAAGTGTACATTTATAAGAACAAAGAATCAAAATATATATATTAAAGAATAGTTCAACTTTTTGCATTGCTTGTTGTCTTTTTAAGAAGTAAAGAAAATGTACACATGACTGGCCTTTAGCTGGCTGTTGGTTAGCTTGATATCAAGAACATATTTGGTGCCTCCTTTCAGAGTGAAAAATATTCATGACAGCAGCACAGAAATTTGGCAAACAAATTGAATTTGCAATAAATAAAGCTAGATGTATGGAACATCAGGATTAATTATTCTAGCTAAACCTACAAGACATAATTGTTTGTGCATGTCTATTTTGTCCAGTAACAAGACTTGGGAATTCACGTTATCTTGCCAATTCATACAGCTCGCTATGATTTTTAAACTGTTGTGAATGGTCAACAGAACTGTACATTCCATGTTAGTACAATGATTAAACAGAATTATTTTAAAGCAATTTACAATTAAAATGTATCTTACACTTGTGAAAATTAACACATGAATGCTCAAGCTTATATCTGTAGATTGTATGGTCAGTGGATTTCTGGCTAGTTCTCATCAAAATGAAACCATCTGTAGTTTTGGGTCCCTAAATGCAGGAAATTTTTTTATATATTAAATGACTGAGTAATGCACCATGATCATCCACAGCACTACTTTACATGACCTCTTTCAAGTCAAGTCTTTACTATCTTGGTTGAATTTGTTCAATCTTTTACTTTTTTACAGTATTTCTGGTTACCCTCTCATTAATCTTATTTGTAAGATGACAGATATACCTCAGTTGCCTGTATTTAGATACTTTATTATAAAACATATACAGGAGCATTTTTTTTTCTTTTAAAATAAATCTTTAACATGCCAAGTCTGTATGTGGCTTATGTGGTTATTTCTATTCCTTTTTTTCTGAAGCAAGCTTTAAACCAGTAGTTTGGACTTTTTCACATAAAGTTCTAAGAAACTATCAGTAATAGTTACACTTGTAGATTGCAACAAGCTGTCCAATCAGTTTTGTGCCAAACTAAGTTCAGTTTAGCAAGTAACAAATTTAAGTGTGTCTTATGAAGTTGTAGATTACGTAATCTTGTTTAATAAGCAATGGAATAGCTCTTACTCTAGTACAATTTCAGGATACTCTACCCACTGAATGAAGAGCAAACATATTTTAACCAAAAATGCACCACACACAGACACACACCTGCAATTAAAGACTACCTGTTTCTACACCAGCTTTGGTTTTCTAATGCAATCTTCTGCCTGTTGAGCTGCTTTTTGCATTTTTGAGTCATGAATATGTAGTGAACACCATAGATTATAATGAAGTACTTTTTACCTTTCTCTAAGATATATTTAATTACCTACTGTAAGTATTGGTATTGAACAAAATGACCTAGACAAGTTTTATTCTGCTTAAAATGTCTTCTGTGATGTTACTTGTATAGATTATTCAGTTTAATCTTTAAAATACCACATTTTGTACATATCTACGTCTGACATAATTTTACAAACATTGCCTCAAAAGTTACAAAATACTCAAGTACTCTTTTTACCAAAAAGTTTACTCTTCAGTAATTTTAGTAAAAACTTGAGTAAAAATATAAATTGTGCTGCTGTTAACATTTTTTGATACTGACCCACCTCTGCCTAATATAAAACAGGTGGCCCACTTGTTGAGCTTTCAGCCTCGTTTTACAAAATATGACATCTAATTCAAAAGAGAACTGTCATGTAGAAGAACCAAATTTTGAACAAAATCTAAATTGTTTAAAATGCATAGCAGTTCTACACAAAATTCTTTAAATGCTGAAAAGAATATAGAAAACGGCAAAACTAAAATGGTACATGGTCTGCATTTGTATAGCTCTTTTTCAGTCAGATGGCTTTACACTACATTCAGTCATTTCCTAGCAACCCAGTAGGTCCAGCTGCCCTGGGGAACAAAGCAAGGCTGCCATACATATATACCAGCAGGCCCCTTTGCCCACCACCAGCAGGCAAGGCAGGTGACGTGTCTTGTCCAGTCATGACGACTGACACAGAGGGGGAAAGGTTTCAAACTGACAACCCACCTTTTACAAGACAAACTCCTACCCTCTGAGCCATGGTCACGCACAAAATATTATACAAAATTATAATATATATACATTATGCATAAAAGATGTTTGTGACAACATCCTAGAAAGTATCCTCTGTCACAAAAGCTTTGAGTCTTAGAGGTTGCAAACTTCAACAGTAATCAAATGATGCATACCATGTTTTTATTACTGAATGTTAGAGTAGCTCAAAATGATTCAAGCTCCTGGCAGACTTCTGTTTTTATTTAACAAGTTTGTTTCTGAAAGGAAATAAAACATTTTTTTTTCTCAAAAAGGTACTAAAAGCAATGTAAAATAGTATTTTTTTTCAAATGAAAAAATATTGGTGCATACCCTAAATGTTAAAAACTTTCAAACCAGAAGAAATGGATTGGTAAAATGTACTTTACATGACTTTAAACTTAAATCTGTCTGGCTCCCAAGTAGATCTTGGTTTAAAGCTACGGAGCCCGGCAGGGGCCAGGTACAGAAATAATTTTTGAGGGGTAAGAATCTGTACCCTCAGCTTACTAAACCGTGTGCACGAATTACGAACCTGCTACCTCCGGTTTAGTAAACTGTGTTACCGTCTGTGGGGGTCATGTTCCCTGGTTGTTCTCAAAGAGCTAATTGCTGCTTTGGCAGACTGGTTGAGATGCAGGCTTGGCACCTAGTTTGCAGTGGTTTGAATTCTGATCAAGTTGCCAGTTTGCACTTTGTCACACATCCATTTTTTGGGGTTCTTACAGGAAAGTAGGCTGTAAACATAAGCGTTGTTTCAACCGGGGACATTTCCCTGGCATTATTTATAAATCATAGTTTTGTCCCCACTACTTAAAAAACTTCATGTGGGATATTTTAACAGTGCAGGTCTAACATCCACTTATGCTCCAAATGTTATTTTCATATAATCAGTATCCAAACTGAAATTCCACTATCTTACACAGTGTCTTTCTATGCAAATGTTATGGCATCCTTTGCCGAGATTCATGTTACGTCCAATAAACACTTGCATTCAAAGTGGGTACTGTATTAACAAGTAACTGGTTAACTCATATCTCTTTAATGAGAGGTGTTTATGCTGCCCCACCTGTTCCATACATCTGTGCAGATAGCGCAGGACTGTGCCTGTATTCCAGGAGGCAAGGCGGGAATACACTTTATGATATATGACCCATTTGTAGGCCATTTTTCAGCCATGCAACACATTTTGCGACTGGTTTGTCTTCAGATATTGCATTTGGTGTGCATGGACCCTGCCACTTACAGAATTCAGCAGCTCGTGTCCTGATGAAGACCAGGAGGCGGGAGCACATTACCCCGGTCTTAAAATCATTGCATTGGCTCCCCGTATGTTTTAGGATCGATTTTAAGGTTCTTTTAATGGTTTTTAAGTGTCTTAATGTTCTTGGGCCTTCTTATCTTTCAGAAATGCTTTTACCGTATCAACCCTCGCGGCCTCTGCGCTCCTCTGGTAGCCGTCTCCTTATCATCCCCAAAGTCAGGACACGGACTCATGGTGAGGCGTCTTTCCATTTTTATGGCCCTTAACCTCTGGAACAGGCTGCCAGAGGACCTCAGGGCCACAGAGAACGTTCATGTTTTTAAGAGCAGGCTCAAGACTCACCTTTTTAGCTTAGCTTTTAACTAAAAATTAGGGGGGGTGTAGTCGTGGTGGTGATTTTATTTTGGGTTTTGTATGGGGGTTTGGGGGGTTTTGGGGTCATTTTAAATCTGTAAAGCACTTTGAGAAACTTTGTTTGAAAAGCGCTTTATGAATAAAGTTTGATTTGATTTGCCAGGATGTTATTTATAAATAAGACACCTACTTTTATAGCCTATTTTCCTACAGGGACCCAAAAAAATATACATAATTTCCCTCTGGGATCAATAAAGTGTTTTAGAATATGAATAAAGTACGTTCCAAGGACAGGATTTGATCCTCTGACACCCCGTGAGCCAGAAGTCAACGTTAACCACCTTGCCAAAGTAGCAATTTAAATATCAGCTAGCCAGGGCACAATATCAATTGGACAGGATCCCCCACACTATCACACATGGTTTATGAATCCATGTGCACGGTTTAATAAACTGAGGGAACGGATTACGAATCCGTGCGCACGGGTTAAATAAAAAGAGGAAACGGATTAGTAATCAGTGCACACGTTTTAGTAAACCGAGGACACGGATTCTTACCCCTCAAAAATTATTTCTCCACCTGACCCATGCCAGGCTCCGTATAAAGCAGCTATGAGAAGTTTGAAATATTTTTGCTTGCAATTTCCCCCCCGGCCTCAGACAGCGAGACCCACCAACGCGCCAGAAGGCAGAGGCATCAGTCACTGGCATGGAGTGACGGAGGGGAAATAGGCCCCCACTAGGTGTAGGGCCTGAGATGCGCCAGGCAAGACGGGAGTCGAGGACCCAACCTGACAGGTAGACAGAGACATACAGAAACATACATACAAACCCCTCCCTGTTACACAAGATCGATCAACAAACAAATCGAAAAGTTAGGTTTCTCTCGGACATCTGGCTGACAGCATAATACCAATCACGTCACTCCCAGTTTTCCCATTTGAGGCCATTGCCATGGCTGGAACTTATCAACTGTTCAGTAGTGCACTATTCAAATTGAGAGCCAGTCTCCATATTCATATAATATTCCACAATAGGTTATTTTTTGGGTTATATTGTATGTGATGATTTAAATGAAATATACATGGAAAATTGTGTCATAGGCACTTTTAACACCACAGCCTTCCTAAAAGTTTCAACTGGTTTATTCTCTTTGTCAAGATAAATTCCTCTTGAACGGGTGTTGAATAAATTCACTGCACTCCAATGGTCTCCAGAGTAATCAGATTCAAATCTAACACAACACATTTGAAATGTGGTGGAATGGGAGATTGATATCACGGATGTGGAGCTGACAATCCTAGAGAGCTGCCATAAATCTCTGAGGAAAGTTTCCAATAGCTTATAAACAATACAACAAAAATAATTAGGGCAGCTCTGAAAGCAAATGGAAGTCCAACTCTGTACAAGCAAAGTGTACTTCATAAGGTGGCAGGTGAGTGTAAAATTAAAAATAAAACAGATGGTCAACCAAAAACAAGTAAAAACAAACCTATCTGTAAGAGGACTGATATTTCCAGGTCTGTACTCTGAATTTCACCATGACAACTCAACAGCAGGCTTCTTTTATTAAGCTTAACAAAGCTGTGATAGTGAATGAAAAACTTCTCCAAATCTCATACTACTTCATGCATTGTATCTGTTGGGATACTCTAAGACCTCCCCTTTTGCCCCTGCTGGTTGATAGCACTTTGGCACATAACTGAAAATTCACACCACCCACCATCCTCGTGCTTTCACCCTCCCGGTCATTAGTAGCTATGCTAGTTACCCTCACAGCTAACATTACAACACCTCAGCATGTTCCTGGGAGGCTCAACCAAGTGTTTAACACTTTGGATGTTGTAGACTGCTGAGGTCTCATTCCAAAGTAACAGACCAGGGAAGTCATTTATACCTAATGGTAAAAATAAACCTGTTTTAAAATGTACTGCCCGAAAACAAAAATATAGGCACTTAAAGCCTGATGATGTTTTAAAAGTCACTTGGGCAAGACCTTTTTTTGTTTTTCCTCACATTTCTTAGTTGTACTCCCCTCTGTTGGCATGTAGTCATAAAATCACTCCATTGGGATTTTGCCCTTTGGGTGACCCTAACAGTGGGTCCAGTGGTATGTGTGTGTTTGTGTATACGAGCGTGGTGGAAGTAAAGGAGGAACCACACAGAACCACTGGAATGTATGTCTATATGTGTGGCAATACTTGGGGTGGTGTGTTGGGACCATAGACTGTCATTGGTCAAGACTGAAGCTTGTGGCAATGGAGCACACAATATTATCTGCATGTGTGTTCAGGCGCGCCACACTCCTAAAAAGAACACATGCTCAGCTGCACATGTTCAAGTGTAATGGCACGTGCAAATTATGTGTTAGAATCATGAGTCATCAGAAATTCAATAGGCAAAAGACAGGTGGGCATTGTACACTGGTTCAGTTTATTTGGAATAGGCTCTAACTGTGAAGAGCTCTCCTCTGTGCTCGCACAGATAATCAGCCCTTATGATTTTAAAGAAGCTTTAAAAGGTTTCTTTTCTCAAAAGCCTTAATTGACCACAAAAAACTTTCCATGAACAAGGTCAAACAAACCAAAAAAGATATACTGTACATTATGATGAAAATAAATTATCCTTTTGCGTTCATTGTCAAAGAATCAGACAACAAAAACGGAATAACTAACTACTCCAGCTATGTAACTTGGCATTTTGGACTATAATAGAAAACCCCACTAGATTTTAAAACTGTAGAAAGAAGAAATATCTGTAAATCATCTATGACTACATAAAGTAGTGTGTGTCTGTCTGTGTTTTTCCAGCTGTATATAACAATATTTTTCAGCAACTTAGACTTGTTGAGTTTTGTTTCTTAACTTTTGGACAAGATTTTTACATTTGTTTTTTTAACTTCAAACTTATGCAAAATACAATAACTCTTATAGCTCAACTGGTATTTAATTATATATGTAGAAACAATCATAAATAGCATCAGTGATATAACTATAATATGTTTGTGAAGTTAAGTATATTAACTTGAAACACACAAGACTTATAACATGTCAGACATGAATAGTGGATAAAGTAAAAAAGCAGTAAAGCATGAAACACACACAGAACTTATATGATATATGAAAACATTACTCAAATGCAGCTCTAAACAAATGGTTTTGGGCTTTGATTTAAATGAACCCAGCGATTCAGGTCTGGGTCCATCACTACACTTTTTGGGCTTGATCAAGCTTCTAGATGTATTAACTGAAGCTATGAAACTCTTAATTGTTCCTTCTTAAGTCCAAAAAAAATTACTCCAGTTTTGTTTCTGTTCAGCTGGAGAAAAATATGGCACATCCACCCACTGATTTGCTTGATGCATTACTTAGGGTCTGGATGGCTTCCAAGTCACCTGGTGATTAATGTAAAGCCTTTGAATTTACTTTACCCAATGTTCCAAAATCTGAAAGAAAATGTCATTATAGTATAAGTTTATTAGACAGTGCAGTAACAAGTTTTAAAGAATTTGTTCCATTCTTGCTTCCTTATGTCTCAGATTTCCAGAGGGTACAACAGTAATTCCAACAATAACCCTTCAGAAATTGATGATCTGGTTCAAAGTATTACTTCCTCACTGTGTTTGGCGCTATACAGTGTAGCCCCCTTAAAAAAGGTAATCAGCCATCGGAGGTTGGCTCCCTAGTTTAGTGCAGAGTTGCGTACTTTAAAGCACAATACTAGGAAACTGGAGAGAAAATGGTGCTCTACACACTGAAATGATTCCTTTCTAACCTGGAAAAATAGTCTACTACTTTATAAAAACAACCTTTGACAAGCTAGAACAGCATATTTCTCGTCATTAAAAGAGGTAAATAAAAACATTCCTAGGTTTCTTTTTAGTACAGTTGCCAAACTTACACAGCGTCATAACTCTGTTGAGCTACTCTGTTGAGTTCTGGTCTTGTTAGATCTCAGTGCTGCTTTTGACAGTCGATCATAATATTCTCTTAGGAAGTTTTGAACATGTTGTAGGGATCAAGGGAACAGCACTAGGCTGGTTTAAATCATATCTGTCCAACAGATTCCAGTTTGTTCATGTCAATGATAAATCTTCTTCACACTCAAGGGTTACTTGTGGAGTGCCACAGAGTCCGATGCTTGTATCGATTCTCTTTACTATATATATATATATATATATATATATTTATATATATATATATATATATATATATATATATATATATATATATATATATATATATATGCTTCCATTTGGTAAAATAATTATACAACATGGAATGAATTTCCACAGTTATGCTGATTATACAGCTTCGACTGCCTATTTCCAAGTATCGGCTTCCTTGACCTCAGAACCTGAGTAGGGAAATCAACATCAGACATGGACGGGTGCTTGTGAACTGTTGTCAAAACCTTAAAACGAGATGCCAAGGCAGACTGAGTGCTCGGTTGTGAGGTGCTACTGGGGACTTCTCGCTAGCTTTGCTGAAAGCCTCCAGCGTGTTAGCCTTCAGTTGTTAAGAACTTCCAAGGCACCTTCATTTTCGTCTGTTGCTTGCAGGAGCCCTCCATGTCAAGGACAGACCTGGTGATAAACCAGCATTACTCTGACAGTGAGAATCCAGCAGCCTTGTAGTTAAACTCTGTCATAGACACACAGAGCAGTTAGCCGATTGCTAACGCTCCATCCTCAGCCACTTCAGTGTAAATACAAAGACTTGAAGCTGACCAATCAGGCTTTAGGTCAGTGTTAGAAACCCCCCCTTATTAGAATACACTTCTGTAAATGTGGAAATAAATGTGATGTGGAAATGTGGAAATAAATTTTGACTTGGAAATGTGGAAATAAATAAAATTGGGAATAAATAAATGGGCGAATAAATAAATAAATGCAGAAAAACATAAATAAATGATGGAATAAATAAGTGTATAAATAAATATATCTGAAATTAATTTTTTTTCTTGAATGTCTTTCTAAATTTATGTATTTACCCATTTATTTATTTATTCATTCATTTATTTATTTATTTTAAATTATGGCAGAGTTAGTCCTCCATATAAAACTACATCTGGATGGTCAAACTTAGGTATGATGGGTTGATCAAAATATACGCTGACGTCATTCTAACATGATTCAAAGCTGGTATTGGAATTTATTAACCCAACTGGCATTTAGCTTTTGGAATGGTCCTTACCTGAACACAAACTTTTTGTTGATAGTCTTTTTATTTGGTTTACGCTGGTTTAGCATGTGTTGGACATAGGGGCTTTATGTCTTTTTGTCTAAGAAAGGTTTTTCATAAAAATTCAGAAATAATACAAATACCAGAATGCAAATTATGATGGCTTGAATGAGCCTCCATTACAGTGATCTTATCCTTTTTCAATAAAAAAGTGAAAGTATGGCAATAATTATACGATATAAAACAGAAATATAAACAGAAGTAATATAAGTTTAATGTGAATTCCTTCTGTAAAAATATTGTATTAGAAATTTTAGAATACCAGAATGATTTTTTAATTAAAGGATAGTGAGTTAAACATAGTTAGTAGATGGAATTTAAAGGAATTTATTTCTTAATGAGAGTCTGTGTTAGACTCACATACCATAAGCCATATAGACAGATGTTCCTTTTTTTTTTTTTTTGGCTTCCATGTTTATGAGTGTGCAGATGGCCGTTGCATGTGTATTCATTAATTCTATTCTGGTGCTGTGGTACAGAAAGTTTCCATTTCAACATCATTAGTCTGCCAGCCGAAGGTCTTCGTCTGGTGCACATGTTGTTCAAAACACCAAATGCACTGCGTTGTTTAGCTTGGGCAGGATAATATATAAAGTCTCTGCCTCTTGCATATTGGAAAATGGATGTGGTACAACCTGTAGTACTAACCAGACAATGTAATTTCCTGTTATTAAATAGAGGGTAAACTGCATGGTTTAAAGCTGACAGTGCTTCCATTACAGGATTTGAGAATCTGCTGTCATGTTGGTTTATGAACCTGATTTGTCAGGAATTAATTTAATAATTAAACTGGTTCAAGCTAAAATTACAAACTACCTTAAGATTAAGATATGTTTAGAAAATAGTGTTTTGCCAAAGTCTTAGTGATCACTGTACCATAGCCTGTGTTCGCAAAGGCTTTAATACCAGAACCCCCTACTCCCACTTATTTTGCATTGTTCCCTTAAAAGGCTCAGTGAGCTGCCTTTCTTGCACGACCTGGCTTCCATGGACTGGCAAAATATTGGGGCTTATACCCGATGTCCAGGAGGCATGGGTAGGTTTTAAGACCTTGTTCATTGTTGTTCTTGATAAACATGCACCATGTCAAAAAGAAGAGAATAAAAAATTGCCTGGTTCAGTCCTAACCTGTCTTACTTGCCCAAACCATAATATATGGCATAAAGCAAAAACTTCCAACTCAATATATGACTGACAGTTACACAGGGACGCTAGAAACAAATGTACTCAGTTCATTGGGCAGTCAAATCAAGTTATTTTACACAGCAACTTACTGTAAATGGCTCTGACTCCCGTAAATTTTGGAGCACCATAAAAACAATGAACAACATAAATATACCTTCCCACCTCCTCACCGCAATTAAAAATAATGGTATTGCTATCACTAGGAATGCACCGATACTGAAACTGGTATCGGGTATCAGCCCCAATACTAAGTCTAACTGATACTCAAAATGTGGAAAATCTGCTAAAAATTCACAAAAAGGTTAATTTTTCACTTGAAATGTTATTTTTGTTGTAATTTTATATTTTACATTTGTTATTTTGTTATTAATCCAACAATAGTATCAGACCCATATCGAGTATCAACAGATACACAAAATCCAGGCATCAGTATTGGGACTGAGAAAGTTGTATCGATGCACCCCTAGTTATCACAGATAAAACCAAATAGTGGATGACTTTAACAAACACTTTTTCACAGCCGTCCATGTTTTTTAGGACCATTCTGGTATTTTTACTTGCTCTCCTGCAAATAAGTAATCCCCCCCCCCAACCATGTCAGTCCCCACGCCAGTCCTCCTTCCTTTCAAACCATACATGAATCTGAGGTACTCAGGGGGCTGCTTACCCTGGATACTCACAAATCAGCTGGGCTAGATTCTCTGGACCCGTTCTTTTTCAAGGATGTAGCTCATATTATTGCACTGCCTATTTCTTGGATTTTCAATCTCTTTCTCCAAACTGGTGTGGTTCCACAGGACTGGAAATGTGCTGCTCTCATCTCACTTTTCAAAGGGGGTGATAACTTAGACTTAAATTGCTACAGACCCATTTCTATTCTGCTCTGTGTCTCAAAGATACTGGAGAAACTGGTCCATAAGCAGCTCTGACCCATCTAGAGTCACATAATATTCTTAATCAGTTTCAGTCTGGTTTTAGATCTGGTCATAGCTGCATCACTGCAGCTTCCAAAGTTCTGAATGGCATCATATGTGACACTAATAGAAAATAATTATGTATAGCTGCATTTTTTGACCTGGAAAAGGCTTTTGACTCCATGGACCATTATATCCTGCCACAAGGCTTTTACACTTTCTGAAAAACACTGGCTGGTAAAAATGAAGGTGCTTCCTATCTTAGACTACAGTGATGTTGTCTATAAATCCAACTCCAACACTCTTCTTCACAAACGAGACGTAATTTACCATGCTGCTATCTGTTCTGTGACAAGAGCTTTCTGAAATTCTCAGACCAGCCCATCTGGCACCAACAACCATGCCATGTTCAAAGTCACTTAAATCACCTTTCTTCCCCATTCTGATTCTGATGCTCAGTTTGAACTGCAGCAGATTTTCTTGACCATGTCTATATTCCTAAATGCATTGAGTTGCGGCTATGTTATTGGCTGATTAGAAATTTGATTAACAAGCAGTTGGACAGGTGTGTCTAATAAATTTGCCAGTGAGTATATGTATCTTATCTAAGAGTATTGCTGTTCACTTTGAGAATTCGTTATGTAATATAATCTATCTGGTATATATGATGGAAATGATAAATGTGTTTATTTGGTAAGTTTAAAACAGGGTTGACCAATATTCTTATCAGCTTTGCAACTAAAGACCATTACCAATGAAACCCACCAAGGACTGATCATCTGGCTCAGTTTTCTACAGACAGTCCTATTCGCCTGCCAAAACGGATGAAAGTGTGTATCTAGTGCAAAATGATTAGCAAAGATAATTTTTTTTCTCTGTTTTTTCCCCCTGGAGGAAAACTGCTCCCATGACAAATTGAATTTCAACCTTAGACTTCTTTCCCCCCAGAAAGAGAGAAAATCAGAAGCCATTAGTGAAACTGCACAAAGTCCGATGTGTATTTCTCTAAACAGCACTCTAGTGATATATATATACAGGCATTACATAAAAATTTAAGTTAAACAAAATAAATATTTAGATAAAGATAGAACAGGATTTCTTTAAGAACGAATATTGGGATATTATTGTTATATTGAATTGATCTATTTAATTGGAGGAAAGCCCGGTAGAGTGTTGATCATAGCAAGTAAAGGTTTTTGCAACAGAAAATCCTTCAAGTCTTGAATCTTTAAACAACATATCTGGAAGAAGATCTTTGACTGGAAACTAGGTCACACCTTATAGTCCTGTAGACTAGGTTCGATTGGGGACCAAAATTGCAACATTGTTAACTTAAGCACAGATCCGTGCGTATGTCGTGCATAGGAACAATTCTACGCATTGTGTGGTATTTATCAATTTGTACTTGTACATAGAAATGTTCCTAAATATGAGTACAGTTCTGATTGTTCATACGTACAGCATCTACTGTTAGAACGGAAGAACTGCAACACGGAAACAGTTTTACTTTGACAAAATTTTTCTATCAGCAGTTTATCCCCTCAAACAAGGAGCTCATGTTGTGTTATAACAAAATAACGTACAAGTTATGGATTAGGATTAGCAACAAACGTTCAGGAAATGTTTGAAATTTGCCAAGAAATACATAATTTAATGTTGCAGGTGGTTGTTTATTTAGTACACCAAGGGCCTCATCTTAATGGGATTTTGTCACACATTTAATTAAAAGGTTTGCAAACTGTACCGTGAAAACTAAATGATCCTGCTTATCAGTGAAGTTGCACTTGTTTAAACGGGCCCAAACCTCTAAGCAGCTGCATAACGATCAGCAGGTTATTTCCTAACCACACGAAGGTAAAGCCTAGTTTATACTTCTCCAACAGCAAATTTGCGTGCAGACACAGATGTATTGACAGAGACGTTTTTCGTTTATGATTCTCTGTTTCTTTCTCTACATTCTACATTGATTTTTCAGTCTTGCAAAGCAATTCTTTGCAGCTATGCTTACCATCTCCCCACTATTGCGGCGTTGTTTAGTTTTTTTTTTAAGCCTGTGAACATATTCCCCCCCTCAAGGAGTAATGGACAACAGAAAGTAAGTTTTGATTAAGCTGTAAAGCTTTTTACTAGAAGTGAGGCTCATAGAATACTCTAAAAATGCATGGAAACAAACACATCAGTCTAATTAGTTGTTTTCCTACACCTCCTTGAGTTTAAAATAGCCAAAAGACCAGATTACATAAATTATCCTTTAAATATAAAGCATGTAGTGCCCAAAAGATGCATTAACTACTGATTACAGCGACTCCAGGGCCCTGTTCTGGTGAAACGATCTATGGCTGTTGCTGAACTGACCAATGACAGGGATATGCTCTCCGTTGACGGATCGATTTATTACTCTTCGCTGTTGTCTTTGTCTGTAGTGTCGTATGGTTATTGACGCAGCATTCATTGACGCCACTTCCTTTCATTATCCGGGGAAGCTGTCCACACTAGCTCGTTTAGCCGTTGAATTAAGATTTACACGGCTCTCTTACCCGGCTAATAGTTATTCGGCCACAGACCTTAAACGACACCGGGTTAGTGTGGACGATAGGGGGGTGTAGACTAAATAATTATACGTTTTAGGCATTATCCGGCTTAGTGTGGACTCAGACGATTGCAGAAGAATTTAGGCAGGTTGCTATCTTAGCTGACCCATTAGTTCTCCAGATTATCGAGGAAGTGGCTTGTCGCTGGCATCCTCAGTCGATTTGCACGTTTATCCTGCTACTTCCTGTTTGTTGACCAATAGTAGAGGAGTTGGGCCGGGAGGGGCAGCTCTCCTCGTTTCCGTGGCGGGGCGGAAATGCAAGTGGTAGAGTATGAGGAGGAGACGAAGGAATGTAAAAACATACCAACCATATTATGCATCCAGTGGTGAGAAAACTTCCACAAGTGCAGACTGAGCGTTTGCATTGTGTTGCATGAGACTGGGTCATTTCTGTAACATTTCTGCGACATTTAAAGACATTTTCAAATGGTACCATTCTGTAACTTGTGATGCTTTTGCCACAGAACTGTTTACCATGTCCAAAACAACAGCTTAAATTAAGTAGCCCAACAACAGCAATATGGGAACGCATGATCAGTAATAGAGTCCGTCCCAAACATGTTTGTTTTGCACATGACCAAACTAAGAAACGGGATGGTCTCCGTCTTGTTTTACTTCATGCTCGGACTTCTGTAGACCTTGATGAATTCAAATGAGCACATGTGGAACGAGTTGGACCGAGCAAAGAGTTAAGAAGTGTCAGGATCCAAAGGAATGCTGGGGTTGAATGTTCGACAGGAAGCCGAGACATGCTTAAAAAAAGAAGAGGAGGAAGTAAAGAGGAGGCTGAGACAGCGGAGGAAACAAAGCAAGCCCCAAAATAAGAAGCAGAAACAAGAAGAAGTTATTAAATCATTTGGTTGATATCTACTATCACCAAATAAGACAGTTGGAGTGAGGAAGATTACCCATCATGCACTGAAGCTAAAGCATTATTGCCTTATCAGTTTGCCTTATTTTTTGCATAAAAACATGATTTTAGTTGCAATTGAAAAACAATTAATACAAAATCCATGTTTATCGATAATGCATTAACAGTATTTTTAATAAAACACGTTTTACACCTTTAAAAAAAAAGAAAATGGACCTCTACCCCGTCCGTCCTTGCATAGGTGACAGCGAGTCCTTGCATGGGTGGATAATGGTGCTGCGCCAATGCATCTCCGTCAAAATGGAATAGTATAAACTAGGCTCTAGACTCCACCTGTTAAAGCCGCAGCAAGATGCGAGCAATCCCTTTAGTGCTTTGGCCCTTCATGAATATGCGATTAGGAGATTTCTGTCAGAAGACAAAAAATATTGGGAGGAGAACATCCAAATAAGTAGCTCTTCCATTTATCAAACAACAAACTATTTGTGCAGGTTGTTTTAGTGCCTATCTTTATCGCCCCTGAAAGGCATGTCTTAACTTTGCGCCAAGTCTATTATTGACAGAAAAAAATATAACTCACAAACATTCTAACCCAGTGCTTCTAAAATGGTGGGGCTTGTCTCCCCGGAGGGGCGCGAAGAGGTATCCAGGGGGGCGTCAGAGCACCCCCCCACCCCATCATGCCTCCCAGTAGCCAAGGCTTTTATTGATACTTTAACGGTGATCAAGCCTCCAGTCACTAGGTGGCAGCAGTGCTCAAAATTATCAACAGGCTGCCTGTTCAGCCCAATGGTTGCTCTGCTTTGTGACCACATACCATGGAGGCCGCCATTGCTCCTCCGTTGCTGTAGTACCTCCATTTGGCCGCTAGGCCCCCATTGAAAAGCATTGGACTTTAGACACGTTAAAAACAACTTTAATGCCTGGTTTTTTAAAAACTTTCTATGGCCACATATTCTTCCTGAGATAACGCTGGGCTCGTCAAAAAAATAGGCACCAGGCTGGTTTTCGTAAGATAATTTTTTGAAATCTTGCATAATTAATGAGGGGGCGGACTTTGATTGACAGGCTGTTTCGTTGGACTTTAATTGTAGTAACACTACATTTTAATAATCATTTCAAGTTACTAGTTCTTACCTTTTGAGGTTTGAGAAATAGGAGAACCGTCGGAGGAGCACAGATACGGCAGCAGTCAGGCATGGGGCTATTATCCTTTAGCTTAGCTAGCCAAGTTCAGCATCAGAGCTAAAGATGCGGGAACAGAATGGGCGTGATTACGACCATACGACACGCCCCGAATATAATTCCACTTCTAAATTGGTCAGAGGCTGTTGATGATGATTCACTGCAATCGGGACAAATCCTAATCTGAAGGAGATTGGAATTGGCTCCTCTTCAGAGAAGGGAGATTGGATTTTGAGCAATACAGGACTAACTGTGTCAAGAACGAGATAATGTGTGTGCATCTGATGGACCAAGAACCACTACTTATTTGCTTGACACTGGACATCTATGGGAATATTCTGATTTTTGAACAGCTAAGCTTCATTCTGCAATCAACACAATCAGCAAAGACGCATGCTGCCTCGTTGGGACCTGAGTTGGAGCAAAGAGATTGACTACTGAAAGATTAAGAGTGTAATAGTGTTTATATATTTAATTGGTAAATGGGCTGTATTTGTAGAGCACTTTACTTAGTCCCTACGGATGCCAAAGCAATTTGCATTCAGTCATTCACCCATTCGCACACAAATTCACACACAAGGGCACACTGACAGATGCAAAACTCCCGGACACTGGCACCACCAGACCCTCTGATGACCACCAGTGGGCAACGGGTGAAGTGTCTTGCCCAGGGACACAACGACAGAGACAGTCAGAGCCGGGGACCAATCCAGTGGGACTGTTGGGGGGGGGGGTGTTAAAAAAATTCTGTTCTCTGGGAGGGGCATGGCAGAAGATAATTGAGAACCACTGTTCTAATCTAATAGTAATTAACGTTCTAATAGCTGTGTAGATGTGGATTTTCCCTTTTTTTTTTCAAAGACACATTTATTTCTTATTATATTTGCTGTGAGCTCAACACAGCTGCACCTGCTGTTTATTTGGATCTCCGTTAGATTCCACGGGAGTGGTTACTTTTCTTCCTGGAGTGCAGTAAATAAAATGTAATTATCATATGTACAATACCCCAATGACAATTACACATATTAAATTTTAAGAACAAAATTTTACATTTCAGAATACATATTGCACATCTGGCGCTATGCCAGACGTAATTAAAGAGTAACTAATCCCCAAAATAACTATTTTTTGCTTAAAAACTGTATAAATGGGTCTTCACCAATGCAATCTTTCAGTTTCATGATATTTTTTTTTCTTCATTTAAACTGTTAAATTCCAAATTTGTTGGTCTAAAAACATCTTAGTGCTGCCACTCATGGTCAATGTGTGGCTACTGCATTTGAATGTTGTCATTGGCTGAGAGTGGTACATCTTTTCCATCTTTTCCAACGTTCCAGGCATGGTCTAACAGAGATGCCCTCCCTCTCTCAGACACACTCCCCCCACCCTGTAATGAGTTGACATTGTTTATCTTGTGTGCTACATGCACACCGAAGCAACGCTGAGAGAAACAGAGGAAGCTGAAATCCACATATCGCATTTTGGAGTAGCACAACGTCAAAGTGGGTTAAAGCCATCAGCTATTACCTATGTTTTAAACACACTGTGAATAAGGAAACAAAAGCTGATGCCATGCTTCCCTCTGAAGCTAATTAGAATCGATGCAAGCGCTAGGCTGTCTGTGCTTGCTTGCTACTATACATGCTGCCGGCTTCAGGCAGTGCTGACTCAGAACCCTGAGCAACGGCTCAAACTAAATATGCCGTTTGGCCGCTGCTCTCCATAAAGCCTCCCTTTACCCCTGGTGGTAGATGGAGAAGAGACCTCATGATTTCTCCCTTTACCGGAGGTAAAACGAGGCTTTATGGAGATCGCCGGACCCATGCCATATTAGTTGAGTTAGTTCAGCTGTGACTGTCTTTCAGACCAACCAACCCCCCCCCCCCCAAAAAAAAAAACACACACACACACACATACTCCCTCATGCTCATCCTTCACACTTGGCCATGCCCCTCTGTGCCTCCTGGCCCTGCCAATTTTGGTAGAATTTTTCAAATGTTGCCTGGGGGCAGGATAATGCTTTTTCATGAGGTTCACTTACTCTTTAATTTGTACATTTTCAGCCTTCAATAAAATACCTAAAACATTCAGGTAGATCCAAAGCTGAAATTAGATTTTAATACTTTGTTTGAAGAATGAATGTCATTTAGTTTTCTAATATATTTAAATAATTTATTACATTTTCTGCAATTTTTACAGTAAGTGTTTTATAGCACATTTTTTTCCCCTTTTATTTATTTGTTTTTTGCCAAAGAAACATAATAAATACACTGCGCCTAATCCTCCTTTCTGTCGCTGTAGCACAGTGCACAGTGCAGAAAGGATGAGACACGTAGCAGCAGATTCAAAGTAATAATTTGAAAACTGCTCCTTGCGCCTGTTATGAATTGTTAACACAATCTTAGTAGAGCACCTGCGAATGAAGGACAACCCATTGTCACAAAATGTTTGTGGTGCGCACAATTTTGCGCTCTATGTGGAATTTTGATAAATAAGGCCCTAAATGACTGAAGACTGGGACATAAATTAACCATCTAGAAGGGCAGCAACCTTAATCATACGGCAAGATCTATGTACAACTGAATGGTATTGATAAAGGCATATTTAGGTAATCAAACACAGCCATCATTGTGAGAAAGGTTCACCACCGCCCATATTTCCCGAAGAAACTCAAGAGTTCTAAACTTGGCCTACCAGATTTCATTTGCTTTTATAGACGTAGGGCGGAGGGTGTCCTGATCAAATTCATCATGGTTTGGTGCAACATTTATTCTGTGCTGGAAAGGAAAGCTCTCAAGTGAATAGTCAGAGTAGCTGGCAAGATCACTTGAAGTAGGTTTCTATTCATCACTGACATTTCCACCAGCCACTGCAGGAGCTGGGCCAACTGGATCATGTACGACCCCACTCTCTACTCACAGACTGTTTGGAAGCATATCTTGCAACACAAAAAACAGAACTTTTTGCCTGCGATCTAATTTCTTTCTAAATGCTATCAAAATTATAAACAAATCAAAATCTTGTTGCGATCTAATTTTATTCCACTTTTTTTCTTCATTTTTTTGAGTTTTTAAGTTTTCTTTTTTATCTAGGCCTTGCATACAAATTTTGTTTGTGCATGTTTTTGTACAATGGCAAGACTTGAACTAGTCTTTAACTAGTTTCCTGATAGATGCATAAGCCAAGACATGCAGGTGAAACTTCAGCTACAGGTGTCTGAACAAACAAATAAATCCAATAAGTTTATTACAAATGAGAACCAAACTTTCCAGGTTTAGATTTGAAAAAAAAGGAAAAATAAGTATTGTTTTTCTATCTCTTTACAATATTGCATCGGTTATTTTGTGTTACTCTATGACACTAACCCTCAATAATACATCATACGGATTGTTTTAATAGCATAGCAACATGTGGCAAATAAAAATGAAATGAAAGGAGCCTGAATACTTTTTGATTGTGCTGTATAATATTTCTGTTTACTGGCCCAGTGTTATTGAAGGTGAGGTGATTCCTGTCACACCCTTTTCTCTCTGCAGCATGCTCATAATCCCGGCTACTGCAGTCTTCCATTTCCTTTTAGATATTAATGTATTTTATCAAAAATAATGGAGGGTGGCGTCTTTGGACTCCAGGAGACATTATATGTCAAGATACAAGCACATCAATGAGATAAACAATGTACAGACAAAGGATGGGTGCAAACTAAAATTATTAAAATTAAATGAACCACACAAATATGTAGGTTGATAGAAAGATTGCCTAAAATGGCAAAGTTTTGAAAATTTTAAGTCATTAGCTGTCTTATTAGGTTTTTAGTCTGATAAAAAACATTCAGTTCAAATTAATAGGAATTTTCAAATTCGTATATTCTCACAAGATTTTACCATTCTCTGTACGTGTGCTAACCTGCTGCAGTTGTAACACACATTCTTTTAGTAAGCAAGATGTGTAATTAATAAATCTGGACATGAGACATTTTGTGTCTGGATGGGCTCAGGTATTTGAAAACCCGTTATCTAAATGGTGTTTGGTATGCTATAAATGCTGAAAGTAAGAACTCAGATGAAAACTAAACTATAAAGATATATATTGTTGCTAGAAAATTTTAATCAGCCAAAGCTTTAGTGGTACTTTAGAGCCTTTGTGTTTAGCTCAACGTGGACATGGTTTAAAGTGAAAATAAATGCATCTTGACTTTGAAATGACTACAAATAAAATATATTTTCATGGCAACAGCATTCATGACTCGGCAGCAGCTGCCCACCAATAAAGCCTATCACTGAAAAACTGGCTAACACAACACTTTTGAAAAAATTGGTTTTTAGAAGAATAAAATATATTTAACCATTTTATATTTGTTGCTTTAAAGGGTAATATTGTCTAGCTTTTATGGTGTACTCCTCCTTTAAAATGAAAATATAGATCAGTGTTTTTTATTTCTTTTGTAGGCATTACGCTCTCAACTATCACATGACGCAGCTCCAATGTAAATATTTACTTGTTTGCCCCTTTAGCCAAAACCTATGCAGTTACTTGTGGCTTGAGGCTGAGAAGAAGAAACAAGACACTGTGCTAAATTGGGATGACATGGAAAATTAAGCTCTAAAATTGTAATGGGACTGTATTGGACTCAATTAGGAATCAATAATATGACTGCCCCTGTTACTATTGTTATTTAAAGTTAGTTATTCAGATATTGAGTTCCAGTCAAATACCTCGTGTTTTTTACAACACATGCCGAAATATGTTTTGCTTTTCTCCAAGTGCAAAAAATACAAATAATCAATTACAAATAAGGAAAGTACCTTCACCTCAAGCAAAATTATTCTACTTTCAAACAGCTGTGATTATTCAGTGCTTCAAACACTGTTATTCCTCAACAATTCTCTCTGAGGTTTCGATCACTTTGCAGTTGATTGCAGTCTCTGGGAGTGCTGCCTCGATAGACTAGATGCTTTGGAGAATATAGCTGGGATGTTTTGAATCAGGTCAAACTTTTTCAACCTCTTTTTTCAACCCTCAAATGGACAGGCACATTTAAATATAGTTGAAAATTATTTTATTTAAATTTTTTGATCTTTTTAAGCTAAAATTAGACAATTCAATTTTTCTTTTCAAAAGCAGACCTTTATTTGTCAAATTACACTTTGTATCCACAATGTTACATAGCCTTTTTGGGATTAAATAAATAACAATTTAGCATTCTCATATTATTTAATGTAACAATTCATAAAACATTCTAAACCACTTTTTGGCTGTTATTAATAGTTCACATTTAAAAATGGGCACAAAGACAACACGTGATTACCAATAATTACCAGAACAGGTTCCTTTGTTTTTGTGTCCTACTATCTCCTCTCCTTCTACCAGTAAAACACTGATTGCTGCTGCTATCATGCTATGACAAGCCTTCTGTAAAAAGTGTATTTGACATGAAATCGAACAACTCTTCTGTATTCATTATAACGTCTCTTTATTGGTGATCCACCAACAACACTGCTAACAGAAGCATTTTCATATATATAACGACAGCCCCATACATCATCACATACCGCTCAAGGCTCAATACGGAAGCCCATGCCTTCATCAGGGTTATGATAGTTTTTAAATTTTTATCAGTTTGCATTTTTATTTAGTTTTGACTTAATGTTTGAATTCTATTTTAGTTTTAGTTTCAGTTTAGTTTTTATTAGTTTCAATTTTAGTTTTTGTCTTTTTGTTAAACAAGTTGTGTTCCAACAAAAAAAAAAATGTTTAACAAGATCTCAGAAAATTATTATGCCTTTTTTTTTAAGTATTGATATGGGCCATATTAACAACCATACAAACCAGGCAAGTATAAAAGCTTTTATGGCCAAGTAACGTTCAAAGTTCTTTAAACACAATAACAACACATGTATATTAAGAAAGCCCAAAATGTATGCAGGTTCTACAGTTCTATAAAAACACTGACACTGACTAGCGATATAACAAACCAAAAGGCAAGCTACCAGGAGTATTATGACGCTTTTGATCATTTTTTCACATATTCTACTAGGACGTAATCCCAAATGGGACTTTGTCGCCTTCTCTCAACCTTTGCTGACATGACACTAGGCGGACCGCAGCAACACAGATGATTTGACTGACATATTGGGATAATGCAGTACAGCCAGTAAAAAACCACCAACAATCAGAAACTAGAGAGGGTTTATTTGTCCATCAACGCAGCGGATTCATGCACACCCTACTACAGCTACTCCGGTCTAACACCAGCTCCCATTGCTCTTGTTTGCAGTTTGTAGTCACAGTGTTAGTTAGCAATGTTAGCTTGGACATCCATCAATCCATCCATCCATTTTCTGAACAGCGTATTCCTCAAGGTGTCGCGGGGGGGGGCTGGTGCCTATCTCCAGCTGTCAAGGGGCGAGAGGCAGGGTACACCCTGGACAGGTCGCCAGTCCATCACAGTAGCTTGGATATAACTCTCCTTATATGAACTTTTTGCTGCAGACTGTTTAATCATCGTTTTAATTGCTTTTTCTGATAGCTTACAATCCAAAGATATCTTTTATTTGCTGAAAGTTAATGAGATTGTATCTAACTTTCCCGTTTTGTTGTTTTTATCAAAGTGATTTGTGCAACTAAAAAGGCACAACACAGATGATTCCATCTGTTTCTGGTGACAATGCGCAGTTGGCAGAGAGTGGCATAGAAATACATCTTCTAGGTTTTATGAGACACTTTATGAAACGAGAACTAAGCCCATTTTCTCAATAAATTCAGTTAGTTTTAGTTAATTTTGTGAATACTCGTTACAGTTATAGTTTGCTTTTGTTTCAAATTGTTGTTTTTATTTTTATTTCAGTTAACAAACATGTTTTTTTACTTCTAGTATTCATGATTTTGTTAGTTTTCGTTAACGATAATAACCCTGGACTTCATCACTGGCTCCATCTGAATCCGATTAGACACCTGACCGCAAAAATACATTTGCATCTCTCTGTCTTTGACCGTAGAAACTATCAATCAATCAAACTTTATTTATAAAGCGCTTTTCAAACAAACAAAGTTACTCAAAGTGCTTTACAGATTTAAAATAACCCCACAACCACAATAAAATATAAAGTATATAAAGTATAAAACAATAAGTGTAAAACAAATAATAAAAATGCAAAGCAGATTAATAAATAAAGAGTTAAAAGCTAAACTAAAAATTAAATCAGGTAAAACATGCTGAGCGATTAAAAATATATTAATAAATAATAATTAGTTAAAGGCTAAGCTAAAAAGGTGAGTCTTGAGCCTGCTCTTAAAAACATGAACGTTCTCTGCGGCCCTGAGATCCTCTGGCAGCCTGTTCCAGAGGTGAGGGCCATAATAATGAAAAGACGCCTCACCATGAGTCTGTGTCCTGAATTTGGGGATGACAAGGAGACGGCTGCCAGAGGAGCGCAGAGACCGCGACGGTTCATACGGTAAAAGCATTTCTGACAGATAAGAAGGCCCAAGACCATTAAGACACTCAAAAACCATTAAAAGAACCTTAAAATTGATCCTAAAACACACAGGGAGCCAATGCAGTGATTTTAAGACCGGTGTAATGTGCTCCCGCCTCCTAGTCTTCATCAGGACACGAGCTGATGAATTCTGTAAAAGCTATAAACCTGAGGTAGTCTTTTTGGGAAGACCAGAAAGCAGGGCATTACAATAATCAATTTTACTGGTGATAAAAGCATGCATTAGCGTCTCCGTATTGGCCCGAGAGAGAATGGGGCGGACTCTGGCAATGTTCTTTAGGTGATAAAAACCTATTTTGGTGATGTTTTTAATGTGAGGGATAAAAGTCAGCTCAGAGTCAAAAATCACACCAAGGTTCTTCACTTGTAAAGAAGAATTAAAAGACAATGATTGTAGTTTTGGTAAAAGTTTTTCTCTCTGAGCCTCAGGACCGATAACTAAAACCTCAGTTTTGTCCTGGTTGAGCTGGAGAAAGTTTTCTGCCATCCAGGATTTAATGCCTAAAATGCAGTTAAAAAGTGCATCCATTGGCCGTGTGTCATCAGGAGACATGGAGATGTACAACTGTGTATCATCAGCATAACTGTGAAAGTTAACTCCATGTCGCCTGATAACACTGCCAAGAGGGAGCATATACAGGTTAAAAAGCACTGGGCCTAAAACTGAACCCTGGGGAACACCACAAGTGATCTTATGGACCTTAGAGGAACAGGTATCTAAACTTACCGTAAAAGTCCTGTCTGTGAGGTAGGATGTGAACCATTTGTGAACAGCACCAGAGAGGCCGATCTGCTTTAAACGAGTTAAAAGAATAGTGTGGTCTACTGTATCAAAGGCAGCACTTAGATCCAGAAGAACCAATACTGTCACCTTTTTAGCATCATAGCTTAGTCTAAAATCATTTAAAATCTTTAAAAACGCCGTCTCTGTGCTGTGGTTCATCCTAAAACCAGACTGAAATTTCTCTAGGACATTATGAGCGTTAATAAAATCATTAAGTTGAATAAAAACAAGTTTTTCTAAAACTTTGCTTAAAAATGGTAAGTTAGATACTGGTCGGTAGTTGTTTAAATCATTAAAATCTAAATTGCTCTTCTTCAGCAGGGGCCTCACTACCGCCGCTTTAAAGGCAGCAGGAAAAACCCCCGTCTGAAGGGAGCAATTCATAAAGTTTAAAATCTCATCTTTAAAAGAACCATAAAATTGCTTAAAAAACCTGGTGGGAATCGGGTCCAAAGCGCTTGTGGTGGGCCTCACTGAGGAGAAAACTTTATCAAGGGTCCCAGCTTCTACCAGGAAAAAACTGTCCAGTGTTTCATCTGGTGAAGGCAGACACTCAGATTTGTCTAAAACCATATTTGTTTGAGAGGATAAAATATTACATCTGATGGTGTCTACCTTCCCTCTGAAGTGGTCTGCAAACTCCTCACAGAGAGTTTTTGAGGGGGTTTTCCGTAAAGTATTTGAATTATGATGTAGAATGTTGTCAATGGTGGAAAGCAGAATTTTGGAATTATTTTTATGTTCTGAGATGATTCTGGAAAAGTATGTATTTCTGGAATTTCTTAAAGCGTTATTAGATAATCTGAGATGTTCTATGTATATCTGATGATTTATTGTGATTTTATTTTTCCTCCATTTCCTTTCTGCCACCCTGCAGCTCCTCTTTAATTTTCAAATAGCTGCATTTCTCCACGGTACTGTACGTTTTGAATGAGGGTTTACAACTTTAATTGGAGCCAGCAGGTTGAGAGCAGATTTAAGCCTACTGTTAAAATCATTAACGATAAAATCACAGGGGGCAGGTAAAGGCATAGGAGGAATTTTTTTTATAAACTTCAAGAAAACCTGCAGCCACTTCAGGGGTTAGATGACGCTTCCTGAAAATGCTCTGAAATACCCTGGATGTATATAGTAGCCTATATACAGATAATTTAATTACTAATGCACATTTGAGGGTTTTCTAGGCCCGGGTCTGTTTTTTTTTTCTTTTTTCTATACATTCTGGCGTTCAAAATAGCCAAAAGACCATATTAGATAAACAGGCCCAAAAGCTTCATTGACTTCTAATTAGGTCGATGATAGAGCTCCATTCTTATAAAATAATGTTGGACTGATGTTTTGCAGACCAACCACAGACATGTGTTCTCCGTTGTATTTGACAGATAGTTAAAAAACTGGGTTCTATTCTGTGCTTCCTTGTGTGAATAACGATGAACACTTGCATCGAAGGATAATGGCGCTGCAGGTCTCCGCATCTACAGAGATGGAGAAGTATAAACTAGGTTTACAACTGCAGTCCGGAGGATTTATTTATTTGATCAAATTTTATATGTTCTTAAAACGATAGTGAGGTTCAGTACTATGACAAAAGATTCAGATAAATATAAGTACACACACCATTTTTTTTCTTTGTGGTATTTTTTACCAACGACTATGCTGATCAACTGTATTAACCATTACAGTCCCGCTATACATTTGCCATAACTTATGTTGTTAATAAAGTATTACAGCCTAGCAAGTGTTGCCCATTAATGTTAGCTAGACAGCACATTTCTACCTTCATTTTAAAGTACTCATACTAAGCTGAGTGATGTTCTGTTGGTGTTTGTTACTCTGTTCATTAAAAAATATAATGAACAAGCTGAACACAGCTAATAAAGACTAACAACGAACATACCTCGGCCTTTTGTGCCATAGAGAAGAGCAAAGACGAGCATTTACTGGAGAATCCAGTAAAGATTCAGTTGCCCCCATCCCCCCTTCCTCTCCTGTTCTGCCCTCACCTCTCCAGACACAGGCCGGTTTTGATACAAACAACCATAAGAATTGTTTCAAAAGTCCCACCCATAGAAAGAGAGTTGAGTGGGATTGAGCACATTCCAGAAGTTGTGTTCACTGACATGTACTTGTAGTGGGAAAACTGACTTTAGAAAATATAATTGTAAGCATTTTTAATTTATTTTCTACAACTTCAAATTTGCACAAGTTTGTGAGAAAATGTTCTACAGTTTAAAGTTTTATACACACACTCAATTTAATTAATTTTCTTTTTTTTTACATTTGATCATGGTAAAAATTTAGTTGTCCAAGTGCGGATTCAAAATAAAAGCGTGTGGATCCAAATTACAAGTGCAGATGTTTTGAAACATGTCTACCTTCATAATTTTGCTGAGCAGCATACCTTCTCCTTAGTTGTTTATGTATCTTCCCATATCCTATCAATGTTTTAATCAAAGTAGGATTATCATCTGCACATTGTCTGGAATTAAACATTTTACTAATTTTTCCTAACAATATGCTATATCCAGGATCTACAACATCTTTCACCTTCAATGAGGGCCACATGTTTGGCAACTGTTTCTTCACAGAATGAGTGACTGGATTGTTTGAACTACAATCCAGAACCACAGAACTGCTGGTATTATTTGGAACCCTCCTCTTTAAATTATTTAGCAACAGACAGAACCAGCAGGATGGATTTCATGACTGTTTTCTATTATGGTAGGACATACAAAAGTGAATTATATGTTAAGTAAATAATAGTCTTTCAAAGTCCTTGAGCCATGTGAAAAGTCACAAATGTTTAAACTCAATTTTTTGTTTCTGAGGCAAGGTGCTGAATTAAGATTTCATCAAAAAAATCTACTTCATTCCTTTTTTGTCTTGGTAGCTGGCAAGGATAACCAACATTAGATGGCTGCACACTTCTATCCAACAGACCATAAACGTGACGTGCGCTATTCTAAAATTGTATCTCTCAGCATGAGTGCATTTCGGGCATGTGCACTGTGATTTCAGATACTCCTTTTTTAAACAATGTAGATGGGTCTGCCCCAATCTCTGATGCCTCAAGAGGATTTAGCTTACTGATCGTGTCAGTATTCTAGCCAAGACTTAGATATTTATATACAAATGTTTATAACCGAATGTTCTTGGTAACATAATTGGTCTTTATATAATATTACATTAATAAGGATGATGCTGCTCTACTAATTAATTTAAGTGTGCATAGAGCTACACAGTAACATTTTGTTAGGCCGGATCCCACTGGCCCCATATGCAGGGATGCCACAGGGAACATCTGCAGCTAGCTGACTGTTTTAGCGAAAGTGTTTCAAACTTCTAAACTTAATTTACTTTTGAATTCGCAGGAATTATTTTAAACAAAATTATGTGGATTGAAATGGAATGCTAAATCATGCTGTAGGGAAGACCAAACTGCTGCTAGCAAACCAGGAATAAATTAGCATTTTGTCCATCCTGCTCTAGGAGTTGGAGCACATTAAACTCACGAGACACAGTACAGAGGGAAAAGGAGCGCTCATTACTTGTGACCTCTCAGGAACTAAAAAAAGGATTAACGAGAAGAGCAGACAAAAGGAAACGATCAGGTGGTCTGGAAAGAGGAGAGCACAGAAAATAAAGGAGAGGAAGAGAAAAAAGGACACTCATAGTGTAATTGGATGAGCACTTGCAACCGGCAGGGTCTGCTTCAGAAAATGACATCTCTCTTCTTCTCCCTCGAACCCCTCTTATTGTAAAATGGACTCTCTCATCCATTCCCGTGCTCACACTAAATCTACACATGCACCCTTACATGCCAGAATAAAATCTGCATAGTTAAACCCTAATGTATGCAATGTGATTAGTTGCTCAGTGACAAAATCTTAATCCTACCGAGGAATTGTTAAATTTTTTGGAGAACTTTAACTAACCTTAATTAGAGTTTGATCATCTTTTTTAAAACTGCTTCTATGGGGTATTTGCTTTACTGTATCTCCTGGGGGACCACTATATTACAGTGCCTCTATTCACTTCAGTCATAGTTTTCCCCCTGCTAGGACACAGTTGGATTTTCTCTCTGTTGGCGGTGATTACTTTAGATCAGATGTCTTGTCTTCCTCCTCCTGTCTTTGATGTGTCATGAAATGACCTGCAACAACAGTTGCTCAAAGCATGTATCTATTTTTGTTACAGAGCCAAAGCATGAGATTGCATAAAGTAGCAGTTTTTTTCTTGCCTGCATTACTTTTATCCTACTTTTTTGAGATGACCATGTCTTAAGCATGAACTAATACATGGCTTTTAATGATTTGTTCACCATTCTGGATTTCCCCAGTGGCACTTTTCTCATCCAAGCTGCTGGTCTGCAGCTGTGTTGGCACAGTGTCGGTATGGATGGGTAACCGGCCAGTTTGCAGTGAATAAAATCCAGGTAGTGTTTGTCACGTAACAGATTTTGGTACTTTGTATCTTTTTTCTTCTTGGTTTTAGGTCCACCAATATGTTTCAAAATTGCATATATTTGGTAATCTTTAATGCGGTTTGTTCCTTTTGTCATTTAGGTGTCATTATACTAGTAATCATACCTTCATTCATTTCTGCCTCCATTCCTTTTTACAATGGAAAATATTATCAACTACTCAGGCATCCTGCACAAATTCATTTGTGGCAGCTGATACTTACTTGGCACATAGTGCAGCTCAACTAGCAGCCATGCCTGTGATAATTGGACGAAAATATAATTTTGCAAATTCAGGATTTTAACTTTGCTTTTAAGTGTGACACCAGTTATTGTTTGTTAAGCTCCAAGGGCTGCATTGCTGTAGCAGACACCTTAGTTTATTTTATGTGCCCATGCTGAAAATACAGTAATAACTCACTGCTCTGACAGTTTTGTGGACTATTTCTGATACTTAAAAGTTACAATTTTACAGTAGGATGAGTATTTTTGTTATGATATATGATAAAAAGTGAAAGAGAAAAGCTGGAGAGTTTCCAACTTCTAGAATTCACATAGATCTCACTATGAGTTATTTCAATGAAATAATGCAATAAAATAAGTATTCTTACAAATATAGTTGTTTAACAATCAATATTGGATAAACCTCAACATGATATGCACATTTTTAGATAACTGACAGTATGTATTTTCAACTTCAGCTTTAGTTTTGTAAAAAAAAAATCAAAACCCTCCTGTACAGCTCATGAGTAAAAATTATAATAATAATTCAATTTGGATTTAATGTGACACACCAACACAAAGCACTGTTGCCTTGCAGCAAGAAGGTTGTGGGTTCGTATCCCAGCCCAGGGCCTTTCTGCATGGAGTTTGCATGTTCTCCCCATGCATGCGTGGGTTCCCTCCGGGTACTCCGGCTTCCTCCCACAGTCCAAAAACATGACTGTCAGGTTAATTGATCACTCTAAATTGTCCTTATGTGTGGGTGTGTGTGTGCATGGTTGTTTGTCCTGTCTGTCTCTATGTGGCCCTGTGATGGACTTGCGACCTGTCCAGGGTGTACCCTGCCTCTCGCCCGTTGACAGCTGGAGATAGGCACCAGCCCTCCCGCGACCCCTGTAGGACTAAGCGGTTCAGAAAATGGATGGAAAATAATTTATGCTTTTCATTTTCATCAAGTAACCAAGGGGCCCAAAATAACTCTGGAGGAGCGGCACAGTTTCACAGCCTAGGTGAGAGGATCTGTTAAATATGCTAAATTAATCTTGCCCTTATGAAGGAGTGGAATTTTCCAAAAAATGTGTGGGATACCATCTCTTTCATTCCAAAAGGTATACACCAAAAACGTTTTTACTAATCTGAAACAGATACAACTAGACATATACATGCTGAAATGATGAGAACATGGTCCTTTTGCGCATTGTAATTTTTCTTTTTTAACCACTGATAATAAAATCTGTTTTAGTGTTGTTTTATTCAAATTTTTACCTCTTGGTAAAACCTCCAAGATTTTATAGCACCTTTTTAAGGTGAGTTACCTTCCTTTCTTTTTGAGCGGCAAGATACCCTGCTGTTTTTTTGCGCAGCGCCCACTGATCATGCACATAAATTTACTATGGCTCAGCTGCTGAACCTGATAGAGGGTGTCTGTAAATGATGAGTTTGTTGAGTTTGACTTTCCAGTGTTGATAGGTGTGCTCTGGGGTACCAAGGTGTTTGAAAATATTCCAAGGTTATTTTGATGCCTCATTTCAAAAGTGTCGCTGCAAATCCTCTGTCTGTCTTTTTACTTCCTACAGTTCTCCTATTCAGCCCCCGAAAAAACAAGAAACAAAATAAAAAGCAGTTGATTAAAACATCAAACAATTCTGTATTGCTATATTCAGGTCAGCTGACAGCTTTGTTAAGGACAGTATGTTTATAACTAGCAGACAGACAGACAGACAGACAGACAGACAATGGCAAGGTATTAACTTCCTGCCATTGATAGCTAACATAACATATGTGATTAGTAAATGAAATTGGAAATATATTAAATATATTAACATTTTTAATATTTTTCAAAGGTCATTATTTTTTATTCAATATATCACTTGAAATTGTGAAAAGAATATGAACATTACATTAAAGAGGTTAGCCAATTAAGGCTTCAATAAGTAGCTTTTCCATAACAAAATTCTCCAATATTTCTTATTAGCATATGATGTTCACATTTTTTGTGCAAAAGAATGTAGAGGTAAAGGAAACAAGCAAACACGTTTACATTTAAAAACATTAGGCTTAGCCCCCTATGATGCTTAATGAGACTTCGGAACTCAAGAAAAGTACATTTTTCCTTAATCTCTATACAATATCTACACCACTACTATTTATCACACAACCACATCGATGGCTGGGGCCTCTGTATATGGGGAGCCTGAACTGACAACTACGCCACGCGAGACCTCCACCATCACTGCTTTTTGTGAGATGAGAAGGTATTCCACCATTCAGAATTTTGCAGAATCCCATCAGTTTTCATATAAAAATGGTTTATTTCATTTTTAAGAAAGCCAGGCTTCCCTGTGTGGAAGATATTGATAGTTAAACCATCAATATCATTCAGGTGGAAAGTTTGCACAGTTGACTTTTAATTTGTTGGAAAAACCTTTGTTGACAACCACAGCACTGAGATGTTTCTTCTAGCTTGCTACAGACCTCATGAAGAATTCTGGGCCATTTCTCTGACAGTTGAATATCTTTTAACAGCATGGGCTCTGTGTTCGTTCCCAGAGTGAACGAGCACAGATAGTAAACCAGGTATCTGTCTGACAAGGTCTGAAGTATTGTTGATCTCTACTGCTTCTGATGTCTAACTTGGCATCCGATTACTTATCAAAACATTACACTCAAAAGGCCTTTGATTTTTCAACATTACCTACTGTCCAAGATGAACTCACCATGAAAGTGGATAAGTAATCAAATCCTTATCAAGTCCCTTCAAATGAGCGGTTCTGTCCACTCGCTCCGACCAGCTCCCCAAAGTGATATATGGACGCACCAGAGGGGGATGTAAACAAGCAGGAAAATTGTAAATCAAGAACCTTAACTGTGGATTTCTCAGGGTCCCAGCCATCATTCCAGAAACAGCCTCCTCCCAGAACTGAGTTCTTCTTCAGGCAGCGGCCAGTGCTTCTTGTGATGTCCAAAGCTGCCTGAAGATGTCTGAAGCTGGCGAAAATCCCTCTCTGTCCACTCAGTCCGCTTGTTGAAGGCCAAATTGAAGGCGGCAAGTTGTTATGGCAGCATTCCATCTAGAGTGATTTGAGGATAAGGATGATGCTGTCTCTGTTGGAGTTTTTAATATTATCATTAAGATCTGAACGGAAACCCATCTCTTAGGTAATTGCTCTCTCCCCTAACATAGCATCTCCTGCTTGTGTAAGCATCTGTCCCTGTGTGCCTCTGTTTGCTGCTGCTGCCCTGTTAGAGTGTTATATCAGCATAGTTTAGACAAAATAAGAGGCAAGACCTATGTCATCCAACTACATCAGTGTAGGCAAGCTGTCCCTGGCATTTAACAAGAATGTTCATGACTTTGCAACAATCTGCAATATTCCTCTGCTGCTCTTACTATTAACTACTAATCACTGAAAAGAACTAATCTTGAAATAATTATACCACTTTATAACCTAAATGGTTGTGGCTGCAAAACAGTTAAACATCATTTCAAATGACCAAATATAAAATCTTGCACAATGTAAAAAAGATATTTATGCTAGAAACCATTTTGTTTGTTATTTGGTCTCTGACAGTCAGCAAGTGCTGTGCCGAAAGTAATTAAATGGTTTTATTCATTTTTTTTCCAGTCAGTACATAATGTTTAGCATTAATATGCCCACCATTTTCCTGCAGGAGTAGCTACCAGCACATGTTTAACAGACATTTAACAGACTTAAATGCTTTTTTTAAGGGGAAGAATTCTAAGTATTTAGAATACAGTACCAGAATTTAGCAAAGTAACGGAATACGTTACAAAATACATTTTGAAGCAGGTATTCAGTATTCTGTAACTAAATATATTTACAAATTATTCTCCTCAACACTGTCCATAAGATAGCCATTTCAGACATACTAAAAGATTGTTGATATTTTTAGGGATTGGTTGGAATTGTTTTCTTTAACCTAAAGAAGGAATGGAAGAATGGATTGATGTAAACAGGTTTGTCCGTCATAAAGGTTTCCTCATCTGCAAACCACGTGAACCATCCCAGTGTGGATTTGTACAGGCTTTACCAAAAAAAAAAAGCTCAGTGGAGAGAATGTTATACTGAACATCTGATCCATCTGAAGATGCCCATGTGGATTCCACCTGTCCCCTCCAAGACAGGGAGAGTGGTAAAAAAATTCCCAAAGGGTCGACCTAACTCCTCTTGGACAGCAGAAGGGTAAAATGCCCACCTGGAATCCATCTGACCCCATTGGGACAGTGGGAGGGGGGAAAAATAGAAATTCCAGCAAAAGTCTGTAAGAGGGTTTGCTGCAGACCCCCATGGGGGCAAAATGCAAATAAGACAGGAGAATTTTGTGAAAGTGCAAGAGGGTCCATCCATACGGGGGATTTAAACGTGCGGTTTTAAAAATTAATATATTCTTTAAATGTCCTCTTTTCCAAATGAATATTAACCTTTAAATGTAAAATCTTTCTTGGTCAAGCAAAGGGGGATTTTTTATTTGTTTTACCATTGATGAGTTAATCATCAATTTATTTATTGATTACTCTTCTTCAAGCCTCTGTTATACATGGGTTTATTACCTTAAAGTATATTTAGATCTTTGACTGTATAAGGTACCTCAAGCTTGGAACTCTTAAATGTTTTAATAAAAAGAAATTCAACAATCATTAAAGATGTTATCATGTTCATAGGGGATTCATGAAAAAATAGCCTTTCTTTACCTGAAAGGGAGATTGAATTTTACTTTAAACCTCTAAAGAAGCAGGGGAACTTCAAAAGAAAAGGAGACTCACATCCTAATTCGATATTGTAATTTGACATTTAATGGGTCAGAAAAAATTGTTGTTTGATACTGTTGCCATTCTCAGTCTTCTATAGGCATGGAGTGGTTTACAAACGGGAACTGAGCTTATAATTAAGAGGCTTTGGATCCTATTCTAAATTTAACATCATCAATTATATGTGTAGTGTTATGTAGCTGTCCTAGATTAACAGATCTTGAATGCTTGTCTCTTTATATTGTATTTATCTTGGTAAGAAGATGGTTCTGCTCAGAGGCAGAGCAGTGGGGATCTTTCATTTTCCTTTGCTGAAAGTAAAATTAGCAAAAGAGAACATATTTAGAAGAGTTTAATATGTTCACATGAGGTTTTGAAAAATTCACAGATACTGATGAAAAAGCCTTCAATTTTCATTATTTATATGAACATGCAATGGATTTATTTTATCTATGTTTTTCTTCACTTTATTATGCAATCTGTAGCCTTTTAACGTATTTTGATAGGCATTGTAGTGTGATTTCACATTTCAGTTTTTCCTTGAGTTCGTAAAATCAGCCTTAACAATTCAGTTTTTCTCTGTTTCTCATGAAACAGTTGAGCATTGGGTATTGTAATTAGTTTTGCTGCCAATTATAATACACTGTTTATTTAAATTCAGGTCAAATGTCATTGTTACATCAGGGACAAAAATTAAAATTACCTAACTTCTTAAAAACGATATTACATAAACTTAACCTACATGTTTAAACATTTTGTTGTGACGTTTCATCATGCTTGTAGAAGAGTAATCACATTAAGTCGTTATTTATTAAGGTAGACTTCTTAGAGTTAATTAATAGCAAAATAAGAGCAATTCAATATCCGACAACCATAGGAATCTCTCATTTTTGAATGGTAACATTTCATGGACTAATGAAAGCAAGATTGATACATGTGGGTAAAAATAGTAAGCAAATGATTGCCAAACACTAAATCCAAACCCCAGTACTGTGTGAAGCACAGTGACTGAGGCATCATGCTGTGTGGGTGTTCGATGACATGCACTGTCCTTGTTTAAAAACAACAAAGAAACAAAATAATAAAGTGAAATAGAATTTGTATGTTTTCTTTTCTATTAAAATTTCAGATATTCAGTTCTTCAATGACCCGATTTTAAAATTTAGGTTTAGTTATTTCAGGCCCTACAATTTATTTTTGATCTAAATCTTATTTTGGGATATCTGCTTCACTGTGTGCATTTGTATTCTTTACATACTGTACGCTACCTATCTCTACTGTTTAGTTTAATCTTACATTACCAGGTCCTGAACTTTTTGCTCTGCTTGCCGCTGTCTCACCTTGCAGAGGGAGAGAGCACTAGAGAGAGAGAAAGAATATAGACAACAAGAGATCATAATATGCATATTAATGTTTCTTATTGGCTGGCCTGTCTCTGACTCCTCCTGGCATTCCAAGAAAGAACATTTTCAGATACATTTTATAAAGCTGAGCTATCACTGTCAGAATGCTGACTTTACTATTTGATAGCTGTTAGATTAGGTTACTTTAGCCCCAATGGAAGTATCATAATTATGTTTCCAACTTTACTTATCCTGCCTTGAATTTATGGATAATCGTCTGGCATTTTTGGGTTTGTTATTGTATAAACTCTCAGTAACAGGGCCAAAACAACAACAAATAAATAAATAAGACAGGGGGCATGAAAACTTAAAAGAAATATATATATATAAACAAAAAAACGAATAATATTGGGAATGTATTTAAATAGTTATTCGTTTTTTAATGTGGAAACAAACAAAAATAAACATAGTAAAACTAAATAAAAGATTTTATTAAATATGTTACACATACTATAGTTTACATCTCCCAATTCTTTACACCATCTGTAAATATATTCTAATCTAATGGCATAATTAATTAATTACTTAATTCTGTTGGATTAAAAGGCATGAGAGGTTCAAACATGTCAAAAAGTCTTCAAATGTATGTCCAAAAATTGGCCAAGCCTATGCAGCTACATCAAGGTTTGGTGCAGTGCAAAAGTGATTACAATCCGAAATCTAACAGTCTGTTGATGTGTGAGTTTGTAAATGTTTTTCATTGTTAGAAACCATGCATTATCATCTTTTAGCTGCACATTGGGCAAATGCTTATTTTTACACCTATTTTGGAGCAACATTCTTTCCCAGAAAATCTATTTGGCATCTTAATAACATTACATTACATTTCTTACACAAAAATACACAGGTGATATTTACTCTTGCCACTTCAACTTAAAAATAATCTACAAAACATCTAATTATTTGCTAATCTGTTCTATAGGGAAAACCAAGTATTTTAGTTTATGACTGAGCTTATTAGTCATTAAAGCTTCAGTTTCTATAAGCTCCATCTTCTCTGCAAACATAGTCTTTTCACATTATATATAATGCAAAGACTCTACCTCAAATAGACAATAATAAAGTAATGAATGGCATTGTGGAAAAAAATATATTTCTGAGAAAAACAGAATTAAGATGATGGAATATATTTGTTCATTGAAAATCATGTTTTAACCAGGCCATTTTTTCAGGCATGACATTACACAAGTACTTTCCCCCCGTTGATCCGAACACAACCCCGACCTGTCGTATGGGCTACTCTACACCCTTGAGGGCAGAGGCGGCCAAAGACATACGTGGACTAAGCGGTTGCTTCGGGACCTCCAAACCCATCAGAGGGCTCCCTAAAATGATGAAATTGAACAAAGACTACAAATGTTACTATTTATGAAAATGTGACTAAAACTCAGTTTGATTTGGTTTTGTTTCAATGTAGATGATTTAAAAATGTTCAATTGTTTAAATTGCTGTGTAGTAAATAGGCAAGTTTCTTTGTAACTAATTATTTTAATATTTTTAAATTAAAATTCTATTTTTTTAAGAAAAATAATGCTGCAAATGTATTTAAATTAAATACATTTAAAGGAATAACAATGAATACACTGTATCTTTTAATTTAGAATTTAATTTAAATTATATTTACATTTTTTGAATCAAATTAAATAAAATGTTTAATTACTTTTTAATATTCATTGTTTGTTGTGTTGCCATTGTTACAATCTGATGCTTTAGTTTAACTTTTCTATTTTGTTTAAGCTTCAGATTGTTCAAGCTAATATTAATTACCTCAGATTGATTTTTAAGGTCAGCCAAAGCACCTTAAATTGCCTTGTGTTGAAAGTGTGCTATATGAATAAAATTGTCTTGCCCTTCCTTGCCAAATAAACTCTGCCTACTTTCTCAGATTAGACCAAATCTTGATTGAAGTGCTGTTATTGCGGGTAGTGGTCTTGACAGAGGGTTGCACGGTGGCACAGTGGATAGTATTGTTGCCTAGCAGCAAGAAGGTTGTGGGTTTGAATCTGCATGGAGTCTGCATGCTCTCCCCATGCATGCGTGGGTTTCCTCTGGGGTACTCAAGCTTCCTCCCACAGTCCAAAAACATGATAGGTCTGGTTAATTGATCTCTCTAAATTGTTCTTAGGTTTGAGTGTGTGAGTGCATGCTTGTTCATCCTGTCTGTCTCTTTGTTGCCCTGCGATGGACTGGCAACCTTTCCTCATCAGTAGTCTCATCAGTAGTCTGAAAATAAAAAATATGCTTCATCAAATAAACTCAGAAGAAAAGCAGGGCTCTTTTCCACTGAGATAGTAGACATTTGTATTATGTGCATCTCTTTTCACCAAGACTGAGTGGGTGATGAGAATCAAAGTAATGTCCGGATAGATGTCATGAGACAAGGTTTTTCAGAATAACACTGCATCAACAGTTTCTTATCTGGAGAGGGAAGGGGGTTATTGTTGTAATAAATTATATATATTTTTTATCTGAGAGCTTTCACAGGTATGTGGTTCTTTAAGATTTCTCAAATGTGGATGTTTATTTTACTAAATAAGTATCACATTTGCTAATATGTCATAGCTTTCTGAAAAGATCCAGGGTGAGGCATGAAGAGGAATAGATGCATCTGATCAGTACACTATAAAATGTTTATACAATTTTTCAAATATAAGTTATTTTAATTTGATTAGTACTTAATTTGATAGACTGGCGATTTGACAGTTGTCTGTGCAAGAGTCATTGATTCGTCCTTGTGGAGGTTAATGTGATAGAAAGCCTGTGAATATTCTCATTCATCCAGGTCATGGTTATCTCAAGGAAATTTCAATCAAACGCAACTGGACTTGGTAATTTGTCTTGGACGTTTCACCTCTTATCCAAGAGGCTTCATCAGTTCATGCTCGCCGCTGACCAGGCTGGGACTGGTCCAACTAACTGGTGTAGAGACTCAGCTATTTAACCTCTTGGAGGGCTTTTACAAGAATCATTATGTCATTGGATCCTTTGTGCTCCATGTCTTAACGACGGTCGTTGGCGTGTCGCCTATTGGTGGAGGTTAGGTTTCGGCTTCATTAGTGCCCTATTGTGTTATAACGACAGTCATTGGAGTCACAGTTGTTTCTGTTATTAGAGGCTAAATTGTGACAGGGTGTTGGATAGGAATAGGAATAGGAGCTGAATAGGAATAGGAAAACCTGAGGTACTAAATGTATCACAATCAGCAGGGGCTTTAAGTAGACTATAAAATAAAGCCCATTGTAGAATTTGGGGGAGATTCACAAGGCGTGGATTAATTAAAGCTTTAAGGCAACACAGACTTATCCAGGACAATTGTTACAACTGTTGAATTCCTTTTGTAATATCATTCCCTTATTACTGATGTATAAATGGTTTTAACCACTTGAATGGTCCATCTGGACAAGCTTTAGTCAGATGCTGATTTTTATTTTATTTTTTATTATATAAAAGGACTTATTATCTGCACACAATGTCAAAGTATAAATAGTTGCTATGGTAAATGAAGTTTGGAGTTTACCTCCATCCGAAATTAGGACTTTGGTTCCAAAAGCAACTGTCCAGTCCATTATTATTAACAGAAGAAATCTGACAAGATTTCCTTCCACAAAACTTTTCATCCATATTTTGGATACAGCCCTCTGGGAAGTGTCTTCTTCTTTAGAAATTGTCTTCTGTGGCTTACTCTCATTGTGGAGAGTTTTAGTGACTCTTTGCATGACAACTCTCAAGTTAGCAATTTCCAAATGATTGTGTAGGCCATCAAATGATACTAATATAGGGGGGAGACCAGGGCTTGTTGTCTCACTTTTGTCTCTAGTGCAGGCGTGCCCAGAGTTTTCCCCTCACTGGGCCAAAATTAAAATCTATCAGAGAGCCATGGGCCAAATGTAGCATTTTTTGTTTACACAAAATTCAAATACTAATAGTTAAGAAAAGTATTTTTATTTATTAAAGTTATTTAACATTCCTTAATGTGTAAATAAAATTAAACAAAATATGACAAGTAATATAAAGCAATAATGAACACAACCAGTATTTCAGTATTTGATTGATTTTGTATTGATGTCAGTGGAAATAATATTCTTATTTCCACAATTTTTAAAAATGTCTATTGTCTCTGTGCCACTGATGATGCCACTCCATGTTAATTATAGCTGCCTAAGCTAGAAGCCAGTTTGGTGACTCGTGGATTTGGAGGTTTATCCAGACAGCAAAGTCTCATGTGATTTTAAATTGATTAAATATGACTGTTTGTGGTCTTATAAAGTGTCCAAATGTAAATAAGTGCAGAAATCTACTCTAGATGGCATTATAGTTGCTTGTATTTCAGTTTTATACCTCATTTGTGATATTTAAAATATAATGTAAGCACAATATTTGAGGACTATATGAGCCCAATATTTATTCATTAGGCCCATTTATCAAAAGTGGTATCAGTAGTGGGAAAATAATAATGATGCACATTAAGTTAACAAACTGATCAAAATAGATTTTTATATAAGATCTAACAGATCCCTTATCGGGCCAAAATAATTTACTTCCCACTTTGGGCACCCCTGCTCTATTTTATATTGATTATAATCCAAACAGAGAGGGGGGCAAAAGGTGTTTGGCAGCCACTAGTTGTGCAAGTTGTAACACTTAAAAAGATGAGAGAGATCTGTTAGCTCCAGGTTAATGGAAATTGTCGGTGATCTTGTGTTTATTTCACGTTATAATAATTGCACCAACAGTTGATTTATTCACAGCAAGCTTCTTCCCTGTTGTAGATTGGCTCATTTAAGTCTTGTGCAGGTGTACAATCTTGTTTCTGGTGTTCTTTGACAGCTCTCTGGTCTTGGCTGTTATACATATAACAAGTTCAAATGAGTGCCATTAATAAAGGTAAAGTGTGGAGGATAGAAAAGCTTCTTAAAGAAGTAACAGGTCTGTGAGGGCCAGAAGCTACCATGTTTGTTGGAGCTAAATACTTATTTTCTGCACCATTATACAAATGAATTCTTAATAAATAATACAATATGATTTCCTGAATTTTTTTTTACACTATGTCTCTCACACCTCAAAATGTCCCTATGAACCTTTTTTCCCCATTGTATTTTAAGAGACACCTGTGGTGTACAGTGGTACAGTTGGTAGCACTGTTGCCTTGCAGCAAGAAGGTCCTGGGTTCAAATCCTAGGCTGGGGTATTTCTGCATGGAGTTTGCACACTAAAAAAAGGAAAAGCTGACTTAAAAAAATAAGGCAACCAGCTGCAAACTCAACAAACTGGCTTGTGTTAGACAATTTTTAGACTTATTCACACAGTTAAGTGAGCCAGTTTGTGAAAACAAGTTGCCTCAACTTCATCACATATACAGTTTTACTTAGCAACATAAATTGCATCAGCTCAAAGACATGAGTAGACCCTACTACCTAATAATACACTGATAATACATCAATTAGGCCTCAGTTAGTTGTTTTATCTGATGGTAATAACCAACCCAAAAGATAAGGACATAAAAAGGAATACTGCTTCTCAGCAAAACTCAGATGCATTATGCTAATTGTTGCTTTTGTGTTTTTTTTGCCTGAGTGGTTGGTGTTATTTGCAAACACTTCAAACTTATGTGGGCGGAAAGAATCTTGAGCATTATAATTGCGAAGTAGAAGTCAGGGGGAGGCTTTTAACAGTGACAAATGAAAGACAGTTAGCAATCTGACAAATATCTTTCTTAATGAAGTCTATTATGCTTAAGTAATTCTTCCGACCTTGTTAAAATACACCAGGTGTTGAAATATAAAATGCATTACTACTATTAAAGGGCCAGTTCAAATTTATTATGAATAGCAGTAGCAGCTCTCCATTTTTTTTATTTACATTCACTGTATTACAGCATGTGTCTTATAGCTTAGCAAATGCCATCATCTATCTCACTAAGGTTGAAAAGTTCTGAACATTTTACTTAGACAGCACTATTACTCTGCTCAGCTCCCTTATCTGAAAACATAAGACTAAATACACGACAGCTAAAAATCTATTCACCCCTCCATAGCTGTTGTGTTTTTAAAAAAGTGCACAGGTTCCACTTAATTAATTTTTGATATGATTGTGAATCGCTGTCAGTTAAAAAAAAAAAACTTTTCCCCATTTCTTCCTGTCTATTCCCAGGACACCAATGATGTGCTATCTGTCATATTCAACCATCTTAATATGTCTAGGGAAACAGATCCATTAGTCCGGGGTAATCATTGTTACTATTAATGCAGCTGGGAAAAGCAGGAAAATGTCATGCAATTTGGGTCGTTAATGTACGGAACAGCCAGATGTGATGTTTGAATGTGAAGGCCTCTGGAGAATTAGGATTCAATTAACCATTGAAAGCTTAGACTTCTAAATAGCGTACCTCAGAAACCTTGGGCTTAATCATTATATGTTTTGTGAAATAAGGAATAACAATACTGCCAAATCCTAGTTAGATCCACCTATGAGACATATTTCACATTTCACATTTATGGTGGTTGAAGGTGGAGGTTGATCTTGTATCCTTTGTATGAAACTGGTTTGTTTCTAAAGTCTTGTAATGCTGGAGGGTGGAATGTAGTAGAGGTAGAGAATGTATAGAAAGAAATGTGTGTGACAGGAAATTCCTGATTTTATTCTTTTAATCCAAATATTAAATTGGTTTAAACAGCTCACTGCTACCATCTGGTGGTAAAATCCCTGTACAACAATTTATTTTTACAGTCTATTAAACATGTTTTTAATCTAAAATTTGCTGGAGGGAGTTTTGGACATCAAATGCTTCTTTGTGTTCTTTTCCGGCCTGAGTAGAATCATGTAACACTTTGGGGCAAAGATGCAACCCAGCAGTCCATAACTGGAGGCCAGGATTGCAAACACTTCTGTGACTGTTGCATACTTCCCTGGAGAGCTGATGTAGGCGGGAATAAATGCTATCCAAACGGCACAAAAAATCAACATACTGAAAGTGATAAGTCTGGCCTCATTGAAGCTGTCTGGAAGTTTCCTGGCCAGGAAGGCCAATAAAAGACAGAGGAATGCCAGGAGTCCAATGTAGCTCAGGACCAAAGCAAATGCAATGTATGAGCCTTCATCACATAAGAGAATGACAAAGGCTTTCCTACGTGGCATCAGCTGATGTGGAGTAGGGGGTGCAACAAGCAGCCACACTGTACAAATGAGAACCTGAAGGAAAATTAAAGAAAACAATTTGTTTTAGAACTTTTTCAAGATTCTTACTTTTAAAAAAACCACAAAGTGCTTACCTGGCCTAGAGTACATATAGCGATGATTGCCTTTTGCTGTGTAGGTCCCAACCATTTAATTATATTACTTCCTGGAAGTGTTGTCTTGAAGGCTACTAGGACCACTATTGTTTTCCCTAGGATACAGGAGATACAGAGCACAAAACTAATCCCAAATGCTGTGTGGCGCAGCATACAAGACAACTTGGATGGTTGGCCAATAAAGGTCAGAGAACACAAGAAGCATAGTGTCAAGGAAAAGAGCAGCAGGAAACTCAGCTCAGAGTTGTTAGCTTTGACAATGGGTGTAGTTTTATTACAGAAAAATATAAGCACCACGATACAGGTGGTGGCAGAGCCAATAAAAGAAATAACAACTAGAGTGATGCCTATAGTGTCTCTAAAAGAGAGGAAATCCACCCGTTTGGGGATGCAGGTTGTCCTTTCAGCATTGGACCAGAACTCTGGTGGGCACTGCAGACACTCTATAGCATCTAGAGGAAAGATAAAAATGTCTTAGCTGGGATATCCAAATATTTTCATTGCAAAAGCTATACAGGTCTCAATGAATTAGAATATCATTAAATTACCAGTTTCCTTTAGTAGCTTATTTCAAAAAGTGAAACATCTAAAAAAATCCAGATCAGATATATTTTCTTAAGGTTGTTTTTACTGTTCATTTTAATGACTTTTCCTAGAGTGAGTGAAAACTAAGAACTTCTCAAAAAACCTTGAGAAGTATCTTTTTTTATTTATTTTTTAACGAAAATTAGTGTTTTACATACGGCGGATAAAAAAGTAGTTTTTTGTTTGTTTTTTTTTATCCGGAAATGTTCTCATTCCTACCCAGTCTTTGAGAAAACAGCAGACGTGACAGTTACCCTTCGCTAAAACTTTTCACAAGACTCTGAAGATACAAAAGGTCAATTCTAAAGAACGTGGCTGTTTACAGAGTACTTACTGTAAGCGTATGAAAGGACAGTTGAGCAAACGGAATAAGTGTAAGACAGAAAAGCATTGTTAATCAAAGCAGAGTTTGGGATTCACAGCTATATGAAGGAGATAGGTCAAAACGTTTGCCTTTCCGGTGTTAGTGTGACCGTGCCCCGGCTGCTTGGCCACAGGGATTCCCTTTGGCTGACTGGTTAGCGCACATGACTTTCACCTGGGAGTCGTGGGATCAAATCCCTGCCCAGGCCCTCGTTGTGTACTTTGCCACATTTGGCGTTGCTGGCAGGATCCATGTGAGACTGGTAATAAGTCCATGGATTTGAAATTGGTGGCACCCTGCATGGGAGCACGAGGATGTGCTTGTGATAAGAGGGGGAGAGATGTGACAGTGTGGAGGTCCTGTCACTGTGGCTCCGATAGATCATGTGCCCCAGCTGCTTGGCCACAGGGATTCCCTTTGGCTGACCGGTTAGCGCACATGACTTTCACCTGGGAGTCGTGGGATCAAATCCCCACCCAGGCCCTCGTTGTGTACCTTGCCACATTAGGCCGTTTTCACATGTGTGGCCGTACCAGAAAACGGCCAGAGAAAATGCTAATTTTTTCTGTTCACATGGCACGGATCTCTGACCGTATTGCAATCCAGTCTTTTACTACAAATAAACAGCAGGTGGCGGTATACAAATAAGTCTTAGTTCTCCAACAAACAAGGGAGTGAGAAGTACCGACGTCATAAAACGAGCGACAGCCTAGAATGTAAACAAACTGGTCTACTGGTCAGCTGCTACCTGAAGCCATCTACAGGGTGAGTGTTGTAGTAAACCCGCCGTTTTGTAACCTGCTGTGTTGCTGTGGGATGCTTGAATCGCGTTGTTTTGGTATTTGTATGGTCGCGAGGTGATTCTGTAATTTCGGCCGGCGTGTCGTCATTTCCGCATGGAGCGCGTCTATTGTCTTGAGTACGGCCAGAGTACGGGTTGTGTTCATATGATACGTGGCCGCTCGTACCTGGACTCGGATACTACCTCCAAGGCAGGTCTCTCTGGCCGTATTCTGGCACGGTACAGTCTGTGTTCACATGGTACGAAATAAGTGGATTTTGACCAAATACCGTACCCGAGTACGGACTCCCGTACCATGTGAAAGCGCCCTTAATCCACTCTTCAGTCAGAGACACATTAGAGTCTTTAGACATCGCAGTCACCAAACAATCCTAAAAGCCCATACTTTTTTTGCGCTCACTGTGTTTTGGGGGTTTGAATTTTACTTTTAAATCTATCTAAGAAAACAAGTAAAACATTTAAGGGTATTTTAATCTATTGAGATGCACCTGTCCAACAGTTAAAAGCATTGAACACAATGTTCTCACCAGAGAGATTGGTAATCTCCCCATCTGCACAGGCCACACAGTCATAGCAGCAAACAGGAAAGTTAGGTCTCATTGCCTTCCGCATGCCTGGAGGACAAACAGTGCTACACACTGACAAGGGAACCTGTAGAAAAAGCAAATTCAAAATAAACTTATTGTACACTAAAGCTGCAAATTACAAATATATTTAGGCTGTTTTTTACCCTGGTTTGGTTGCCATTCCAAAAAATTAGGTCTTCATGGATGTCAAGTTTTTGTTGAATATCTCCAGTCATTACATCAAACTTGCCAATGTTGATAAACTCAATTTCCCCAGTTGGATTCATTTGCCAATTAACCAGGTCATACAAGGCTGCAGGGTCACCATTCTCATCAAATTTAATTTCACTGGCAAATGAATTCAAGTACTGCACTCGCTTTAAGTAATGAAGTAGCTAAACAAAGAAGGTGAAAGTGAGTAGAAAACGTAAATTAATACATATTCATTAGGTAACTTAAACATGTAATAATACCTGCCAAGGCTGAATGATGCCTGGATCAGCACATGACCTCTGAAGAAAAGGTCCTTCTCCTTTCACACAGCTTTTCATAGCCTTAAAGGCATTGGCAACAGCATACACTGCTTTATAAACGTTGTAGGAAATTCTTAGCTGTGACACATCTGAAAATATATTTGTCAAACTTCCAAGGTCCTCTTTCCCAGAGCATGGAGGTTTACTGTCTTCTTCATGTTCCTGACTTTCAGCTTGTAAACCTAGGCTACACCGAAACACCTCTTCCCAGAATGACACTAAGAAGGGATCCTTGTCGGCCTCCAAGCTTGATGGGTTCAAGCGAAGCAGAAAGTTTCGCAATCCTGGGATGTTTGCTTGCTGAATGGCAAACCCAACAGTACCCAGGAGAATGTGATGGTACTTTTTGGGGGTTGAAAGTACAGCTGCTGTGCTCCAAGCCTCACTGGCTAACCACTGTATCCCAGTAAGATCACTCCTAAATTTAATAGGGATGGAGATTATAGCACTGAAAGTCTATGTAGGATTGGTTTCTGGCAGAGTCAAAACTAAAGTACCATACCTTTGCACTTCATCAAACAATGCTGCTGCATCTTGTTCCACAGCAAATACGAGAATCACCTTTGCCCCAGACAAGCGGATGATGGAAATGATGGATACAATTTCTGTCTGTTGTCTGTTCTTAGGAATAATCTTATGCAAGGCAACACAAACACCTATCTTTGTAACCTAGGAGAAAAAAAAAATCCCAGAAGTTCCAGGGTAAGCTATAGTTTTAGCCTGCATGAGAAAATCATATTTTATTCATATTTCTTCTACCTAACTGTTTGACCCACCTTATTAACAAATAAGTTTGCCCCGTCACGACCATAGGCATCATCACCTGCAATCACACCAACCCACGTCCAGCCAAAGTGCTTAACAAGTTGAACCCAAGCATCTACCTGGGCAGAGAGGGATGGAGAACGGAGCGGTGTATCACTTACTTGTGTAAAAAAAAGTGGATATTTTGTTATGTTTCTGCTCAATGTTTCCTTGTTAAACTCTCTAACCTGGAAAAAGTCACTTGGCATGGTCCTTAAAAAGGCAGGAAACTCGTTTTTGTCACTCAGACAGGCACAGCTGGAGAAGTAGCTAATCTGTAAAATGATCACAATTTTGAATAAGTGGAGTTAAAATTAGAAAAAAATGTATTGCCAGTGGATAGCAACTAAAATTGTGATGTGGAAGGAAATGTATTTCATTTTCATGATGACTGTTTTCACTACTAAATGAAAAGTGTAATATTCACAAGTTTCAAATCAATGGTAATAAACAGTCTTTACAAGCCACTCATATCAGGATTTTGCTTTCAGAACATTAGAGCAAACAGCAAAAAAGTATTATGAACCAAATAAAACTACAAAATCAGGTCAGAAATCAAGTTGTGTGAGATGGTTAAAGCAGGGTTAGATCATCAAACATTTTCAAGCATTGACAATCTTAAGAAAAACTTTTCAATCCATCATCTGAAAATGAAATGAATGACACAATTCTTGGTCATACAAAATGACCCATTGGTCTTGAACTTTAGTCACATTTGGCCAATTAATGAGCACAAACCTGTATATACCATGTAATTTTTCCAAACATAACTGTTCAAAGCAAAATAGAAAACTAAAACTGCAAATCACTTTTAATCACACAGTGAAACATAATGACGGATGATGTTTTTCTTTAACAGGGAATGGGAAGTTGATTGGTCAACATGTGCATGTTGCAGTTTTCAGATTTTAATTAGTGAACAATTTCAGATGTGCATTCTTTTTCTTCTTCCACATCACAACACAGATTACTTTCTATGGGAATAATGTGAAAAAAATTCAATAGTTTAAATACTTGAAAAGTCATAGTACAGCATGTATTTACTTGTGGCACGCTGAAGATGCCAAGGAAATGAGCCACAACGAGAGACTGAGTGGAGCCTCCATCTCCTATCACCACTGGCACGCTTTCATTACAAGTGCTATTAGTCTGAGTTTTTTGTTCAAAATCTGAGCCCTTCTCACTCCCCATTAACTCCATGGCAGCTTTCAAGGCCTGATGTGGTGTGCTGCATGAATCATAGATCTTGTATCCGATTGTGATGTTCGGAAGAAGTTTCCCTTCCTTGTTGATCTCTTCAATAGCAAAGATCATGGTTTGCATCCAGCGGAAAGTTCGGAAATTAAATCTGGTTCAGGAGAGTATTAAAAGAAAGCTGGATGAGGAAACTTCTTGATCAGGATAACCGCTTTTTATTTTTTTTACACATATAGCTGCCAAATAGAAGTCAAAAGCATCTTACCTGGTGCATTTACTTTTAGGAGGCTGGGAAGTGAAAGTAAGACTTTTCTCCTCCACCATGTCATGAAGGGAGAAGAGCCCCCCCAATATGATGTCCCCTTTTTTCTCCAGCACAGGCATACTGTTGGGTATCATTTGACAATGCAGGCTCAGGTCTTGGTTGGAATCGCAGGTAAATAACACATTCAATACAAAACTCAAAAGCACAAACCAGGTTCGTCTTGAAGACATTATCACAACATATCCTATCCACAATAGCTTCATCCTGCATATGAAGGTGTTTTCAAATGATAAATATAATAGTAAAAACAGAAACTAAATGATTAGTGAAAAAGTGTAAAAGCTGATTCCAAGGTTAACCCCCAAATTTTGAGAAAAGGTACAAGATGGTTAAAAAACCCACAAAGTAATGTATCTCCACAGCACTCACAAAGCAGCAGATTAACTATCCAGCCTCTAGTGTCATGTAAGAGATTCCGCACTTTAGCATATATAACACTTCCTTCGTCAGCATCCAACTGTCAGAAAGATTTAATTTCCCCTTTGGCTTGTGTTCGGTGGAAAATAATCCCAAGTTTCACAGCAGGTAACAAAAACAAAGAACTGTAACGGGCACCGAAACATAAGGGAGATGGATATGAGCACTGTCATAATGCAGATTTATGCTTCAGTAAGATTAATTCATCCTGCATTGATGCGAAAAGGCACATAGTAGACAAGTGTCACTGGGACTGTTAAACTACATTAGATACAGTTTTTGCCCTTCATGTATACACATGGAGAGACAATTTTCATCACTTCAAAAAACTTTAATCATTCCTGGAAGCATTACATTTCAAACTCACACCTACAACGTTATTTGTATAAGAACATATATACAGTAATAGTTTGGTGCAATAGATTTAATTATTAAAAGCTTTAAAAATTAATTAGGTAAAAATAAAAGTTTTTATACTTCTAATATAAATTTTCTCAGTTGCTTCAGTGCATTTTTATCATCACTACTGACATCTGCACAACAGCGCATAAAAAAAAAAATATTAGTGCAAACTACATAACCTATTTGATAACCCCTCTCTTGCTCGATAAAGATAGTTCTTTCATCAAAATGCAAGTATTTCTGTCAATGAAAACCTGCGTGTCACCAAAATAATAAGTTCTGGAAAATGCTTGACAGCACTATACTCTTTTTTCACAGCCATTTGAAATCTACTGTAAAGTTATTAAGTAAAGAGAATTAGTACAACAGACTAAATAGATATGCTTCATAGTTTTACTGCATATGTTCTTTGCAATTCTAATTTGTTAATGGCATTGCGCAAAAGCAAAGTGAAAACTTATTTACAACGAACACACGTTTGTCCTAAATAAGTCTGTGCAGTGTACTGAATAGTGATGATAGTCATCAGTGAAACCTGAGTTTCCCCTGAGCGAAATTGTTCAATTTGGGAAACATTTTTAGAAAGGAATGATAAAAAAATGAAAAAAATATTCCAATGACCAAGAGACAACTAGTTCATAATTTTGTAATCAGTGACTCAAACAATGAAATTAGGACTATTAGTTTAATCTTGAATTATTATTCAGAAATCACAAGTATAGTTGCTTTTGACAAACATGAGATAAGCAAATTATGTTATAAAACAGCAGAGAATTGTATGGATGCAATTGATGTATGGCCTAAACGCTTTATAATTTATGGGACAAATGAGAAACTGCTACTATGAGGTTCAGATGAGTGAATGTTCCGGAGGTTGAACAAACAGTTTTGAAGGTTGTTTTATGTTCTGGTCAGATAAATGCACCGTAGCAATTAAGAAAAACTGTGACTCTCAGAGCGTATAGGCACCATGCTGGCAGGAATGAATGTACTCAAAATCAATGTCCCTGACTGGGATTTTACTCCCTTGGATTTTACTTCCCATTTTAAAACGGAAGATATAATTGTATATATAGGGAAATTCAAGTGAATAAACATCTCTAATCCTTACCATGCTCCTGGGATACTATTTAAAACTTCAGAAGCTGTCGGAGCAAACTTTTTACCAGACCTTAGATACCCTGACATACAATTTCCTGATCGACTTTACCTCATCCTACTCAAGAGCATCGGTTAAGGCATATAAAAGCCTGGAGGGATATAAATGGACACAATTGGGGTGTGTTACTGAGATCCAGATCTGGAATCTTCCTGCCAAGGACTGCGCACCGGGAAGGTAAGCAGATCAACAGTTAAGGAGGTTATGTCCATGTGCTTTTTATGTGTGTTAATATCTGACTATTGATCAGTCATTGCTTCAAAAAATGAAATGAATTGCACCTTAGTCTGTTCCTCACTGTGATCAAAAGACGTGTAAACAGCAGCATGCAGACACCACAAAGATTATAATTCTGCAAAGTTTTACGTGATGTTTACTACTTGCTATGTGAGCAACAAGACAGAAAAATCCACGCCAAAATGACTCTAGGAAGTCCACTAAGAATCTTAATAAATGTATAAAAGTCCATTAAGAATCTTAACATCTTAATCTTAAAGGAGACATATCATGTAAAATCCACTTTTTTAGCCCTTACATGCATGTAAATGCGTATTTTGGGTGTTTAGGAGTGCAGACAACTTACATTTATTCTCTTCTGGTGCTGTGTTTATATCTTTACATTCTTTTTTGGTCATATTTTTCAGTTTGTTTAGTTTTCTCTATTTGCTATTACGTTTTCTTGTCTATTACGTCACAGCATTTGTTGTTGAACTGCCAAATAAGGTAACGGACTTAGAGGTAACCAATTTCGTGAAGCCGCCATTTTTTCTCCCCCACAGCGATTTTGTAGTCCAAGGTCGGTCATGTCGAAATTACAAGAAAGCAAGTCAAAATGTTCAGTTATTGGTTGTATTAACCCACACAAATCCCTACATCGACCCCCAGCATCAGAGCCTCTGAGAAGTGCCTGGTTAAATTTTATTTTTAGTGGAAATATACCGACATCCGTGGGGAAAGTTCTCCTCGTTTGCGCGAAGCACTTACAGGACGAGTGCTTCAGCAACCTCGGTCTGTATCAGGAGGGATCAGTTCCTTCTCTCCACGGAAACGACGGACAAAGCAAAGCGGTAAGTTTCAAATAACACTAAACTGACAGTAAACTTTATTTTAGACATGAATGTTGTGTGTTGATATGTCGTACAGGCGATTGTTTTGATAGTTGTAGGATTGTTCACTCTGCTTCTGTTAGCGATGTGTGCTACCTTTGAGCTGAGGATATAACTGTACTGAATAAAATGATTGGGCTATTTTGCCGGTTTTTGTCGTGGGGTACATATGATGTACAGGAATTTGGCAACGACATCTTTGTAATAAAAAGTCTATCTGCCAGTAGTAATCGTATCGCTGCTATCAGACTACAAAAATGTCAGAACGGGGTGGATGTTTAGTATGTTATGTTTTTATCATGAAAAGCACTTTGTCTTGTTGCAGAAATAGGCTATAGAAATAAACTGGACTTCTACTAATGGTGAGTACTGTTGTGTGCACAGTTTTGTTTCATTTTTATTTATTACGTGTCTATTTATGTTTCAACCAGACTGTAATATGACATTATTTGCAGAATATATTTTTAAGTTATGTATAATTGTTATTTTTTATTTTATAACAGACTTAAACTTTACCATGAGTTAGTACAGTTTTGAGAAATACTGAAGAGGGTATATAAGTGATTTTAGAATTAAAAACAGTTTACATGATTTTAATCTTTTTATTATATTTACCATAGATCATGATTTAACATACCATATTGTAGTGTAATACACAAGTGATTAGGGTATTTCACAAATCATTACCATTATTAACACTGCAGGCAAGAAAACAGAGCATGAAGCAAACAAAATATTACATGCAGCCTGTTGTGCTGCCTCTGGCATGGAGGTGTGCCTGCAATTTTAATACGTCCCCTTTGTGACACAAGAAGAAGGAGATGTGCCGTAAAACAGAGCACTCAGCCCAGGCAGGCATTAAGTTATTTACTTCTGGGCAAGATTCAAGGTTCAAATGATCACATTGCCTCAGGGGAGATAGTCAAATTTACATTTACATTTTTCTACATGTTTTAATGTAAACGAAGCCAATGAGTGTATGGTGATTAAACACATTCTATTATTCCCAAATGAATGATGAACCAACAGCAAAAGATAGTATTATGAAAATAGTAAATAAATATTTTAAATAGTTAAAATAGTTATTGAATATGCTATGCAACAAAGAACAGAAGAACATAATTACAGGCAATTGACGGAAAAAAGAAAATACAACAGTTGTGGGGCTGCACGGTGGCGCAGTGGTTAGAACTGTTGCCTTGCAGCAAGAAGGTTGTGGGTTCGTATCCCAGCCCAGGGTCTTTCTGCATGTTCTCCCCGTGCATGGGTGGGTTCTCTCCAGATACTCCAGCTCCAAAAACATGATTGTAAGGTTAATTGATCACTGTAAATTGTCTTTAGGTGTGAGTGTGTGCATGGTTGTTTGTCCTGCCCTGTGATGGACTGGCAACCTGTCCAGGGTGTACCCTGCCTCTCACCCATTGACATTGCATTGAGATAGGCACCAGCACCCCCACGACCCATTAAGGATTAAGCGGTTAAGAAAATGGATGGATGGATGAATACAGTTGCAATCTTCATATTTCAACTCTGAAAAGCACTGATGAATATCAGCAGTTAATTAAATTTTTTTAATTTAACCAGAGATCCAGTTCCTTTTCTTTAAAGCCCCCGTGTGTAAGAATTACCTCCAACTAGTAGTGCACTCAGTGAATGAAAGCAACTGATGAGTTTTCTCTTGCTTCTCGCCGTTATAACACGTCATTACTACTACGGAAGCCGCAGAGTAAATTGTCCGAGTTAAATGGAAGATAAACTATTTGCTGGACTAAGCTGTCCTGTGTCAAACATAACGCTAACATAAACTTCATTGTTTCATGGAATTAACTTACCTGTCCAACAGGAAGCCTGCAACCTCCGCGTCCGTCTTCAAGTTTGTTTCCCTCATGAATAGTCTTCATCTGGTAAATGCTACACTTTTTCTTTTCTGTGGTATGGTTTCCTCCCTCTCACAGGGCAAAGAGTACAGATGGTCCGCCATTGAAATGGAACACTATGATCCATGGACCTCTATGCTTGTTGCTTGTTTCTTCTCTTCACCTCTCCCCCTCCCCCTGACGTCACTGGCTAAAATGCGTAAAGCAAAAAAGTTTTAACCCCTTTTGGCTAACGTATTCAAAGATGGCGATGCAACATGGCAGCCTCAGATGGGGGGTGATGCACCCTCTGTATCTATAAACAACATATTCTAAGACACGGGAACGCTTTCATGGTAATGCGATTGTGATTAAACCTTGGTAAAATACGTATTTATGAAAGCAGTACTTCATTTTTATTAATAAAAAGCCAAATTTTTTACACAATGGGCCTTTAAAGAGACAGTGTGTTGTTTCCTGATGATAGGGGGCAGTACATATCTAAATCATTTCAAGCAAGCAGTATTTTTGTGCATGAGTGAGGACGGATGGCCATACGCAATCACACAGCTTTCCACAACTAAAAGGCAAAAAGTTCACCAGAGAAATATATGGAGCAAAATGAGAATCACATCAGACTCTCTTTCATCACAAGCAGCAAATGAAGAGTTAAATGCGTGAAACAACAACAGTGGTAAAAGGCAAACGTTTTCAGCATTTTGTAGGTTAGTGATATTATTCAGATAATTTTAAAAGAATAAAATGTTATGTTAGATGGAATGACCAATGGGACAAATGATGCATGTAGTTTCACTGTGACTGGTGCTAGTTTGAAAAACCCCCAAAACAAAACCTTACGGTGAATGTTGTTACTTGTCCAGCAGAAAGTATGCAACCTCAGCATGTTTCCTTACATACTGCCACTGCTTCAGTTATTTCCATTAAGAGAATGCAATGCCGATGTTTAGGCTAGTTTTCTGATGGTGTTGATCATCTCTGTTTGCTTCTGACGCAGAGTTGTGGCCAAGTCCGTGTCTCCCGAAGGCTAGGACACAACAGCTAATAAGCGCACCTCTCCCCGGGCGGGGACAGTGTCCTTACCCTCAGGGTTGAAGAACATTTTTTATTTTATTATTTTTTTAAAGTCTTTTCATAGAGCTCTTCATTTTAAACTTCTAATGAGGGCGAGCGGAAAAAGGATGTAGCCACATGTTTAAAAATCAGTAAAGGCGTTTTGTCTATATGAGCTCACGTAGAAGGAAACAGCATCCAATATGTCGCCCCCCCATACAATAGGACCCATGCCCATGTATTTTAGCCGTGCTTTTTTTGGTTATATGTTATGAAGTCGCCAATACTTTTTAATGTTTTGGGCATAATTTTATTCATTTTCACAAAATCTTTGATGGATATTTCCAAAGATTACTGGTAAAAACAAACTGCCTCTTTAAGTGTTCAGTTATTTAAAGAAAATACGTTTAGGAGGTTTCTATTGCAGTATTTTTTTTAATTGCTCTAAATTGCTCACACAATGAGCATTGTGATCACTAATGTCAGAGATTTTGTTTCACTGAAAAAAACAAAAAACGCAGATATACAACACATGTTTACTCCTTGGAATTCCAAATATCATTAGAAATGGCTAAATTTGCATTTAGTCTGTTATACTTGTTTTAAACTCTTTTTCAAAATTCACTTTCGAATATCCATTGTCTGTTTTTTCTTCTTCTATCCTTCATGAGTGTTACTATACAACACTTTTCACAACATTCCTTTTGTTTAAAAAGTGTTTAATAACTAGAGTGGAACACGTTAGCTCTAATATGACGTAGTTGTGGTCTTTCTCTAAAATGTTCTGACATAAAAGCAAATAGACAGCACTTCAAATGAAAAAGCACATTTAACAGGGAGTGAAAATGTACAGTAAAAAGGAAGTTCCCATTATTTTACGTATAAAATGATCTGGTGTTCTAAACAGAACTAAAAACTGGACAAGAAAATAGCTGCAGGAGCTATGCAAAACTGAGCCTTGGTTTTGAGCCAATGTATTAATGTAGACAACATTTGCATTTATAAAGTTACTTATAAATGTTTATTCAAATTTAACATGATATTGCCAAATTCAATAGCTTTGCTATTCTTATAAGTCATAGTTTATTCTCTCTGCATAAACATTGTAATTCAAAGCATAGATTTTGCTTAATGTAAGTTTATTATTTCTTTATTTCTAATAAAAAGGTGCATATTCACTTTTTTATGTTGGCCTATAATTGAGTGACCATATTTTGATGTCCAAAGAAGAGGACACTAGGGACTTTTGATTTTAACCTATTTAAAGCTTGCATTTACCATGTGGTTAGACTGAACAGTTAAATAAGAAACTTTAGATAGGGTTTACCAAGTACCATATTAACTTTAAAATCTCTGGAAATTAATAAGTAACATAAATAACAACTCTTCCAAAAAGGAAATTTAGTAGTTCATTTTTTAAGTCATATCATACAAAAATCTAAATCTGACACAAGATTCTGAGAAAACAAGTATTATTACTTTCTTAAAAGTAAAAACTAACAGTCTCAAAATATATAATCCAGTCTTTAGTTTTCATATTCATCCTACTAAGTAAATTTATAGATGAACTCTCACTTTGCACAGCTTAGTTTTTGTGTACATGTAACGTACTTTAATTGGGCCCAGCACACCCTGGTGTCTGTTTGGTCTACGCCTGCCCAGTGATATCCTGTATCCTGTATGTAAACAGTCGCAATGCCACACGCACAGAGTGGCACAAGGCAGCGGTGCAGTGCTTCACCGCCCGCTGTCTGTTCCATCAATGAATAGATCAGAACAATTCAGGAGGAGGGAGCTTGGGAAGGAAGTCATGTGAAAGTGTTGTCTTGCATGCTTCACACCAGTCAATTTGAGTCTGCTTATTGATCTCCTTAAACTGATAAAAGCCATTTTCATCAATCTATGAAATCTCCAAGGATGCCCCTGAGAGCACTTGAAAAGTAAATCTCTCCAGGGAAGAGACGACGGTTGGTTGCCCAAGCCTAAAGGAGGACATGTTGACATCTTTGTGCATATGCGTGAGTGGTTGGGTGACAAGAAAACAAACAAAATTTAGGTCAATGAACACTTCCAAGAGAGTCAGCGGTTGAAATCCCCAATATATAACAACTTTAACATCTGAAGACAGGGAAAGCTTTAGAGAAAAACTTACACTCTGTATTGACTACGAAATCTAAGTTATTTAAAGCCCTTTTTAGATATGTGAAAAATGTTAGTTGGATTTGCAAATCCACTGGAGAGATATTTATTCCTATTCCTAAAGCCGACCCTTCACTCATAAAAGGTTTATGGCTTTCAAAAGTCTGGAGGCCTGAGATTATGTTGTTTCCATGAAAGTTGGGAAAGCCGTGTTTGTGCTAAAAGCAGAGGTCAGACCTGGGGTCTATTGCACAAAAATGGAATTAAAACATCCAGGATGAATGACTGAGCCTAGCTTGTTGAATTCAAAACAAGAGCAACCAAGCTTAATTGGTTGCACAAAGACCAAGCCAGGATGAGCAGACATGGATTCATCAAGCCGGGTGTAACCTATCCTGGATAAGTGTGTGCTCAGGCTCCCTCAACTAGATCCATAGCATCCATAAGCCTTATTTTACCCTGTCGTAGGCAGTAATCCTTATGAAGTCATTCTTCAGATGGCACACATTGTAGCTACTTTTTTAGCAGTGATCCTGTCAAGGGAAACCTGTCAAATATGTTTTATATTATTTTACTTCATGCTTTAGAGTCCAGTTAAGTATGCCCTGCAGAACCAGAGGATTTTTTTAGAAAATGTATTTAAAGTGATTTGGCCTCTTATGATCTTTGTGCTGTTCCTAAAGTTGCTTAGGTAAATGTAGCTGAGTAAATGTAACTAGTTACAACTCACCTCTCGTATTTGTCCTTGTGTTGCATAATATGCTTTATTCTTTGGTTTCTGTCTTGAAGAGTCAATGTGTGACTTCCGTTTTGAAAGGAGCTGATGATTTACTCTGTTCTGTTTTATCCGTATTCAATAAAGGAAGATAATGTTACACGCTGAGACATATTTATATTCATTTTGCTGAAAAGATGCATTTTCTTGCACATTCTTTTTCAAGTCCTGACACTTCTGACAATGTGATACTGATGTACTAAAAGTACAATTCCACAAAATGCTCCACAGACCTCATTTTAACAACTATCCTCCTCCTCATCATGAAGCTGGGATCACACTGTGAGATTTCAGCTGTCAACAAAATTTTTCTTTTTTCAGATAAATGATTCGGTGTTCTGTTGCTGTATTGTGTCATGTGATCCACAACACTTACTGTACGTACACTCCAAAAGCGAATTAAGCAAGCAGCGAGTCAGGTGTACATGTTGTCAATGGAGGAGCGCGTTGAAGCGCGGCAGGGGGTACAGCGACACTTCAGAAGCAGATTTGCTTCGCGAAAAAGCTTTTCTGCCTGATTCGCACGGAAGATTTGTACGAACGAGGCGTTTGCAGCGCGTCAAAAAGTCTGCTCAAGTTGAAAATCTCTGAACTCCAGCTTCAATTTGCGCCACGTCAACCAATCAGGGGACAGAGTTTCAGTGATTCTGTGACTGTCATAGAGTCACAGCCTCAGCAGGACATGGGGGAAATACTAATAAACATCGTGGCTAATCACCCCGAGCTACATGACGCAAGCTGTTTCAATACAGAGACAGGAAAAAAAATATATAAATAGGTTAAACTATTTAGACAGGAATGCTCTTAAGAGGTTTTGTGGGTGGCTCTTAAAAGAACCGTCGTTGCTGTAAAAGCACGTCTCATAGAAGTCAGCCTTGAAACAGCCTCCTCACCTGGTTTCCTGTTAGTAGATCCCGCACCACATCCCACGCTGCTCAAATATTAGAAACTTTTACGAGCCGCAGATAGATGGACAGCTGCTCAGAAATGTAGTTGGTGTGTCGGCAGACGAAGCTTGGACCTTCACGGCATAAACTGGTCGAGGAGGTCACGTTCTCAGGCCGGAGAGGAGCTGGTGTTTATGAGAGGGTGCTCGAAGCTGTTTATGAATCCCTCCGCCGTAGCTAGACTGTATCTGTAGCTCACCAAACCCCCAGTGCAGTGGTCTCCAACCCCTGATGGTCAAATGAACAGGGGCGTGGGAACACCCCCAGCCTCTCTCCCCCTGCACCCCTATCTCCCACCCTGGGCCCTCCGTGTCTAGATGCAGTTTAGCAGTGGGCACCAGCACCAGAGGCGAGGCTCCTAAAAGGGCTCTGCATCCAGCACTGAGGTGTATCCATCGCCAGGTCCCTAAAAGTGTTTGTCTCATATAAATGTTGCGAGTGGGCAGGGGGCTCGGCTCCCGGGTGCAGGGGCAGGTTTTCTATTGGGGGCGTCTGTCCCTGGGCAAGGAAGTATAGTGTATGTATGGGGTGAATGAATGAGTATACAGTGTCCTTTTCTCGGGTGTCCTGAGTTGTTGAGAATGTGTGTGCGTAAGAGGGAGGGTATGTATGATTGTCTCTCTATGTCTATGTCTACTTGTCAGGCTGGGTCTTTGGCTGCCCTCTGGCCTGTGGCATCTGAGGTCCCACATCCAGTTGAGTATTTTTTCTGCTCCGTCACTCCCTGTCAGTGACGGATGCCCCTGCCCGTTGGTCATTGGTGGCTCTCGATGTCTGGGGCTGGGGGCCTGCATGCGGCCCGGCTCGGCCCTGGTGCATACCTGGCTGATCCTGGGTGGGTCGGTGTGTTGGGCGGCTGGTGTTTCAGGCCGATGTCCTCCTTGGATTGACTGGGGAACCTCTTGTGGGGTTGACGGGGTTGAACATTAGGTTGGTGCGATTCGGCGTGTCAGTGGGGATCGCGCCTGGCGCCCAGATCTCCTGCCAGTTCTGTGGGGTTCACTGCCTTGTCAGTTCATGTGTGGGGATTATCTGGCATTGGCTGGGTCCCTGGCCTCGGCGCTCTGCGTTGGGCGGGATCTGGACCTGGGAGGTGGTAGATCTGGGTGATCTGGGTGTCCGGGTGCTGGCTGGCCGCGGCCTGGGGATGGTGTACATCTGTTGCGGCTTTTACTGTGGCTCCCTGGCATGTGGAGGGGGGCTGGGTTGTTGGCAGTGGAGATTGGCCCGGGGTGGCGGTGGTGTCTGTCGTTCGTCGGCTGCCTGCTGGTCCCTCCTGCCTTGCGGCGGTGGCGGGTATACTTGTTGGCCAATCCCTGGTCGGCGCCTTACTGGGGGGTGGGTCGCCTCTGATACCGAGGCCTCTTGGTCATGGGCGGGGCCTTGCCCGGTGTAGCCGGTTTCCAGCGGAGCCCGTAGGCTTGTCCCTGCGACCCTTTGGGCCCCAGCATTGCAGCTGCTGGGTTTTCCCCTGGTGCTTCCATCTGTTCCTCTGTTGGTAGGCGGTCAGCCCTGCACTGGTCCGCTTGTGGCCCCTGCGATCTGGGGTGCTCTGGATGTATAAGTCTCTGACCTCCTTCATGTCTGCGTCGTTTCCTGTAGGACGGATTGTCGGCTCTTTAAAACAGCTATCAATCACTTGCATAAGGAAACCTTATTTACACCTGCATGCTCGCACACACACATTGGTGTGGGGACATTGGTGTGTACGGACATAATCTTGAACTGAGGTCAATAGATAGTTGGTACCAGGAGCTTACCAGAAACATTAGTGTTGTGTTCATTAAACTATTTTTGTGTGTAGTGAACGCGTAGTTCTTAGTTTATATTACTAGATCCGTTTTGTTGAAGTTGTTCTGTTTTATTGGTTGTTTTTGATTGTTTTTCCCACTTCTCTGCCGTCCAACAGAGGTGGAGGATTGGGATGTTTTCTTTTGTTCTTTGTTTACCTCCCTATCTCGTATCTTCAGTTCACACTTCTACCGGTCCTGTTTCTCTTCTTCATCTTTTTTCTTTCTTCCTTCTTATCTCAATTTCATGTCCATAACTTCAAGAAATTAAACCCACAGTAGTCACTAATAAAAAAATGTCATACATATATATCAAGTGGAGTACTAAAGCAAAGCTGTAATGCTCATCTTAGGAAAGTAAATCTGTTGGGCTTGTACTTGGTACTCAGACACCAATTCTGAGTAGCAAACTGCTAGACAGGACATGTAAAAAAAATAATTAATTTATCTGCCAATCAGGGTCAGTGGGTGGGACCTGAAGGCTCATTGGCTGGTGTTTAAACATTGATCTTGCTTGAGGAGGAGAATGACAAGGAAGCTGAAGTCGTTTTACACCCTTATTTAAATTAATGCCTGTTGGATTTTGAGTATGGCTTTTTCCAGATGCTTATAATATTGGTAGAATATTTACCCATCTTTTAATGTGGCTGTCTGAATCCAATCCTTCAGTGCTGCATCGGTGTTCCAGTTAAAAGCTGTCCTCGGCACGATGCCTTGTCCCAAACTGATGAAAGAAGACCAGATCGGTCGGAGGTTGTGGTAAAGTAATCAACAAAAGGTTCCATAAATAACGCAGACCTTGTTTAAATAATCCTCCCTTTAATTGATTATTTGTATCCAACCACCAACATGAGCTTCCTCTGCCATTCTCCTCCAAATTGCGCTGGATGAGACAGTAAACATTGCAGCAACAACTCCGTTGGTTGTGTCAGACAGCACTAAAGTTTTGAGTAATGGACCTGGGATCATTTTACAAATATATTCTAAATGACTCAAGATGGCATCCCTTGATAGTTATTATTCCAAGATTATGATTATTCCTCTCAATTTGATCTGCTAGAGTAACTAGAGCAGGACAAAGTTTCTGCACCTCTAGCTCTCAGACTGTCCAGACCAAAAGCTATAGGAGAGACTAGAGCTTCAGGTTTACATGTAAAATCAATGGAGGAGCGCGATGAAGCGCGACTTGGGGTCCCGCGACACTTCAGAAGCAGATTTGCGTCGAGTAAAAGCTTTTCTGCCTGATTTGCGCGAACAATTCGTGCGGACAATTCGTGCTACATATGTGATGTAAAATTCGAGCTGCATTTTATTTGGTGCATTTTGTGCATTCACGCTCATGTCTATCGCTCGAGTTGGAAAAATCTGATCTCCGGCGTCAAATCGCGCCGCAACAACCAATCAGGGGACAGAGTTTCAGTGATTCTGTGACTTTCATGGAGTCACAGCCTCAGCAGGACATGGAGGAAATGGCTAATCAGCGGCATATACAGAGACACAAATAAAAAAATAAACTATTTAGACAGGAATGCTCTTAAGAGGTTTGTGGGTGGCTCTTAAAAGAGCCGTTGTTTCTGTAAAAGCACGTCTTGGCCTAGAAATCAGCCTTGAAACAGCCTCCTCACCTGGTTTCCTGGTAGCAGTTCCCGCACCACATCCCACACTGCTTAAATTTGATAAACTTTTACGAACCGCAGACAGATGGACAGCTGCTCAGAAATGTAACTGGTGTTTCGGCAGGCGAAGCTTGGACCTTCACGGCACAAACTGGGCGAGCAGGTCACGTTCTCCAGGCGGCGAGGAGCCGGTGTTTATGAGAGGCTCGCTGCTGTTTATGGATCCCTCCGGCGTAGCTACACTTTATCCGTAGCTCTCCAAACCCCCAGTGCAGCGGTCCCCGGTCTACCGGAGGCCAGGCCGAACACGTAATCCACTCCGTCCTCCGTAAACTCGGTCCATAATCCACTGCCAGCTGCACTGTAGCCCCAGCTCCGCTGAAGCCCAGGCCGAACACGCAGTCCTCCGTCAGCTTGGTCCATAATCCACCGCAGATGCACTAAATGTTCTTGCTGTGACAGTACAGTACTAGCAACTGCATGACCATGCACCTTTACAAAAAATATTTAGGCTCAGCTTAAAGCAAAGGCGTGACTCTCTGGGCAACACGTTCTAGTACAAAATCATTTGAAAAATTATGTGAAAAGAATGTTTTAATTTTACCCTCATCATGCAGTGCACCTCCATAGCATATGAAGATGTGAGCTCTTATATGTCATGTTTGAGGCTCAACAATAAAATATTTGAATGTTAAGATGAACCTCTGCTCTTATGAAACTTCGCTCTACTTGGCATAGGAACTTTTATAGCCACTCTCCTTGACAGCAGTCCATCCAAATTTTTTATTTAAATTTTTGATATTTTCCTTTGGGCTCAATGATAGGCTGTGCGGTGAACTTTCATCATTATTCCCTTTTTGGAAATAAATAAATAAATAAACTATATGATGGTGCAAATCAAAAGTTATGTACCCCACCCTGGTGCAGCAGAAAACTGAACCTAATACTGAACTTTATTCCAATGTAAAAAAGGGCCCTGGACAAAAGAAACATACATTCTTCCTTTGTGACAGCAAAAAATGTTTCATAAAATACATTTAATTTCAAAATTAAAAATTGAAAGAAAAAAAAAACTTTTTATACATGCCAACATAAACAGCAAGAGAAGAAACTGGGAGACAGTAGCTTTTAAATGAGATAGAAAAGTGCAATATTTAACAATGTTCAAGTAAGTCATCTGAACTCAACTTACTAAGTTACATTTCACTCAGCTATGTCAAGACCATGGTCTTGAAATAATTAAATTATGCCAGTTTTAGTAAAGAGCATGCAAAGTCTTAAAAAGCAAGAAAGCAAGACTTATTTGACCATAAAAACAAAAATATTCATCTACTGGAAAAATCCCACATTGCTAATTCAAGTATTTTGGGAAAAAATGTGTTGCTTCTGAAATATATTTACTTTACCTAAACAAAATACCTTAAAGTTTAGATATGCAACATGAAGATGATGGCAAAATCTAGTGTCTAGGTTGTAGTTGCAACAACAGAAAAATCATTCCAGCCATTTGGTTGCCAGGTTCATTGCAGATACTTCAAGTGACCAGCCTGAAACGTGTCCAGTGAGGAATGTATTTTAGAGGAGTTTAACTGACAGCTAACGTTATCCATGGTAGTAAGTGAGTTACCTTACTGATACAGGAGGAAAGTCACTGCTGAAAATGTTTTAGGTGGATCCATTTAGTGTAGAATTCACCTAAATCTGTGCTCTTCTCTGGTCACTCCTCTCCTGAGATGGATATTGATATCTCCGGGGCTCTGAAGCAGCCGCTTGCCTTGCCAACTCTGCAGTTTTTTCTCAGTGCCAGTCGAGCTGTGCTGACCATGTAGTTGGTCAGAGACCGTATCTGTCAACCCGCAATGGTGGTACAACTGGCTGGTAGTTGTAAAATTAACAACATTGTTGTGCTCACAGAAATTGACATTTTATTATATTTTAATTCATGTATAATTTCTTAAGGAAAAGTACTGTCATTATGCAATCCTCTCAATGCCCCGTGGATGTATTATTTTTATATGTATAGATTTTTATAAAATTATTCTATATTCAACCTTTAATATGAGGTACATTTACAGCTCTATATCATTACAAATCATGTTGATATTATAATTACATTGGGTAAATGGACCTAAAGATAAAAAAAAACATAAATTGAATCTCTAATATGTAACAGTCCTGTTTTAGAATAAAAGTACAAATAACACCACCATATATCAGGCTTTATTTTGTCACATGTAGTGAATTTATTATAAAATATAAACCATATTTGAATTTATAAGTTAAAAACTTAGGGTCCCAGGGAAATTAAAACTTTTAACATATGGAGGTCCCATGTTTGTATGACTTGTTTGTGTGGCTTGTGCATTAGGAAAATAACTCATCAACTTTCTTGTTCAATTGTTCTAATCAGATGCATTTCTTGAAAAAAACATTTGTTGAACCAAAACACACACCTGGGAAGCCCTTAAATGTGTTTTTGTGCTTGTGTGTGTCAGTGGTGACATCCTTACATCATCCTGAACCTGCCAATTTACTTTTTACTTAATTATATTGAGAGTGGAGGGTGGAAGCTGATGCGGTGGTGGTGAGGTACATGAGGTGGATTGGGCATGTAGTGACAAGCAAGTGTTTCCATCAAGAGTGATTACATCTAGGCCTGAGGCCATCAAACAAGAGGTCACAGGTGTTGTGGTGGAAATTAATTAATTCAGAGTGTGTATGTTATGCAGACTATTCCAAAACACAATGCACACTTAATTGGACTTACTAAATTACATAATTTGTTATTTTCCTTTTAGTTGTAACTGTAGTAGTCACTTTGAAGTTTAGAAGAAGTAAACTTGTGTGTGATAAAGGCAATTAAAACTTCATATCTGGATCATGATGAAAAAAGTCAAGAGCTGAGCTGTGAATATGAAGGTAGAAACTGGAAGCAATAACATATACTCTAAATAACATAATATCTAAATCTATTTTCGACTATACTAAACTTATAGTAAATAATATTTGATGCTTGTTATTAGATTGAAAAGAAAGTCATTTCGTGTATAACCTTTACCAAAACCTTCACATGATTCATTTACCTATGAAACCTAATTATTTTTTAAATAAATGTATTCTGACCCAGGTTGTTTCTCTGCCTTGATCTATCTTCACTGCAAATCCAAAAAGTTATGTATATATATTTTACATAAAGTATGACACAAAATCATTTTGAGCCTTTAGTAATATTTGGTAAAACAATATAGGCCTACAATTTTCTGTGAGTTCCAATAGGAAAATTACAGCACTGAGGAGATGTTTTTTTTTTTCCACAACAGAGAGTTTTAACAATGACCTATCGACTTCATTGAATTCAAACAATGTAGCTATGAGATTAAAAGTTGTAAAGTAGTCTTTTTGGAAATGCACAGCTGTGACTGCATTTGTAAAGTTGTTTTTTTGGAAATGCACAGCTGTGACTGCATTTAGACAAATGTTTTTGAGGTAAGAGAAATTTATTATTTTCTTTGTAACCCCGAAGGATTTATGAACAATAGTATTGTCCCAATCAAAGACATGATTGGCAAAACTTTATTAAATCCTGTGCATTTTATTTTGTCAACCTCAAAATATTGTTTTCCTTTACAAGCTGCGTTTTGCTTCCACTTAGAGTAGTGTTTACTATCATAGAAAGTAAGATATTTATTGCCAAATTTTAAATTATTTTCCTTTGCTTTTTTTAACGAGAATCTTCTCCTTGCACTTTGCAGCAGTGTATGTCCTTGTTTGCCTCTAAGGCCATGTCCATACGCAAATCTCAACTTTGGCCGGAGTTTTTAAAAAGCTTCGTTTTTGGTGCCGAACACCTCCGGCTACGTGTGGATAACAGGCCAAACCGTAGAAAAATATCTCCGTTTTGTGAGATACCCGGCTACGTGTGGACAGGGCCGAAGTCACCCAATTATGGCTCCAGGCCACTGATTGACAGTCTGTGCTACTCTTAAAAAAATAGGCTATTATTAAAGTTAGTCCAGTTTTACATTTAAAAAAAAAGTTTTCTAAGGTTGAGCTGGTTTAAACTATCAGACTTTAAGTACTTTATGTTGAGTTATAGTGAATATTGATTAAAAGCTCTGTAAGTTGTGTTACAAACGGCAAAGACACAGTACTGTATGCACAATATGCATAAGTAATTGAAGCCACAAACCCAGGGGCTACTGAAAAAAAAGCACTCTGATGTTAGACATGTTTTCAGTCAATTTTGTTTGACTATTTTTGTCTGCTCCTTTTGCGATTCTTTGCCTGCCTGTTCCCACATGTGAGCAGGTGCTGCACTGAAACTTTTTCCCGTTTTAATCATGTTTAATTGGGTAGATAAGGATATCTAAAGGGAATGTATAATGAGCAACAATGACTAAACAAAATCAAATCACACATAACACACAATTAACAGTTACAATTTTTTCAATTTATAGTCTTCATTATTATTATTATTATCATTTCTGAAATGTAAACATATTTTATTACTCATTTCAAGAAAGGAAACTCATATATACATTTGTTACACATGAAGTGAAATGTGTCATTGCTTAGGGGTTGCTGTGGCTCAGGTGGTAGAAATTCCTCCAGTATGCAGTGGTTTGCTGGTTCAAATCCCTGCTCCTTCCTTCTTGGATGTTGTGTCCTTGGAGAAGACACTTCACCCAACTCCTGGTAGTGGTCAGTGTGCCTCAGGGCAGCGGTGGCTACAGTGGAGATTGCCACCATCAATGGGTGATTGTGGTGTAAAGCGCTTTGTAGTCCTCAGGCAGAAAAAAATTCCATACAAATGCAGCCTTTTACCATTTGTAATTTTGATGAAACACATAATTCAGTGTCCTAGAAAATTAGAATATTGTAAACAAGTTATTTATTGGAAAATCATTGTATCCCACCCTATTTTATCCAACAAAGAAGGCTACACAATCATGGGGAAGACTGCTGACTTGACAAATGTCCAGATGACAGTCACTGATACCTTCAGCTAGAAGGTTAAGCCAATAAATAAGACTGCTCAAAAGACTGATTGTTCACAGAATGCTGTATCCAAGTGTATTCATCAAAAGTTGAGTGAAAGGAAAGTGTGCTAAGAACCTGGGCGAGGACAAAAAAAGAACTACACTGTTGCTCTGTGGTCCAAAATCCTATTTTCAGATGAAAGTAAAGTTGCATCACATTTAGAAAACAAGGTCCTAGACTCTCTAGAAAGAGAGGAGAGGCACATAATTCAAAGTGGATTATGTGTCAGGAAGTCATCGAGCTCAACTATCTAAATTCTCTGACATTATATACCTCTTCACTTTTCCTTGGTGTCCGGTGTGAAGTATTTATAGTCACTGATGATTTGGGATGGTAGTATTGGTACACTTTGTTTTCTGAAGTCCTCAGTCAAGGGAGCTACGTACCAGAACATTTAAGAGCACTTCACGCTTCCTTCCTCTGACAGGCTTTATGGAGATGCTGATTTAATATTGCAGAAAGCACCAAAAGCTGGGTCAATGACCATGATACTGTGCCTGATTGGCCAGCAAACTCTTCTGAAGTCACTCTGTGAAGTATTTTCCAGTGGAAGACTGAAGACACCAGACCGTACAAAGCAAATGACCTGTTGACCATCAAAGTAACCTGGGCTTCCATCACATCTCAGCAGAGCCATGAGGGGAATTGTTCCATACCATGCCACAATGATGCAGTGATTTATGCAAAAGGAGTCAGTGTGCCCCAGTACAGCTGTGGCTACAAACTACAAACCAAACAAAGTATTTAATGCATGAAAAGTAATTTACTTTTTTAGAAGCTCGACATTTCAGTTTAAAATTAAATTATTAGCCCACAATTATGATCCCTCATAATATTGAAATATAGTGATCCCCAAACTGTATGAAGGCTTCAACAGATTCCCGGAATTGTTCTGTGTGCAAAAGAACACAGAACACCACATGGATCGTGTTTTTCTGTTAACTTAGGTTGACCATATTTTCATTTCCAAAAAAGAGGACACTTGGCCAAGACTTTTGATTGACATATTATAAAAAGCCGGAGCACGCCACAGTACAACAAGAAACGGCATTTGGCAGCGTAGCACAGCCTGCTGTACGTTCTGTCTAGACTTGTGCTTTGATATTCTGCAAAAGGTCGCAACAACATACGCAGAGACTGTGCAGTTGAACGAGGATGACGTCAAATGAGAGAAAGGCTGTTGTATTCCATGCATCACCGCAGTAAATTTAACCATCTTAGAGTTGTAATCATTAAATTTCAATAAATGTGTAAAAACCTTTTTTTTTTCAGGAGAATTTTAAATATCTATATCTGTAAAGAATTTGCCATTATTAAATTTAATGTGCTCAAATCAGTGTAAAAACACAACAAGCAGATTTGATTTTTATTTAGATTTATGTATAAAAATTGTAAATGTATATTTGGGCAAACATTTTGAACAGGCAGACATGGAAAGTTATATGTATTACAAATTTGAATTACTTTTCCCCCCAGAAAACTGTACACGTGATTTTATCTGTAAATGTTCAGGCATTTTTTTGTTGTTCTGGGCCATGGGTTAAAAGCATCTGGGTCCAGGCCTGTTGAATGTATGAAGCATCTCCAGCAGCATCAGCAGCACTATGTGCCCAAAATCATCTATTGCAGGTGATGGTGGGTGCCCCCCTTATCAGAAGATTCTGTACAAGTATGAATAAATTTGATTATATATAATTTATAGAAAATCAATCCTTGGTGTTTTTTACGAAATATGTTCACAATAAGGAACAATGAGGACATGAGATAAAGGAAAAGCAAAAAAACAAAATAAAGTAATGTGACATGGAGTCAATAAGATACATGCATGGTAGTAGTATTACTATTAGCAGTGATTCTAGGAAATGAAAACTGTAAAAAAATATTAATACAGGAATACATTTGCAGTGTAGTGAAACCGAAATACTATAATTATAATAATAGATTGATTAATATAGCACTTTAGGAGACCCTCAAAGCCCTCTCAAAATTCCATTATTAATTCACTCTCACATTTACACACTGGTGGAAGCAAGCTACATTAGTAGCCACAGCTGCCCTGGGGCAGACTGACAGAAGCAAGGCTGCCATATCGTGCCATCGGCTTACTGCAGTTGTGATTGCAAATAGTCTTAATCCACATCTGAATCCTGTTCCACAGATCTACATGGAAGCTTCCATTCCTTAAAGGGTTATTAGTATTAGGAGTAATGATTACATAAACTATAAAACCTATTGGAATTAAGCATGCTAAATATTTACAGTGTGGAGAAACTGAAATACTTGTGGTTGTGATGACAAAGTACTTTCTCCCTATTTTATTTACACAGACGTTTTCTCTATTTGGAAGATTTTCTGAGTAGTATTCCTTCTATTATTGACAGAATATAACAATCTGACCTTACTCAGTTTATAGTATTATTTAAACTGTAGAAGCAAAATAAGTTCACTGTCATGATGAACTCAAATTACCTCGTCTACTCCTGCAGCTGTTCTCTTAGCTAAATCTGTTATTCCCAGGTCTGACACAGAAAATGACCTCACATTACCGTAACTCAAAGGTGCAGAGTCTCAGCTTTCAGAATCTGTTTGAATTATGTTTATGGCGCAAATGGTAGAAGAGTTATGGTAATTGAAGTCCCAAAGCCATATCCACAAATGAAATGTCATATCCACTGTTAAAGTGTGCCCTCCTGAAAAATTGAGTTTCAGAAGCTCAACTACTCTACGCAGATAATATATATATGCAGATTACTCCAAAAACCTTGATTTAGATATGCATATAAATGTACTGAGTGGTAGCCTGGAAAAATCCAGACCCTGATCTATTAAGATTAAGGGTCTGGCAACGAGTAATGAAAAAGCCCTAACTCGAGGGGCAGAAACAAGCATGCATTTGAAACTCACTGCACGCAATTGAATAATGCCACGACTAGTCACAACAATACACGGTGTGATGTATGCTTTGCTACCAGCAGAGCTAACTGGTAGAATAAACTGTTGCCATATCCAGTCGGCAAAAATCGCAAAAACGTCCTTTTTGGAAAGGAACGATTTGAGCGCCGCTTTCTGTTCGTCTTTTACATGAAAAGCCAATTCTAACTCGTTCATTGTAGAGGCCAAAGCCTCTCACCACCAGCTTAGCTTGCCTCTGGCCCGCCTACATCAGATACACTGATTTTGAATGGTTCCCCGATATACTCACGTACTGCATTAACAATATCATTGCTTGATGCCAGAATATCCGGAGTTTGCCGGAGTCAAATTCCTTGTATGTGACATACTTGGCCAATAAACTGATTCTGATTCTGATTCTGATTCTTGCGGAGACATTCAAATTGTACTCCTGCAAGACCTCTGGATTTCCAGGGTAACTGAGTCGTCCTCGAGTATTAAGATTAGAAAATTAGTCAGGTTAAGGTTAGTAATGGTCCTTGAACCTAAGGAATAGTGATAAAGCAATTAAGCTAGCAAATCAGACAGAGCTTGATGTCAAAAGGGTTACTTTTCAAACATTTGCTTCAGGTAGTAAATTTGTATTCTCAAAGAAGAAATCCATATTCTCAAATGCATTACACTTTGTGTTTATTCAGATAAACAAAAAAAAACACACAAAAAAACCCTGTAAATATGAAATTTGTAGTGGTGAGCCCACACCAGTCAAAGATTCAATGCAACCATATGCACAGCCTGATTCGACCAACAATCTCAAGGTCAACTCTTTGCAGATGAAACAAGCATTATACCATTTTGGCATTATGTCCAATTGCATACAAAGCTACTGGTTTTTTACGGTCATACGGTTATATTAAGTTACATTCAGCCTGTAAACATGATAATGTAAAACCAAAAATAAAAAGAGAGAAGAGTTCAATAAATATTATGACAACGCCTAGCACAACGGGGCAGATTTCTTCATAGCTCTTGTGCAAATATACAGAAACAGCCATCTAATAGTCAGGGCAGACACACGATTCCACCGCCGCAACACCGTCTCTAAGATGGTGCACAGACAAACATGACCAAACACTAACAGCAACATAACTCATAGGATAACTAAAGAACACAACAACATTTGGAACAAACTATAATTTAAAATTGAGAACTTATACAATTATTACAAACACATTACCTATAAGTCTTTGTGGCGTACAACGTCCCCCGAGCAGTCTGTACACACAGATCATTTGACCATCAGTCAACTATATAAAGATTCGACAATTCTGATTCAAATGTGTGAATCCCTAGTAGGGGACGACCCTAAATTCGTATTTATGATTATTTCAGATTTAGCTTTTTAGAATTCATTCTTGCAGGGAAATTATACACTTCAGTTTTTGTGTGATTTGGTTAATCCAGTAGATTTCAAATGTGCTGTTAAGAACAATGGACCAGCATGCACACATTTGAACCTGAGAATATGTTTTAATTTTTACAGCATCCTTACCCTATAGAAAATAATATTGAATATTTTCTCACAGTTCTCCATTTATTTTAACATATCATTGTATTTGTGTTTATGCCAATTCAGTACAATTGCATCAGATCTTTATATATATAGTTTATCATTTAAAGAGTAAAACTTTGTTTTGTATTTTGATTGGCATGCAAAAATAGAAAATGTCTTGTAAAAACAAATCCTTGGATAAAGGAGCTATATAATAATTTGTAATGGTCGATTAATACAATCGATAAGTTGGTAGAATAATTAGAAAAACAGGACAGCCCTCAATAAAGCAATGTCTTTGTTATGACATTGCTTTTCATGTCATTGCTTTACATATGATATATGAAAATTTTTGACATTAACATTGTTATGAAATTCTTTTTTTGACTGGGATAAAATTATGATGGTTAAAAATGGAAAAGGGGAAAAAAGAGTTATGTGGAGGACAATCAAATCACCAATACAGGTAATTTTATGCTAATTAAATGTTGAATATTTTAAAGGAAATTCTAATTTTTATGTTCTGTTGTCTATCAAAATTACTTTTCTGAGGTTCCATTTATTTTTTGTTCTTACTTTTTGAGTTGAATAATTTAAAAATCTTTAACAATAGCACGATAAGGTCAGGAGGTGGCAGCATTGCACATGATAAAGTTCTGTTCCAGTGTTAATAAAACAAAGGGTTGTGTGAAACGGTGTCTGTTTTTACTCAAAATCTAAACCCATATTGGACTGTCCTGGGTTGTGGAAAAGATTTTTGTTTTAGTCAATTTTTATTGTACTGAATTATTATTATTATTATTATTATTATTAAGTGAATTCCATCAGATATTTTACTGGTGCAGCCCACTTGACTGCAAAGCCTGTGTGAAGTAAATTTAATTATCTGTAATTTGGATTCTGGGTTGCCAGTTATGGATCAGCGGCAGAAGATTCAAGATGACTAGCGAAGACAAGTCATGCACAGTTTGATGATACGCAGATACATATATTTAATTAAAATATTGAGCTTTTTGTAATTGGAAAAAGTCGCTTGAGATATTTTTAGAGCCATTTTTTTTTCTGATTCACTGCTAGCATCGCGGGGTCACATGTGATGGCTCTAGAACCAGGAAGTATGAAAACAGGATGATTGTCAACAATAACTACGTTCCTCTGCAGTTTTCTTAAGGGAAAAAAAAGTGCCAATAACACCAGCCAGCAGAGAAGGAAATATTTTTCAATGTTACCTTCCTTCGAACATAATTAAGACATTAAACTGTGATTATTTCACTTTAAAATCTTAAATAATCACACCTTCACTTTTAAGCAAATAAAAAAAGATATGTATTGGTTTTTCAATGTAGACAATTTGTCTCTATGGAAAAAACAAAATCATTGAGCAATTCATTATTATTTTATTTTTTTTTTTTATTGCCTATCTGAGAAAAAAATAGTATAGTGTAAAAAAAATCATCATCATCCACTTGGAGGTTATAGATTGTATATTTGAGTTTAACACAGAACCGAGCAAATAAAGCAGTATAAGATTACAATAATATTTAATTAAAAAATTAGCATCAATAAAGGCTCATGATTTTCTGCAGGGCTGAAGAGACTTGAATACACAGACACGGTCAGATTAATTGATACCTCAAAGTTGGTATCAACTTTGTTTAGTGCCAATGAGGAGCGCTAAGATAAAGGGAATGTAATTGTGCATCTCAAGTCAAAAATCTAAAATATTTAGTTGCATTATACCTGTTCCAGATAATCATATGTTAATAGAGATTCTTCAAATTTAGTTTAACATATAAAGAAACATTTATTACATTCATAAACACTTTAGGACCACCTTAGCCTGAGATAAGCATGATAATCATAATAAATACAGTGGGGGATATAAGTATTTGAACACCCTGAGATTTTGGCAGTTTTCCAACTTAGAAATTCTGAATTGTGTAGGGGGTCTGAAATTTAAATTGTAGGGGTATTTTCACTGTGAGAGACACCATTTACAAAAATCAGGAAATCACATTGTATGATTTTAAAATATTTTATTTGTATTTTATTGCTGCACATAAGTATTTGAACACATAGAAATCAGCAAGAATTTTGACCTTAAAAGAGCTCTTCCTTTAAAAGTTTACCTTTACTTCACTTGCTTATCTAAATTAGTAACACCTGGCTGAACTTTTTAAAGACACCTGTCCACCCCACAGTCAGCCAGACTCCAACTACTACCATGGGCAAGACCAAAGAGCTGTCAAAAGACACCAGAAACAAAACAGTAGACCCCCACAACAAGGCTGCAAAGGCTTACAGGGCAATTGCCAAGGAGTTTGGTGAAAATAGATCAACTGTTGGAGGAATAGTTAGAAAATGAAAGACGCTAAAGATAACTCTCTCCTTCGGACTTGGGCCCAATGTAAGATCTCATCTTGTGGGGTATCACTGATGATAATAAAAGTGAATAATCGGCCCAGAACTACACAGGAGAAACTGGTCAATGACATGAAGAGAGCTGGGACCACAATTTCAAAGGTTATTGTTAGTAGAACACTACGCTATCATTTTAAAATCATGCATTGCACTGATAGTTCCCCTGCTCAAGTCGTCTCATATCTAGGCCATCTGAAGTCTGCTAATGACCATCTGGATGACCCAAAGGACACGAGGGAGAAAGTCATGTGGTCAGATAAGACCAAAATAAAACTTTTTGGGCTAAACTTCACTCATCGTGTATCACGCAAAAAGATTATGAGTTGCATCCCAAGAATAACATCCCTACTGTGAAGCATGGGGGTGGAAACATTATGCTTTAGGGTGGAGGGGACAGGATGACCGGACTGTATGAAGGAGATGATTAATGAAGCCATGTATTGGGAGATTTTGAGCAAAAACCTCCTTCCCTCAGTAATAGCATTGAACATGGGTCAAGGCTGGGTCTTCCAAAATGACAATGACCTAAAGCACACAGCCAGAATAACCAAGGAATGGCTCAGTAAGAAGCATATCAAGGTACTGGAGAGACCTAGCCAGTCTCCAGACCTATATCCAATAGAAAATGTTAGGATGGAGCTGAAACTCTGTTTCTCAGTGACAGCCCCGAAACATGACAGTTCTGGAGTAGCTCTGTCTGGAGGATTAGGGCAAAATTCCTGCTTTGGTGTGTGCAAACCTGGTCAGAATTACAGGAAATGTTTGACTTCTGTAATAGTAAAACAAGGGCTTCTGAACCAAATATTAACACTAATTTTCTAGGGTATTCAAATACTTATGTGCAGTAATAAAATAAAAATAAATTATTTTAAAATCATACAATATGATTTCCTGTGTTTTTATTTTTTTATTATGCTGTCTCTCAGATTGGAAAGGCACCTACAATGTGAATTTCAAACCCCGCCATCATTTGTAAGTAGGATAATTTGCAAAATCGCAGGTTGTTCAGATACTTCATCGCTATTGGACTGCCAAAGCTGGACTGGATTCTTCTAAAGATTATAGATAATTAACAATACATTGTAAAAGTCTAGTGTGTCATTTCCTATGTTTAACTAACCATTTGTCAGGTTAATTAAACTTGTACCCTTCCATCTTTTAGTCCTGTTTTATTCTTTCAATATTCATCATATCAAGTGAACCCAGTAACATACTAATATATATATATATATATATATATATATATATATATATTGTTTGAATTTGGCATATTAGTTATGCAAGTTTCATTTGAAATTATATTATGAAACTTTTCTGAAGTTTATTAAGATAACAAAGCAACTTTGTGGTGAAAGAAAGCTGTGTACAGACACATTGTCTCCAGTGGTCAGACTCATTTAAATCATGATGCAACAACCCTGAAGAAAAGTTTCCAATGCAAACTATAAGGAGATTATGTTGTTAAGATGGAAGAACTGTGAACTCTTCAGGGGGTTCGTCATCTTGTTATTGGAAAGAGGATGTACAGTTAGTCACAATCATGCCTAAGGCACATGCACTGTTTGTGTTCTTCTAAATCAGTTCCAATGAGACCTATCCAAGAGTCTAAGGTATTTAATAAATTAAGAGACCTCTGTAAAAATATTAAACAACAATTTTATTTTAATTAATAAAGGGATTTAGAGGCACATCAGATGCCAGCTAAACATCCCTTAGGATGGTAAAAGAGAAAAACATAAAATTAAATATAGCATGGCTCCTTCCTTTACAATAACAGTTGTGTTAAATTGTTTATTTTGATCAGTTGACAAATGTCTAAGTTTAATTCCCTTATCGGTCTCCAGATTTCAAAGGGAAGTGACATGTTGGGTAAAGTAATAAAAAATACTGTACATGTTAAATGTCAATGCTTATCCACATTTGAAATGAACTAATAGTAGGCCCATAAACACATTAAGAAATTTTACTTACCTCATGTGTAGGGCATTAAACAAATCTGTCTGTTACAAATACATGAAATCTAATATGCTGTCGGCAAACGTTTAGGAACTTCAAAACTCCAAGCGCATAAAAAAAAACGATTTTACTCTCAGCCCTTAATCTGAAAATAATATGGCCTTCACCAGGTTCTTTTTATTTATATTCACCCTTAAGTGCAAGAAACTACACTTAAGAATTTTTTACCAAGCCATTATGAAATAAAGATTAAAATTATAAAACAGAAAAGTCTTTGAAAAAAAACCAAGATAGAGACTAAATATGTAAAGCCATAGAATTAAAGGTGTTTTCCTCTTCTCATTACCTGTTAATCATATATGCTTGACGTTGAATAGCAAACCCCTGGCCCCTAAACGTGAACAACTGGAAAATCTATTAATAGACTCAAATATTGATTATCTTGGACTGACAGAAACATGGCTAACCAGCTCGTCTCCAGATACTGTAAAAAATATGCCTGGATATAATACATTTAGAAGAGATCGAGCCGAAGAAACGGTGGGGGTGTCTTATTACAGTATATAGTATGTCAGATACACCCTAAAATACAAAAAAAATACACAATTTTTTTTTAAATTGCACAAACATGCACTAATCCAACCAATAACTAATTCAATTAATCCATCTTTTAAAAACATGATTATATTCTTCTAACCAAATCAAGTCTTTTTAATCTCTCACCAAAGGCGCTGCTCTGGTTTCAGTCTTATCTTTGTGACAGAAAACAGTTTGTGTCCTTTACATTCTATGATTTTGTCTCACATGGAATACTGTGTAACTTCCTGGTCATTTGCTGCTGGTGCAACATTCAAACCCATAGAATCCCTTTTTATAAAAGGGATTTTATAATAAAAAACTTTTTAATAAAAATACTTAATAGGAAATAATTTATTTTTCACCACTGCTTTGTCTTAGATAAATATAAACTTCTTAATTTTAGTAACTTTGTCAATCAGTCCCTATTGAAATTCCCCCTGAACAATTTACCAACTGGAATAGATTGATATGTACCGTTATTTGGGGAAATAAAAAGCCAAGGATTAGAGTCAAGACACTACAGCTTCCTAAAGGGAAAGGTGGGAGAGCCCTGCCATGTCTGGAACATTATTATAAAGTGGTACAATTACGTTCATTGGTATGTTTGTGTGGTCCACTGTATGAAGCTAAATGGAAGAGCTTGGAACAAAATCAGATTGAGATTCCTCTCCAAACCCTCTTGGGTGATAGAACGTTACTAATGTGGTAATATTTTTGCTGATCATTTGCATATTTTTTGGGAATGTCCTCTTGTAACCACATTCTGGGCAGACGTGATGGTGGAGATCGGATTGACAATCAGCCTAAAGATATATTTTGATTTCAGCACAATATACTTGATGAAACAGGAGAGATACTCATTACAAATTTTATTGGTGAGCTGTAAAAAAGCTATAACTAGACAATGGCTGAAAAAAGAACCACCTTTAACATCTGATTGGAGAGACATAGTTCAGGAAACATAAATAATGGAAAAAATACTGGAGAAAATTGACAAACTATATCAACCATTCGTGATATTATTTTCAAGATTATTACTCTCATGGTTGCTTTCCTCATTTTCCCTCGTGTATATCTGAAAAGGGCTTTAACAGATAAGAATCAATAAAAAGAAAGGACATGGTCAAAATGAATTAATCTGTACCATGAAGGACTCAATGGCTGAAGAATATGGACTGCTATGAGGGTCTTTAAAACATGTACATGGATCTTATTTTATATAACCTAAGTTGTACCCCCCCCCCCCTTTTCCTTCCTTTCTTGGTTTTTCAAATATTGTACTGTGTAGAACTTATTTACTCACTTGCCTAATGATGACCCTATCTGTTATTCTGTCTTATGTTAGCCTGAGTTATCTGTGTTATGTTTTACAAAAACTTTGTAAAAAAAAAAGAAAGTAAAAACAGAAAATAAGTATAAGACATAAAAAGCATAAAACATTAAAGAAAATAAAAAGCAATTAAGCACCATAACTGTTTACTCCAAGGCAGCTCTAAATGGATGAGTTTTAAGTTTTGATTTTCAAGCATCTCATCATTTGAGAAGCTTTGCTGTTGTCAGGAAAGTTGCTTCTCCAAGTTTGGTTTTGATTATAGGAATGATTAATAGACTATAGACTTTCTGAGATCCCAGACCCCCTCAATAAAACAAAACTGAACAAAAATGGTTATTTTGTGTATGTAGAAAATGTTTCAGATCTTTGAGTTCATCTCATAAAGAGAAAGGTTTTGCATTTAAATTGTTGTTCAGTGTATGCAATCTTAGGGAGGCATGTAACTGATTGGAATGAAATCTTTTTCTTTTTTGCAAAAAGCTTTAACAAGGTTTTTGTGAATGGTATGCATGGCTTCACTCTAAAAAAATCATACCTATATAACCCTTTAAGCTTTTAAGTTAAATATTTTAGTCAATCCCATGGAAAATATAATAGCCAGTACTTCAAACATGCCAGTTAGTCTGTGCTTTAAATTCTCATTTTATTTCCTGCTGACACATTATTATTAAAGCTGACATTTTCATATGTAAAACAATGCAACCCAACAATAGTTTTGGGCACATTAAGAACCAGTGGGATAACATAGATAATTCATAATTTGTATTTAAGTATTTTCATTATTAATAAAGTTAAAAACCAAAATGTATCGTTATTCAATCAAATAAAAATTTGATGATCATCATCATTACTTATTTGTGTAAACTTAATGCTAGTTTTTCAATTCTGTCAGCAGCAAAAATGACAACGCATATTATTCTGATATTATATATAGTAAATAAAGAAATCTGGAAATAATTATCCACAAAAGTAAAATAAAATATTGTCATATTATTATTGCAAGGTCCAACCAAGGCCATCCCACACACGTCTGATTGGTCAATATGAAGTGCATCCTGCTGTGATTTATATTAATTAACATAACTCTTAACTTGGATGGTTCTTCCCTGCTTTGAACCAGTCAAATGAAAATGTCATCAGTTAAAACAATACTTATTATTTTAGGTCTCCTAGACCCATATTTCACATTGGGGGAGCCTTCTTATCACTGTCAGCTACGGGGAAGTCCAGAGTTTCCTGTACTGTTTAAAGAAGGAGATGTGATGATCGGAGGAGCCTTTTCCATCCACAGCAAAATCACAAAACCTTCATTTTTCTTTGCAGATAGACCAACAGCTTATAAATGTAGCAGGTAATTTTGAATTCTAATCAATAATTTTCATAATTTTCTTCTCTATGAGAAAAGAATATTGCACTTTTACTTCTATTTTTATTTTTTTCAGTATTAACCTAAGGGAGTTTCGATTTGCCCAGACAATGATTTTTGCTATTGAGGAAATAAACCAAAAAAGAGATATTCTTCCTAATATTTCTATTGGATATCGGATTTATGACAACTGTGCATCAACCTTAGCCTCAATGCGTGCAGTAATGGCTCTGATGAATGGTGATGAGTTGACATTGGGAAATAGCTGCTCTGGACAATCAGCTGTTCATGCTATTATTGGAGAATCTGAATCTTCTTCAACCATTGTTCTTTCCCGCACCGCTGGACCATTTCAAATACCAGTGGTAAGAGTGATCATTATATTTTTTCTTTTATTATTCTATTTTTATTATTTACCTGCTGTAGTTTTGTGTTCTGTATCAACAGATAAGTCATTCAGCCACATGTGAGTGTTTGAGCAACAGGAAGGAGTATCCCTCTTTTTATCGAACTATTGTCAGTGATCTCTATCAAAGTCGTGCTCTTGCACAGCTGGTCAAACGCTTTGGCTGGAACTGGGTCGGTGCAGTGAACAGTGACAATGACTATGGTAACAATGGGATGGCCATCTTTCTTTCAGCGGCCCAAGAAGAAGGAGTTTGTGTGGAATACACAGAAAAATTTGACAGAGCAGAGCCAGAGAAACTCCTAAAAGTAATAGAGGTAATCAAAAAGAGCACTGCTCGGGTCATTGTTGGATTTTGTTCCCATGTAGAAATGAATAACCTTCTGGAGCAGTTGAGTCTCCACAACATCACAGGACGCCAGTTTATTGGTGTAGAGGCCTGGATCACTGCTGACAGCCTTGTGACTCCTACTAGCTTTAGTGTGCTGGGAGGTGCATTAGGCTTTGCAGTACAAAAGGCCAATATCAGTGGGCTGGAAGATTTTGTAGTTAGAGATTTTTGGGAAAAAGAATTTCCGTGCAATGAGACAAAGACAGAAAGAGTTCTAAAAACTTGCAAAGAGAATCCAGATTTGTTTCAACTTAAAGGTTATGATGATGATTTGGAAACGTTGAGATACCCTACTAACATTTACAAAGCCATCTATGCAGTAGCACATTCTCTGCGCAGCATATTGAAGTGTTCAGAAAATCAAGGGTGTAATAAAGCTAAGGATGTCAAGCCTTGGGAGGTATGAAACACTGACTAGCATTAGCCCCGTTGTTGTACATTTATTCCTAACTATGCTAACAAAAAGTGATGTCTGCGGCTCTTTAGGTAGTAGAGGCCCTAAAGTATGTGAACTTCACTATTAAGAATGGAGAAAGAGTGTGGTTTGATCATACTGGAGCAGCTGTCAACAGATATGAATTGGTGAACTGGCAGCATAGTTCAGATGGATCCATTCAGTTTAAACCAGTTGGTTTCTATGATGCCTCCCTTCCCTCTGACCAAAGGTTTGCCCTTAACACAGAGGCCATTATTTGGCCTGGAGGAGGTAAAGAGGTAAAAATCTGACTATATAAAATAAGGTTAGAAAATCTGATCACAATTTTGTCATAAATATATATATATATATATTTTTTTTTACAGTTACCAGTTTCAGTTTGCAGTGAAAGCTGTCGTCCAGGAACCCATAAAGTTCTTCAGAAAGGAAAACCAGTGTGTTGCTTTGACTGCATAGCATGTGCAGCTGGGGAATTTAGCAACACCACAGGTACCAGAGAGCAAAATTACACCAACATGCATACACTCTTTACATCCTACAGTGTGTGTATCATGTTCAAAATAGCTGTTACACAGTCACTTATTAACGATATTAGAATGTGTCTTATGTAATCAGATTAATAAAATGTATTTTCATTACAGATTCTAATGACTGCAAAAAGTGTCCTGATGCATACTGGTCCAATCAGAACAGAGATGCTTGTTTACCAAAAAACATTGAGTTTCTCTCTTTTACAGAAGTCATGGGCAAAATACTGGTTATTTTCACCATGTGTGGCTTGCTGCTAACTTTAATAGTGGCCACACTGTTTTTAATCAATAAGGACACTCCACTGGTGAGAGCAAACAACTCTGAGCTTAGCTTTCTGCTGCTCTTCTCTATATCTCTGTGTTTCATGTGTTCTTTAACTTTTATTGGCCAGCCCACTGAGTGGTCCTGCATGCTGCGACACACAGCATTTGGAATCACCTTTGTCCTCTGCATCTCTTGTATTCTTGGGAAAACAATAGTGGTTCTAATGGCCTTTAAAGCTACACTTCCAGGTAGTAGTGTGATGAAATGGTTTGGGATTGCAAAGCAGAGACTAACTGTTTTGTGTTTTACGTTTGTACAGGTCATAATTTGCATTATGTGGTTAACAATAAATCCACCCTTTCCTTATAAAAATATGAATTACTATAAGGATAAAATAATCATTGAGTGTGCTCTGGGATCACCTGTTGGGTTTTGGGCTGTATTAGGATACATTGGACTCCTTGCTTTACTATGTTTTGTCCTAGCGTTCTTGGCCAGAAAGTTACCAGATAGCTTCAATGAGGCTAAACACATCACTTTCAGTATGCTGATTTTCTGTGCAGTCTGGCTAACCTTCATCCCAGCTTATGTCAGCTCGCCTGGGAAATTTACTGTAGCTGTTGAGATATTTGCTATTCTAGCATCAAGTTATGGAATACTGTTTTGTATATTTGCCCCAAAATGTTTTATCCTTGTTCTAAAACCTGAGTTGAACACAAAGAAACACCTGCTTGGAAAAACACAATGTTAATAACTCTTATATGATACGCAATGTTTTCTTAAGTTTTTTAAAATTAGCTGTTTGTTATTGTTGTAGGACCTGTATATCTATTCACCAAAATTAAAAAGACATCTTTCTTGTGACGTCAAATAATATATTTTTTTATAAATAAAAAAAAACATAAAAAACGCACTAAAGTCAACTTAAAGTTTCAACTCATTACTTTAATGATATTAAAAACATTTAATAAATTCGATTATTATTCAGGTTAAAAAAAGCCATAATCTATTTTAAGTATTGTGGCAGACATACTGATATTTTAAAAAGTTCATAATCCTTTGCCCTCTAGAGGCGGTAAATCTGGTTCATTTTAATGATTCAGGTTAACAGCTGGGTCAAAGCTTGATTTCAGATTTTCAAACCGAAATTAAGAATTCAATTAACTAATTCATTTTGGCTAGCGTATAAGAAGCAGCAGCATGCATTAGCACTCATAGGATCTAGGTTAAACTTGGACTCATTCATTATTTGAATCATTCATTCAATAAATTCAAGAACTAACTGGCTCTTCTGCATTCTAATCAGGTTAACAGGACCTATGACAAACAGGCTCACGGAATGTAAGATGTATTATCTTAGTAAACAGTATGCATGGTGTGCCACACATATTTTACACCAGACCTTCCTAAAGGATAATGTACCAAACATCTCAATCTATAAGACCTTTTAAAGCAAATTAAGTAAATGTTCTGGAGTACTATGAATTTAATTTATTAAATTGTCTGCTCCAGGAAACAATGGTTTTGTGCTGCGCTGAACAAAATTCAAGTGGAGCCAAGCTCTTGGTTTGGTATTTAGATGTGAGCAGTTCAGTGAAGTTCGTTGTTCTTAATTTAAGTTTAAATTTATTTAAGTTTAAATTTATTTAAGTTGAAATTTATTTAACTTGAAATTTATTTAACTTGAAATTTATTTAACTTGAAATTTATTTAACCGTATATCACAGTGCACTGTGCAAGAGTGAAAAACCTAACCAAACCACTGACTTCTTGAAGCCTGTTCTCAGCCACCACTATTGTTTACATGGTTTTTACAATGGCTTAATAAGTAATCGACATTTGTTAAGCCATTAGAGGCAGGGTATATATGAGAGTACTCCAAAACCAAGTAAAAAGCAGCCAGTCAGTGTGGAAAATGTCCTCTCCTTTGTTTTTTTCTATTCGTCTATTGTTTATTTTTTTTAAAAAGAGAAAATTGGAGCTTTATAAATAAAGTATAGCCAATCTCTCTCTCTCTCTCTCTCTCTCTCTCTCTCTCTATATATATATATATATATATATATATTTTTTTTTTCTTTTTCTATTCTGCCTCTTTTGTGATGTGTTCTGCACCTGTATCGATGTTGTCCTAAATCTAGATCCAGAAGGTTCAGAGAAGACTCCAATGAAATTTTAGCATACATACACTCTGAAAGTCCCTTTAGTGTCATTCAATCAAAATTCAATTTAAATTAAAGTCAATATTTTACTTATCAATCTCAACAACTTCATACTTGTAAATGACATTAATATACAGCAATAGGCTGTAAAAATACAATATCCTTTGAATATATATTCTGGAATCATGAACAAGAGTGAAGGATCTGAACAGACCAGTGACTTATTGAAGCCTGTTCTCAGCCACCACTGTTGTTTACATTTTTTTTTTTTTTTTTTACATTTTTAATAAAAAAACAATAATATAACAACGGTATCGATGTGTAGTCATTATTCTGACAACCCTAATTAAAACTGTATTATTTATTATAATTTATTATTAAAATCCAGGGCAATTATTCTCCTTCAGGAATAGCTGGTAAATATAGCATGTCTTTGTAAAGTTAATTGCATACAGATTCTCTGTCAAAATGTCAGAAGTTTGTTACAAACCATTAGAGGTAAAACAACATGATGAAATCCATTTAACACACCAGACAGGGCAGGGGGTAAAGTTTTGGAGAAGTATGGTGAGGTTAGATTATAAACAATTTCGCAAGCTTCCAACATTACTGGTTTAACTTCAAGCCTACCATGACATCATGGTTCACTTACTCTGAAATGCCAGATAGGAGGAGTATATATAGGAAAAACTTGTTGGGCCCTTTAATTAATTGGTGTCAATTTATTTCATCATATCATTGTTACCAACCGTAACTGGTAGGATTAGGCCTAACTTTATGTCTGTGTCAGTTCTCCACACATTCATTTAACATTGGTTAAATGAAGGAGTTTTGGAGCAGATAATGCCTTATTAAAGGTGTCAAATCTCCTACCCCAATTGACTCCTATTATATAGATATATGCTGATCTCGACTGGATATAAACTTCACCCAAAGGAATCCAAGAGGCTCCAAACTTGTATTAGGAACATAATATTTGCGAAAAATAAAGTCCAGGTTGAAAAAAAACAAACAAAACAAAAAAACATATCCTTCAGTGTGCGCATTAGCATGTGATGTCATCTGGCAACATCTAACGAGTTTCTAGATCAATTTCAGCTACTTTCTGTTGGAGGCAGTTGGCAACACTGGAGTCTAGACCAGCAAGATTAGAAAAGGCTTGACACAAATCATCATGCTGCCCCAAAAAAAAAAATCAGGCCATCAAAAGAAGAGAGTAAAGAAAAAGAAAGAAGGCAGAATGAGGGGAGACAGCTGTTGACTGTTTTCCTTTCGAGAGGGGAACTAGTTTGCTTGTTGTAATGCAAAGTCCTATTAAATTTAACATGTGTAGCCTACACATGTGAAGTCTTTAGCTTAGTTGCCAACCAAGCTTTGTGGCTGTAAGCATAAAGACAACTAAAGTATGGGCCTATTGCCCAGCTAACGTTTAGTTTTCGGCCTCACAGACATGAAATAGCACGGTCTGTTGAGTTGTATTAGGCTATGTTAGCCAATGGAATTAGCCTGGTAGTAGGGAAAACATTTGCTAACTACTAACCATGAGATGAGGTTTAGCTTAATGTGTTAAGCATATGAGAACAAGTTGTCTTGTTTATTGGGATCAATGACAAAAATTCTCATCAATACATTTAGATCCGATTGATGCATAAAACGTTATTTGTGATTTTTTATTTTTTTATAAATGCCACTCTTTTCCTCATGTGCCTAATAGGGCCCACTGACATTTTGCGTCTACAGGGCCCAGAATTTAGTGCTACACCCCTGGATATTAGGTGACAGTGTCTGAAATTGAAAGGTAGTCCTCGTCATTGTTGGGTCACACACAGCCATAGGGTGGTGCTAATCTGCATTCTAGTTCCACAGGAGAAGAAAAAAACCCACTTCAACAGGAAGTGGGGGGACCAGAATCTATATATGGACCTCTCCGCCGGAAGTTAACTCTCCAGTCATAGCCATGGCTGGGCGGAAAGACTCACTTCCTTTGCTGGCGAGGGAAGAGACACATGAGTTTCTGGGAGAAACCCACTGCAAGGGAGTCAAAGACTGCCGATACTAGGTGAATCGCAAACACTGATGAAACAAACCCATTGTTCACCCTCAAAGCCTGCCGAAACCTTCCCTGAGTTACAGACCTTTGTGAGAGGAGAAACAGGAGCTGACCCACCCATGCAGTGGACTGACCTGACCAGCCGAAGCCGCATTCATTCGCCGCCACAGAGCCGATAAGAGGTGAATGCTGTTTTGGAGAACTCCAAAAGGTACAGTTTCAGTGAGTGCCGGAGCCGATCACTACGTAGCTGAGCTAGAAACAAGGACACTGTGAGTCGTTTCTATGAGTAATATTTTATCTGCTGTTAGAGACAGGCAGTCAGACTGTCTGTGGGTTTAACTAGTGTTTCAAAATATTTTCCAAACAAAGAGACATTTTAAACCCTGCAATTTGAGTTACTCAATCCAACAGAAGTTTCCCTTTCTTTGTTTAATTAATAAATGTACTGGAGTGACTCCAAACAGCACCACGTGCATTACCGGTGTGCTGCATTCTAAGATAAGCCCACATGCTTGGTTTAGGCCTACATTTCATGACAAAAGTGCTATTGACTGTGTTCAAAATAGAGAATGGTTTAAAGTAGATTGTTTAAGAACAGAAACTTATCTTATTAGCCATGTTTGAACCCACCTAAATACATCAAAATACTGGAATTGGATTGTTTACTGCCATGATCAATCAAAGAATAGAAGTACTTTTCCAAAAGTTAATTACTTCTTATCCAGATCATTTTATACAAAGAATTACTTAATCCAAAGAGTGTTTAATTTTTCCTTACATTGTTTATTGGTTAAGACATAAATCATTTATGCTAATTAGTTAAACTAATCACCATCAGTCAACTAATTTAGCTTTCATTCCAGCATTGCAAAATAAGAGTTGGTCTTTAAAGTAGATTCAGATCCAAATTCCTCCAGAACGGTGATATCAGAATTTATGTTTTCTATTTTATCACATACATATTTTTACTATTCATTGCGTTGTTTTATTTTTGTTTATTAATTTATTTTAATCAGTCGTGTGTTTGTTACTAGCCTGGGTGATTAAATGTTTGTCTTATTTTTCATCTTTTCTAAATGAACTTTTGTATTTTGGAAAGTCACTGTCAATTGTTCTGCATACATGGTGGTGGCAAGGTGCATGTTCAACAAACGTCTAGAACTCATTCCTTCATCTTATTTATTCACCTCAGCCTCACCTAGGCAAGTGCTAAACTATTAGAGACTGACATATTTGGCTATTGATAGAGTTCCTGACTTGCCAGGTGATGTCCCGTTCATAATAATTTCTTTTTGACAGAGTCTAACGACTTTGGAAAAAGCTTAAAGGAGCATGGGGCAGGATTTCTTAAAAAAAACTAAACATGAATGTCCAGGTTGTTAAGTAAATGAGTAATGAAGCGCTTTAAACCAAAAATAATTAGGCTGTTTACATGTCGTTCTATGTTCTTAAGCAGGCTATTTGCACCAAAATATGCTGCAGTTCGGACCCCAAATCTCCCATGCTGACCTAGGGATGTGACGTAAGTCGACCCTGCTAGTGCGTTCCCAGCAGCTTCAACAGGAAAAACATTGCGACTCGCGGCTCAATCAGCTGTAGAAATGGATTCTCCTGCAACCGGCAAACAAGCAAACATGACTCAAAGCATGCTAAAAGTGGGACTAAGAAGCTTTTATTAGCAGCTTCTCGTCAGTCAAGAGCAAAACATGATAAAAGTCAGACAGAAATCTGGATATATCTGATTCAGTTCCACACTGGAATGTCTGTTCACCCTTCGAAATCTATGTGTGCCCATAGTATCTGTAGAAGCGTTTACTTACTTTGTCGCTCGACATGGTGCTTGTTTTCATTATACTGGTATATACGCAGTGGTTTGACAGTATGTCGCTGTTTTTCTTTTTTTTTTTCTAAGAGTTTGTGCTCACTCCCGTGACGGGTGCTGCAGTTACTTCCAGCGCCGGCCGTGTCGCTCATGAGTTTTGTTTTTTTCATCCTACCCCATGCTCCTTTACCATTGTGCAGAAATTGTAGATATAGTTCTTGCTGTGTGTTTCAAGGAACATGTTAGCCCTAAAAGCATCCTAGTTATCGCATACTAATGCAAAATTCCTTTGAAAAAGACTTGAGGACCAACATCATAAGCCTCCTTCAGATCCCAAAACCATGTTAGAAGTGCACAACCGGACTATGGTGGTCTCACCACAAGTTCATTGAGGGCAAACATCTGCTCCACTGCTACAAGTGTTTTCCAAGTTCTCCATATAGCAAAAAAAGAGATGCTTACACCAGATAAGCTTTATATCTTAAGCATCACTGGATGAATGTTGTTTAAAGGTGGAGTTCGCTGCCGGGAATTGATTTGTCTACTCTGGTAAGTCCTGCCATGCAAATGGGCTAAATACCCCAGTCCCACCCTACACCCCAATCATATGCTTTTAGTAAAACTTTTATTCATTATTCTGACTAAATATATGGTCAGATTTAGATGAGTAGAAATTTTATCTGAAACTTTCCTGACTTTGGAAGCTCATAACAATGATGCCTGACTTGAATAGGATGTTGTTTTTTGAAGAATAGCTTAAAATAAAATGAGCTTCTGTGGAATGTAATGTTTATGAAGGAACAGAGCCACTTAAAAGCCCTTAGACACTGTGATCAATATGATCGTAAACTAAAACACTGCTTCAGTTGCATTCATTTTTATTGTCCATCATATTTGATAGCTTATTAAGAAGCAGCCAACTGTCCACGTGTTACCTACCAAACCACAATTATCTCAGACAGTAAAGCTATGCCACCCTACAAGAATGGCCGTCCCACAATTTTCTGATTGGGTAATGCAAGGATAAAGATCCTTGCTGTTTGTTACAGTGATAAACAACGCTGTTGACTTGGGAGACTCTTTCTTATTAGGATACACCGGCATAGAAATGTCATTATTACTTAGCATCTTTATTTTTGTGGGTCTCCTGTTAGCACACAATGCAGTTGGGGAACCTGGTTCTCTCTGTCAGATAAGTGGAACTCCAGAGTTTCCAGTACTGTCGAAAGAAGGAGATGTGACGATTGGAGGTGTTTTTTCTATCCACAGCAAAATCACACAACCTCCACTGTTCTTTACAGAGAGACCAACAATACTTATGTGTACTGGGTAATTATTAAACTATACACAAAATATTACACTAACTTTACGTCTTTCTCAGCAGAATTTTTTGTTGTGCTTTTTTTCAGCATTAACCTAAGGGAGTTTCGATTTGCCCAGACAATGATTTTTGCTATTCAAGAAATTAATAAAAGTAAGGATCTTCTTCCCAATATTTCTATTGGATATCGGATTTATGACAACTGTGCATCAACCTTATCCTCAATGCGTGCAATAATGGCTCTGATGAATGGTGATGAGTTGACTTTGGGAAATAGCTGCTCTGGACAATCAGCTGTTCATGCTATTATTGGAGAATCTGAATCTTCTTCAACCATTGTTCTTTCCCGCACTACAGGACCATTTCAAATACCGGTGGTAAGAGTGATCTTAATAATTATTTGTTTGTATTATGTGCAGAGCTTTTTTATCTGTTGTAGTTTTGTGTTCTGTGTCAACAGATAAGTCATTCAGCCACATGTGAGTGTTTGAGCAGCAGGAGGGAGTATCCCTCTTTTTTTCGAACTATTGCAAGTGATCTCTATCAAAGCCGGGCTCTTGCACAACTGGTAAAACACTTTGGCTGGAACTGGGTGGGAGCAATAAACAGTGATAGTGATTATGGCAACAATGGAATGGCCATCTTTCTTACAGCAGCCCAAGAGGAAGGAGTTTGTGTGGAATACACAGAAAAATTTGACAGAGCAGAGCCAGAGAAACTCCTGAAAGTGGTAGAAGTAATAAAAAAGAGCACTGCTCGGGTGATTGTTGGATTTCTTGCCCATGTTGAAATGAATAACCTTCTAGAGCAGTTGAGTCTCCACAACATCACAGGACGCCAGTTTATTGGTGTAGAGGCCTGGATCACTGCTGACAGCCTTGTGACTCCTACTAGCTTTAGTGTGCTGGGAGGTGCATTAGGCTTTGCAGTACAAAAGGCCAATATCAGTGGTATAGAAGATTTTTTAGTTAGAGATTTCTGGGAAACAGAATTTCCGTGCAACGAGACAAGCACAGAGAAAATTAAAAAAACTTGCAACGCAAACCAGGATTTAAAGGAGCTTAGAGATGACAAAGATGATGTGGCAGAGCTAAGGTACTCCAGTAATATCTACAAAGCCATCTATGCCATAGCTCATTCTCTAAACAGCATCTGGAAGTGTTCAGATACTCAAGGGTGTAAAAAGACTATGGAGGTTAAGCCTTGGGAGGTAGAGAAAAATAATAATGACTGTAATGTTTGTCTAAAGATGCCTAACAAACAATGCTGAAAAAAAATATGTTTTATGTTTTTTTAGGTGGTAGAAGCTTTACAGCATGTGAACTTTTCTATTAAGAACGGAGACAAAGTTTGGTTTGATCATACAGGAGCTGCGGTTGCCAGGTATGAAGTGGTGAATTGGCAGCGTGGAACTGATGGATCAGTTCAGTTTAAACCTGTTGGCTATTATGATGCTTCACTACCCTCTGGCAAGCGGTTTGTTCTTAACAGAGAGGCTATAATGTGGCCAGGCGAAACTAAGGAGGTAAAGATCTTCCTTGATAATATTATCTCATTACACAAATGTCAATAACAGATTATTTAAAAATACACTTTTCATTATTTTATTATTACAGTTACCTGTTTCAGTTTGCAGTAAAAGCTGTCATCCAGGAAGCCATAAAGTCCTTCAGAAAGGAAAACCTGTATGCTGCTTTGACTGCATACCATGTCCAGTTGGAGAGTTTAGCAACACAACAGGTACCACAGACCTCATTAATAGTAATATGTGCACGCTCTTTGCCTGCCACAGTGTGTGTATCATTTTTAAATTAGCAATTACACAGTCATTTCTAAACCTTATAAGGGTGCAACTGACTGAATTGCAATAATTAATTAAAAAACATTATTTGTATTACAGATTCTATTGACTGCAAAAAGTGTCCTGATGCATACTGGTCCAATCAGAACAGAGATGCATGTTTACCAAAAAACATTGAGTTTCTCTCTTTTACAGAAGTCATGGGCAAAATACTGATGTTTTTCACTTTATTTGGTGTTCTGCTAACTTTAATAGTGGCCACACTGTTTTTAATCAATAAGGACACTCCACTGGTGAGAGCAAACAACTCTGAGCTTAGCTTTCTGCTGCTCTTCTCTTTATCTCTGTGTTTCTTGTGTTCTTTAACTTTTATTGGCCAGCCCACTGAGTGGTCCTGCATGCTGCGACACACAGCATTTGGAATCACCTTTGTCCTTTGCATCTCTTGTATTCTTGGGAAAACAATAGTGGTTCTAATGGCCTTTAAAGCTACACTTCCAGGTAGTAATGTGATGAAATGGTTTGGGCCTGCACAGCAGAGACTAACTGTTTTGTGTTTTACTTTTGTACAGGTCATAATTTGCATTCTGTGGTTAACAATAAATCCACCCTTTCCTTTTAAAAACTTGAAGTATTACATGGAGAAAATAATCCTCGAGTGTGCTCTGGGATCACCTGTTGGGTTTTGGGCTGTGTTAGGATACATTGGACTCCTTGCTTTACTATGTTTTGTCCTAGCGTTCTTGGCCAGAAAGTTACCAGATAGCTTCAATGAGGCTAAACACATCACTTTCAGTATGCTGATTTTCTGTGCAGTCTGGCTAACCTTCATCCCAGCTTATGTCAGCTCGCCTGGGAAATTTACTGTAGCTGTTGAGATATTTGCCATTCTAGCATCAAGTTATGGAATACTGTTTTGTATATTTGCCCCAAAATGTTTTATCCTTGTTCTAAAACCTGAGTTGAACACAAAGAAACACCTGCTTGGAAAAACACAATGTTAATAACTCTTAAATGATACGCAATCTTTTCTTTACTTTTCAAAATTTGCTGTTTGTTGTTGTAAGACCTATATATCTATTCAAAGTTTAAAAGATAAATATTTCATACGATGTCAAATAATTCAAAAATATTTTCAAATTAAAAAAACCCATAAAGACACACTTAAAGGCAACATAAAGTCTCAACTATTTTCTTTAATGTTATTAAAAACATTTTTTGATTATTATCCTGCTAAAAAAAGCCAATGATAATCCTTTTTTTAAAACTTTTTATTTAGTTTTGGGGTAAAGAAGCTAGGCTTTAAGCATACATCAACAAAGCCAGATAGAATTTCTAGACATATTAGACATAACCAAACAAAAACAATAAGATGATAATCCATTTTAAAGGAGCAGGGGCCGGATTGGAAAAATTAAATTTGGGACTGCCACAGCCGGTGCTGCAAGTAACTGCAGCCACCTCGGGAGCGAACACAAAAAGTAAATAAATCAGTGACGTAGCGTACTTTCAAGTCATCGCACATTTCGCACATCAGCAGCTGTACGACAACAAGCAACATGTCTAGTGGTACCCACTTTAAAAAGTTTGAGAAATACTGCCCTAGAGGGTTATGGTATTCTGTTTTGTATATTTGCAACAAAATTGTTTTATTCTTGTTCTAAAACCTGAATTGAGCACAAATAAACACCTGCTAGGAAAAACAATGTTAATCAGTCCCATGTTATGCACAATCTTATCTTTACCCTTTCAAAATTTGCCAGTTTTGTTGTTGAAGATCCCATATCTTCTAGCATTGAAATGTTCAATGATATGTCTATTTCTGTCATGTAAAATGCATCAATAAACTGTAGAAAAAATCACAATGTCAAGTAAACTTGAAATCATAAAGATTTACAACATTCAGAATAATTTCCTAAAGCACTTTAAAATATAATAAATGAGAAATACTGTTTTTTGTTAATTATCACAGTTTGGACCCACAGTAGAAACTCGTGTGTACCTGTTTTTACTAATTAATACTGACATTCTGATTGTTACAGATGCTTGCCTAAGGAAGAAAATAGATAAATCAAATATATATACCGTATGTATATATATATATATACACAGATATATATTACAATGAAAAATTATTCAGGAAGTCATATTGTCTTAGATGATTATTCATCATCACGAGGAAGATTGCTGATCATTCTGTTCATCGCTGCACATAAATATTTGAACACCTGGCAATCAACAAGAATTATATCTCTAAAAGACCTGTTACGCTGCCTTTAAAAAGTCCACCTCTACTTTACTTATTAATCGAAATTAGAAGCACCTGTCTGAGCTCCTTAAAGACACTTCTCCACTCCACAGTCAATCAGACTCAAACTGCTACCATATGCAGGACCAAAGAGCCGTCAAAAGCAGTGTTGAGAGTCAAAACGTTTAAGTATAACGGTGTTACAAATGGCGTTAATTTTTAGGCAACAGAGTAATCTAATTAATATACATTCTGCTCTCACTTGCATACATTCTCCTCTCACACATATACATTCTGCTCTCACATGCATACATTTTCCTCTCACTTGCATACATTCTCCTCACACATATACATTGCTTATCTGTTCTCTCTCTGTTTTTATTTTTTGTTTTATGTCTAGCAGTTTCACCCAGTTTGACCCAGGAAGTTCTTTTCTGTAGGCTACAGGAAGTAATTTTCAAATCAGGAAATGCTTAAATAAGACTTGCTTTGCATGTTCAGATGTGGTGCTAGTTCACAGAAAAACATAAGACAATGATGCTATCTAAACTCATTGTAATGTATTTTCTGCTTTTGTTATTTTCTTTTGGGGGGGGAGTAAGAAGCAATGAAAATGACATAAGAATTTTTTTTAGAAATATCTTAGGATGTATTGAACAAATCCAAAGACAACCAGCAGATGTTGTTCATCAGAGGCTCCACAAAGACCTTCTTGATTATACTCGAACATTATCTGGATTTCTGTCACGCCCAAAATTTGTTGAAGATTCAAGAAACAGAGAAATAGTTGGTATGCTAGATTCTTTACATGGATGTCTACATTTTTGTTGCGTGTATATGAAACCAGGCAAAAAAGCAGAGAACAGAGAAGTTCTTTTGTCACCACCAGTCATAACCAGACATCAACCGCCGTACTGCATTTCAGAGGAGCAAATCTTGCATTTATTGTCCATTGGAATGAATTGGCAAAGTATTGCATCAAGCTTAGGAGTAAACCGACGGACCCTCTACAGGCGCAGACAACAGCTTGGGATTAGGCCACTTACATATTCAGCAATATCAAACAACAGTCTCAATAGAGTTATTGTTGAAATTCTCCAGTCAATAACAAACGCAGGGGAAAGATATGTGCATGGCAGCTTGAGGTCACAAGGATTACGCATTCAAAGATGGCGTGTGAGACAGACTCTAAGAGAAATTGACCTTGTTAGGCGGTCCTTCAGGAGACGGCATGCAATACGTCGACGGGTTTATCATGTTTCTTCACCAAACCAGCTTTGGTAAGGATTTTCCTACTACAGCAGTAAATGTTAAATGAAGTTTGATTTGTTCTAATTTGATATTTGTTATTAAAATCTACATTCGGAAAAATTTCTCAAATTTTTATTTGAATGAAGATATATACAGATATAATTATATCAGTAGGCCTAAGAATCATGTAAATTAACTTCGAAAAAGAGTTAACTATTTAAAAAAAAAATAACCCTCAAGTTGGCATTATTGTGCTTTTCTCATTTCCAAATCACTAATTTCACTTTCTCTTAGGCACATAGACGGAAATCACAAGCTTGTGAGATGGAGGATGGTGTTTCACAGCTGTGTCGATGCTTTTAGTCGGACTATCATCTACCTTGTTTGTCAACAACAGAGCCTCAAGTGTTTTGTCACTATTCATTGCTGGCATTCAGAACTTTGATATATCATCTAGGGTGAGATGTGATCATGGACAGGAAACCACTGGGGTTGCCCGTTTCATAGAAGAGGATTAAATAGAAATATTGTTATTACTGGTAGATTAGTGCATAGTCAGAGAATTGAGAGATTGTGGGCAGAACTGAATCAAGTTGTGTCATTTCATTTTGCTAATTTGTTCAATTTTATGGAGGAGGAAGGTGTACTATATTCTCTTAATCAGCTACATTTATTTAGTCTACATTACATCTTTTTTCCACGAATTCAAAAGGCTGCCACTGATTTTCAGAATCAGTGGAATAACCATGGACTTTCAACACAAGGAGGACAAACTCCTCTTCAACTGTGGCAGCAAGGTGTAATCAACAACGTAGGAATACATAATCCAACAATGAATGGCATGTTTTACTTAAGACAGTGGCTCAACGAATGAAGAAAATGAAACACTGTCACAGTAACAAACAAACAATAATATTGTCATTCCATCTATTAACATTTCTATCAGTGATACCACTATGTACTCTCTACAGCACACTTTTGATCCATTTGAAGATGATGGAAATCATGGTATATATTTATTTTGCAACCTTGTGCGTTTTCTTGAAAATAATTCTTAACAAATATCCTCTGATACTGTGCAGCCATCTCAACAGTTTTAAATGTGAGAATATTTAGGCTATATAATCTTGGTCAGTTCATGTTTTGTAATTTGTCAGCGTTACCAAAAAGCTTTTAGTGTGTTTGGTCTGTTCAGAATCCTTGCATATAATTGTGATTGAGTTCAAATCTTTGTTTTTATTTAGGTAATTAATACATGTTCATGTTATTATGAAAGACAGTCAAACTTGAAGCATTTTATTAAAGCTCCTGGGAGAAATTGGCTAAACAGCCATGAAGAAAAATATTTTGTTTTAACAGTGATGTCTGTTCTTGAATTAATAACATCTTTTATACAAAATTTATGGAATGCAATGACACAGAAAGTTTAACATTCCACTAAACCCCAACATTTACTCCACCATACATGTTAAGTGACCAACTAAAAAAAACATTAGATTATGTAATAATCGAATGCAATAATAAAAAAATGACTCAGCAGTCTGAAATGTAACTTTAAATGTAACATTATTAATTTGTATTGTTGAAATAATGAGCAAAAGCAATGACATCTCAACACTAGTAAAATAACTGAAAATGGTGATGCATAAAAAAAATATATATATATATATATATATATATATATATATATATATATATATATATATATATATACACTTCCTCGGCACAGAGGTAAATTAGTTTATCAAGATAGAACATTTTTATACACAAGGAACATGAAGTCCTAATTGGGCACTAAAGGTGACTAGTTATTGCTTTTGTGCAATAGACCCAAAGTGACCATCTACATTTCTTAAAGAACCTGTGCTCAGATGTTCATGTAGAACCCATTGCAATCCAAATTAAAGCAGATCATTTAACTTTTTCTGTCATTTTTCAACAAAATGTTATGCAGATAATTTCAATCACACAAAATTTACCTGGAGATAATTAGATTGAAAATTCTGTCTGCAAAATAGCAAATAAAAAAATACTTTTTGCAGGGGTGCCCTCCTACTGTTCTTGAGTCCAGCTCTCCTGCAGGTTTTAGATTTTCCCTTACTTCGACACACACTGTTTCAACAAAATGTCTTTCCTCAGAAGCTTGTTAGGTTCTGCCAAAGTGTGTTGACTCATTAATTAGATCCAGGTGTGTTGTAGGAGGAACCATCTAAAACCTGCAGAACAGCAACCAAGTTTGGAGACTCCTGATACATTTTGAATTCAAGTCCAGTCTGTACCAACGTCTTGCCAGAAGATACCTTCAAATATTTAGTTATTATAGCTTACGTCTACTTGAAATAATTTTACAGTGAAAAAAAAAAAAGTTGGGCTAAAATAACCCTTAAGCAAAAAAGAAAATATGAAGCATTTAAAAGTGATGCAATTGATCCATTTAGGATAGATCACCAAAGACACTCGTTGAGCAGCAGATACCTCAAGCTCCAGAGAAAAAAAATAGCATCAAGCAATGCAACTAACAAGTAAATGGAGATGCTTTAGATATATTTATAATTCAGCTATCAATAACATTTGTCCCCCCCACTCCTCGCAGACCACTTGCTGGACATTAGCTGGAAATATGACCTATACAGAAGATCTCATGACTTCATATTTGCTAATAACAATAAACACCAACAATTCTAAGTGTTAAGTAATAAATTGTGCCTGAACTTGAATAGGACACCATACTGTAATAAAGAGACCTGCACACATTACAACATGCCAAATCCATGGGTATTGCCTAAAGCAAAGTCCATGTTTTCCTGAAAGTCTCTGTATGATGTATGCAGGGGCAGTTTTAAACAGTTGATGCAGGTATTTGCAATGGGTAGTTTAGCTGTGGTTCCTGAATCATCCTCTCGGTGAAGAAATTCTATTGATGGTTGGGGAGAGAACCCAATTGGTGGGATTGCATTGGCACCAGTGGCAAAAGCAAGAATCAGAGCCAGCTTCTGTGTTCCTTCTTCATCTAAAAAAAGAAACAAAGAAATTAAACCATAAACAAAAACAGTTTGTATTTATATTCAAGATTGACACAGTATGACAAGGTGACGCACGACTACAGAAAAGGCCATTTAGCATCAATCCAGTTACATGCACTTACCTTCTGCATCTGTGAGGTAGTCTCTCCAGAAAGGAACAACAACTTCTTCAGCACGCCTTCTATTGCTGCCACCCGGAGAAAGACGGATAGTGAAGAGACCATCAACAACATCAGCTGAGAGGGTTGTAGGAGACCAGCACAGGAGGGGACGAAAACTGTCAGGGTGGGCTTGGATTTTGTCCAGCACACCAAGTGTTCTTAGTCCATCTCGGAATCTGAGTGAGTGAGTGAGAGAAAGAGATCAAAAACGCTTCAGTCTGTAATTAAAAAAAAATCTGATAATATTTTTATTTTGTGAAAATTCAAAAGAAAAAGATACAGCTCTGCAGTTTGACATCACCTGGATCTTCCAATCATTTGATCAAGCTATAATAAGCTTTACAGCTAGCCTGCCACGGACCAGGCTCATCCAAGATTATACGTTTCCATAGGGAATGAGCGGGGCTTCAGGTTAGTCTTTTTTTTGTGGAACTAAATCTGGAGAAATTTAGCCAGGATTATCAAAGTAAGCCTGGCTTTCGTTCGCCAATTAGTTTGCTTCATGGAATACCCCCATGTCAGTCTGCTACTCCTCTGTATGGCCGTGCCTCAGGATAATTACATAAAAGAATCATCTCAACAAAAAATGTGTCCAATACTTTGCTAGTATTAGCAATACCTCTGCTTGCCCCTAGGTGGCACCCACCCTGTTTGAGAACCACTGCTTTACATTATGAAGTTCCATCCATCCATTTTCTTAACCGCTTAATCCTTAATGGGTTGCGGGGGGGCTGGTGCCTATCTCCAGCTGTCAATGGGTGAGAGGCAGGGTACACCCTGGACAGGTCGCCAGTCCATCACAGGGCAGGACAAACAACCATGCACACACTAAATCCTAAGGACAATTTGGACAGATCAATTAACCTGACAGTCATGTTTTCGGACTGTGGGAGAAAGCTGGAGTACCCGGAGGGAATCCACGCATGCACAGGGAGACATGCAAACTCAATGCAGAAAGACCCTTGGCTGGGATATGAACCCACAACCTTCTTGCAGCAAGGCAATAGTGCTAACCACTGCTCCACCGTGCAGCCCACATTATTAAGTTAAAAGACCTAAAACAAGTTTCTATGTCCAAAAAGCGTTTTTGATTCAGAATTAAAAAGTGAAAGACATGAAATACATTTGGAATTTTCAAATGGAGAAACGCCTACATTTTATTCTAACCTTTCTGTATGAAGGCTTTCTAGAATAGCTTGGTTCAATTCTTCATCATCGGATGATGCATCAGATAGTGCAGCCATCACTGAAAGATAGCTCTCGTAGGTCGTATACTGGTGTTGATGTGTTGAGGTAGAAGCTGAATGGTTTCCAGGAGTGCTGCTTTGCTGTGATGAGCTTGACACATTTTGGGAAGTCAAAACCAAGGATGTCCCCTCAAAAGATGAGGCATAAGGCTGACTGGTGGAAAGGCAGCTGTTTGGAAAGGGCGTTGGTAGCTGATAAGAAGAGCTGCTTGCTGAAGTGTTACTATGGCTGGGTGAGATGTTTTGATTGGTAGAAGAAGGGCATTGAGAGAATGATGGACCGCAACCACGAGATGAGCCAAGAGGCTCAAATAAAGAAGTATAGTTTGGTGTGCAGGAATCCACAGTGCTGGATAAGACAATCAGAAGAGCTGGATAAGGGTCTAGCCCGAGATGAAGAACGCAACTGCCTTGCTGAACCAGGGGTTTCCTCACAAACATCATCTTCACAGCTGTAGTCTATGATGTCATCCTTTCAAACACATTGGAGAAAAACAAGATTTGCCAATATAGAAGATGTACATTGAAGATTACTCTAAAAAAAATCTATTTTTTTAAAAGCTGGGTTGTCCATATTTTTGAATATGATATCTCTGTAGAACACTAGATTTACCTTCATTATTAAATCTCAAAAAAATAAAAATAAAGATATTTGTTAATGTTTGATTTTTTTCATTATTTTGAGGAATTGTACCACAATTCTTAAATAATCATGCAAGCCTTTAAAAATTGCATGACTCTCAGGCAAAATAAATACCTAAACGGAAAATTCGTCTTTTTCAACCTGTACCTTATTTTTCGCAAATATTACGTTAATTTACTCACCCAGACAAGTTTGCAGATACTTTTAGCTGTTCAGGTGGAGTTTATATGGAGTAACTATCAGCATATCCATATAATGGGAGTTAATCAGGGCAGGAATTTGCTGCCTGTAATAAGGCATTATCTGCTTCAAAACACCTTTAACTATTTTTTTTTTTGTTATTAAGCAATAGCACTAGTTCCCTTGGAGTTGAGAACATCTCTGTCTGAAGTGTTTATTTGTTTTGTTTATTGGTTGTTTGTTGGTTTGTTTGTTTATTATGTTAATTACAATGACTTAACTACAATGCTCCATTCCAGTTGTAGTCTGATCTAGACTTTCACTCTGTGCTCTACAGAGGTCAGAAAAACAGAACTTACAACTGTAGACATTAACATGGTTCACGTTTTACGTGTTTCCAAATTGGACTAACCAAATTGCCCCATTTCGATTAGTGCCAGTACGAATCAGAACGGGAAGATTTGGTGTGTTTCCATTACCTGCTTCCATTCCGAACCTACTCCAACCGACTCCTTTTTTCTGACTACCTCTCCCTTGGTTCCAAGCCTGCCGAAGCGATCCGAAACGCCCACCTTGGACTGATTGGTCCGGTAATATGATATCCCTCTCACTCCTATGCAACAGTGGTAGCTGTTGGTCTGGAGTTGTTTGTTTGTCTCAGTGTAAGCTATAGTTTAGAGTTTCAAATAAGCAGCACACTGCAGTTAACTGCAAGCAACCTAAAATTATAAAGAAATCAGTGTGATTAGTGAATTATATAACTCTTAAACAATGTGAGGATTTTGTCTGTATATATACTATTGAATCCATGTATTTCACCATGTTGGCTGAGTGGTTAGTGTTAGTGACTCCCATTCGGTAGGTATGGGTTTGTATCCTGCTACTGGTGAAGTCTTTTTCACAGTACGTTCGGGTTCACAGATATTCTTCCTGGTTTCAGAAAATACTTTTTCTAGATTTGTTTTTAAAAATATTATTTATATTGTATTTTTAAATTGTCTTGGGTTTGTTTTAGGTTTTGTATTTCAATAAATGAAACCAAAAACAAAATTTTAATGGCAGAACAGTACTTTGCGATTTTTCAATGCAGTATTTGTTCTATTTATTTTTGTGTCAAAATATGAATCCCCTGTGATGGACTGGCGACCTGTCCAGGGTGTACCCCGCCTCTCGCCCGTTGACAGCTGGAGATAGGCACCAGCCCCCCCGCGACCCCTTGAGGAATAAGCGGTTCAGAAAATGGATGGATGGATGAATCCTCTGACTAACATTATTAAGTAAGGGCCAAGCCCCTCTTATTTTACAGGATTACATGTTCAGAATAGAGGGTAAATATTTACAGAGACAGTTGGAGGTAGGGCTGGGCGATGTGGCTTAAAAATTAAATCTCATATTTGTTAATACCAAATCTGATTTCAGATTTTAATAAAAAAATGTCCACCTGATTTTTTTTGTAAGAAGAAATTGCAAGTGATAAAAAATATTTTCAAAAACCAGATTTTATTGCAATCACCCTGTCCTTGAGCTGACTTGAATTTAATGTCCAACTAAAAACAAGCTGCAAAAGTATCATTGTAAAAAAAGATGGATAGACTGACATCACTCTGAGTTCTGGAAGTCTAAGTAGTACATCGGTTAAGAAAAATCTCTGCTTTCCAAAAATTTTATCTTCAACAACAGAAGAGAGATGCAGTTTACTGGAGCTTTTGTTGTGACTGCATTTTGCTGGAGCTTTTGTGCATCCCTAAGCACAACTCGATATTAACTCTTGCTGAACAGCTCAAAGTTCCTCCAAACTTGTCTGGGTGAGTAAATTAACATAATATTTGCTAAGAATAAGGTCCAGGTTGACAAAGACGAACTTTCCCTTTAATACTATAAACCCTTGTGTTGCCATCATATGAATGGGGCAAATAGTCACAAGTTGTGTTGACATAAAGTAAGCTTAAGGAATGTTTAAACTAGTCTGATGAAATCATTTTCCATAGAACTTTGACTCATATGAACAGACAAAAAATTGCTTTTAATAAAAGATACTGTTACTTTTTGTATGTTTGTTACTAAATGTTTTGAAAAAACCAATGCAATTCAGTGTTACCGGCATCGCTGATTGATGTTAGTTGATGCAGATGTTGTGAAACATCTGCCATTTTGCATAAATAACCTTGAAGTACAACATCCAGTATTAGTCAGAAATATTTGTGAGTTAGAAGTCGGTTTCCATTTCTAGCTTCGAGCTAAAGGAAAATTGCACCGACTCTGAGCATCTTTAATCTGCTCTAGTTTAAAAACTATGTTACTCAAACATTTCAAACCTGGACTATATTCTTCTAATAGCAGAACAATTAGATACCACTCAGGGATTTGTGAAGGTTGATATACAGTGGATATAAAAAGTCTACACACCCCTGTTAAAATGCTAGGTTTTTTGTCATGTAAAAGAATGACAGCAAGACAAATAATTTCACAACTTTTTCCACCTTTATTGTGAACTATAACCATTGCAATGCTATTGAAAAACAAATAAAAAATGTTTAGCGAGGTGAAGTAAAAATCAACAACTGAGATAATGTGGTTGCATAAGTGTGCACACCCTTTTATAACTGGGGATGTGGCTGTGTTCAGATTTAGCCAATTACATTCAAACTCATGTTAAACTGGAGTCAGCACACACATGTCACCTATTAAAGTGCTTCTGATCAACCCCAAATAAAGCTCAGCTGTTCTAGTTGGCTTTTCCTGATATTTTTGTAGCCACATCTTCCAGCACAAGCCATGGTCCACAGAGAGCTTCTAGAGCATCAGCGGGATCTCATTATTCAAAGATATCAGTCAGGTGAAGGCTACAAAAGATTTTCCAAGGAATTAAATATACCATGGAACACAGTGAAGACTGTCATCAAGTGGTGAAAACATGGCACAATAGTGACATTACCAAGAACAGTACATTCGTCAAAACAACACTGCTCATCACCAAAACACCATACCAACAGTGAAGCATGGTGGTGGCAGCATCATGCTTTGGGGCTGTTTTTCTTCAGCTGGAACTGGGGTCTTAGTCAGGAGGGAATTGTGAAGAGTTCCAAATACCAGTCAGTGTTGGCACAAAACCTTCGGCCTTCCGTTAGAAAGCTGAAGATGAAGAGGAACTTCATCTTTCAGCACGACAATGACCCGACATTTTCTCCTTTAAAGGTCTCAGTTTGTTTTTCAATTGCATTGCACTGGTTATAGGTCACATTAAAGATGGAAAAAGTTGTGAAATTACTTGTCTTGCTGTCATTTTTTTACATGACAAAAACCTATCATTTTAACAGGGGTGTGTAGACTTTTTATATCCACTGTAGGCACTTTTTTCCCCATGTCCATATTCACTATAATCAGCTAGCCCTAGTTTTCTTTTAGTTTTTATGCCATTAGAAGCTGACAGCGCATCTCCTGCCTCGATTGCAATTCTGATATACACTACAAATTTGAATTAACTGAGCCAAAAAGAATGTGAAATAAATAATGTCACCCTCAGCTAAATGCTAAAGCAGTAAGTTGTTCGCTTGATGCTTGAGCAACATAGTGGAGGAAAGCAGACACCGCTTTAGTGAGATGCGCCCTCCCGCATCAGGGGATAGAACTTCTGACGGGATAACTACCTTGGCAAAACCACTGCGGTCAAGCCAGCCGTCGTCATTCATTTGTCCATAGTCATACTTTGGTACTAGGTAGTATTAGAGAAACTTAGTAGGTGTGTATAGATGGCCTAATGTCTGTTTTTGAAAATACAAATGTATACTTCATCAAAAACAGCACTTTTGTGTTTTTGTACGTACTTTGAAGTACAATTACTGAAAAAGTACACAGTAAAAGTTGTTCCTACTTTGGTACTAGCTAGTATTAGAGGTACTTAGGAGTGTATAGGTGGCATAGTCTCCTTTTTTGAAAATACAAATTTATCCTTTATCAAAAACGTAACTTTTTGCGTTTTGTACGTACTTTGAAGTACAATTACTGACAAAGTACACAGTAAAAGTAGTTCATACTTTGGTACCAGGTAGTACTCGAGGTACTTAGTAAGAGTGTATAGGTGATCTACTGTCCTTATCATGATATTATATATCAAAAACAGCCCTTTTGACTTTTTGTAGGTACTTTAAGAAACTATTACTCACAAACTAAGCACTTTATTCTTATAGAATATACTAGCTGTACTTACTAATTATCTACAGGTTACAGTGTCCTTTAAAAAAAGTGATATTTGTATTGATGTTTTAATAATTAATTTCAACAATTATCTCTATTTTTAATTAAACATGAACATAAATAGTTAACTGTCTTTAATGTGTTGTTATTTTGCTCAATAAGTGCGAGGTAGCAGCTCTGTCTCATCCTGATATCAGCCCCTTCTCTGTCGCTCATCTCCGCTCCGCTCAAGCAGCAAGACGGCTATTACCGTAAAGTACCACATATAAGCGCACTCCAAATGTAGGTGCGGCTCACTTGACTACGGAGAAACGAACGACGGCTGGCTTGACCGCAGTGCAAAACTTTTTATGCTAACACACCTGTTATCGGTCAACACTTAAAACCCTTTACCTGGCAATCGACCATGTTTGATCACTTCGTTTTCTGTGATTCTCTGCATAGAAATAATAAATTTTTTAATGTAACAAAAGAATAATTTATTTTTTTTTTAAACCGTTTCTACTAAACTCTTTCCGTTTCCACTTTACTTAATTTAAAATAAGTGTGAGTGAATATGTATGTATGTGTGAGTGAATATATGTGTAAGTGTGTGTGAATATGTATGTATGTATTTATGAGTGAATATGTATGTATGTGTGAGTGAATATGTATGTATGTGTGAGTGAATATATGTGTAACTATGAGTGAATATGTAGCCTATGTATGTGTGAGTGAATATGTATATATGTGTGAGTGAATATATGTGTAAGTATGAGTGAATATGTATGTATGTGTGAGTGAATATGTATGTATGTGTGAGACAAAATATATGTATGTGTGAGTGAATATATACTTATATGAGTAGGAGAATGAATTATGGCCTATACGGCCCCTCATAGAAAGCCTTCAGATTTTTCCATCAGTGTTCTAAAAAAACAGTCAAATGATGAGTCAAAAATGGTATTTGTAGTCAAAAAAATGAAAAAGCATTTCTGTAAATGCATTTAAATTTTCCACTTTGACAGTTCAAATTGAATTTTGCAACAATTTTACTGGGGAATTATTTGACAATGAAATCTTAAATTTCTTGTTCTTTTTAATGGGCTTTATGTCATTTTCTGGTTACGATAAGCCCACCCCATGACTTCTGGTTCAAGCTGTCCCAATACATATCGGACAAAAACAAATTTTTTACTCGTCATTATGAAGCCCTTTCACCCAGTGAAGTGATTTCACCACAGTTGAAGATGCCCACCGGATTTTCAACAAACATACAGCGACGTCTGCGAGCAAGCAAGTGAAAGGCTATAGCTCTGAGGTACCATTATCAAAAGCTAGGCAGACATAATAATGTTGGTCTAATTAGGACACTGATGAGGACAACTCAACAGCTACCCACCGATTGATCGGCCTTGATCTCATTAATTTTGCCTGATCAGAAATAGGCCCATATTTCTATGTGAATTAGACCTTATTTGCATCTTAGAGTGGATGTGACAGCTTCTATGCTTTCAATTACCGTAACTCTTCAACCACTATCAACGTAATTCCAACAGATTCTGAAAGCTAAGAATTTACTCAATCCAGTGGTATAAGGTACATTGCGGTAATGGATGTCAATTCTTGTGAGACCTGGGAATAACATTTCTGGCTGAGATTATGAACCTGGTCAAAGTATGACAAAACTACAAAATGCACATACCTGGTGAAAAACCGAATGTCCACTCCAGAACCAACAAATCATTCATCCATCCATCATCTTCCGCTTATCCGGGGTCGGGTCGCGGGGCAGTAGCCTAAGCAAAGAGACCCAGACTTCCCTCTCCCCGGCCACTTGGGCCAGCTCCTCGGGAGGAATCCCGAGGCGTTCCCAGGCCAGCTGGGAGACATAATCCCTCCAGCGAGTCCTGGGTCTTCCCCTGGGCCTCCTCCCGGTGGGACGTGCCCAGAACACCTCAACAGGGAGGCGTCCAGGAGGCCTCCTGACCAGATGCCCGAGCCACCTCAACTGTCTCCCCTCGATGTGGAGGAGTAGCGGCTCTACTCTGAGCCCCATCCGGATTACCGAGCTTCTAACCCTATCTCTAAGGGAGAGCCCAGCCACCCTACGGAGGAAACTCATTTTAGCCGCCTGTATCCGCGATCACGTTCTTTCGGTCACCACCCAGCGTTCATGACCATAGATGAGGGTAGGAACGTAGATCGACCGTTAAATTGAGAGTTTCGCCATGACACAAGCCACTTCATTGTCCAGGCATGAAAAAGCAGAAGTATGTTGCCAAATTTAAAGATGCTCCATAAAACATATATAAATGTTCAGCAGTCCACATATAGTTATTTGAAGTATTTGCATTGCACTAAAATGCATACATTTTTGATGGACATATACAGCTGAAATAGGTTGCCTAGCATTTCACTAAATTTTATTATAGTATCATTATAGTAGTAATGGTCTTTATGTAAAATGTTTTTGGGGAGGTGTGATACTGTACTGGGGTGTAGCTGAACCTTTGGTCTTTAACATAATTACATTAATTTTAATTTTATATTTTAAATTATATTTAAATCCAGTACGTTTTTACTTTTGAATAATACACTTGATGCAATACTTCAACTTCTACAGAAATCTTTTTAAACCTTAGTAACTATACTTCTACTTGAGAATAATATATAATATAGAATGTGAATATTTTTGACACCTCTGTTTGTAAGTCGGTGAAAGTTTATGATTGGTCAGTCGATGTAGTGTGATCATTTGTCATTGAGAATTACCTGTTTAAATAAATATGAATTAAGACATGAAAATAATGCGATGTGCTGTCTTTTTACAATGGTAATATGTGACATGATAACTGAATTACAACAGCTTAAGTTGTTATTGAGAAATTGATGAAGAAACCGTGATGTTTAAAGAAAAAAGTCTCTATACAACGTGATACAATTTTCAGTCGAATTAAGAATATACTGTCTGTAAATTGTAATGTTTTTTACAGTTTAGTATGCACGTTCAAAAATATGTAATGTTAAATCAAATGCAAATTTATTCTGCTAATGTAGTCACTGATTTGACGAAAGGATTGCTATCATCATCTGTATAAGTTCATAGCCCATCCTCTTATAAAAAGCAAACACTTTGACACTGATAAAGGAAGTCACTAGAACTGTGAATACAGTGAAAACAGGTCTGTTTGTGAGGGATGGGTAATTTGGATTTGATTTGTATAATTTCATTGTTAGTGATTATTCTGGGATTCTTTAAAGCAGAGAATGACACTAACTGTAAGATGTTTGGGAGCCCAGAGGTTCCTCTCCTGTCTAAGGAAGGAGATGTCACTCTTGGTGGGGCTTTTTCAATCTATAGTCAAATCTCGATATCTTCACTTTCCGAATATGAAAGACCAGAGCCTTTCAAATGCTCCAGGTAAAGCTTACTTTAATTCTCAATTTAATTTTGTGTCCAGCAGAAGACAAATGTAAAATACTGTATTTCTTTTTTTTTCAGGATAAATCTAAGAGAATTTCGTTTTGTGCAAACAATGTTATTTTCCATTCAAGAAATAAACAACAGTAGCATACTGCTTCCCAATGTCACAATTGGGTATAAGATTTTTGATAGTTGTGGTTCAACACTACCTTCAACACGTGCAGTAATGGGTCTAATAAATGGAGAGGATAAGACTTTGAGTAAAAACTGTTCTTCTGTTGATGTCATTATTGGGGCTTCTGAATCCTCTTCAACAATTGCAATGCAACAGATTTCAAGGGTTTTCCAAATACCAATGGTAAGAAAGTATAAAATTCATGAAAACAACAATTCTCAAATAACTGCTCAGACACATTATTAATAATGTTGTTGTGAAGAGGTAAAGTATGAAGAGGTAATGTGAAGAGATAATGTTTAAGTTGGAGATTTAGGATTTAGGGTTTTTTCTGATTAAATCTTAAGCTGTAATTTCTTATGTGTTTAGTTTTTTCTCAATGTTTTGTTTCAAATAGATCAGCCACTTTGCAACATGTGCCTGTCTCAGTAACAGAAAGGAATATCCATTTTTCTTCAGAACCATCCCCAGTGACTACTACCAGAGCAGAGCAATGGCTAAATTGGTAAAAAACTTTGGCTGGACATGGGTTGGCGCAGTAAGAAGTGATAATGACTATGGCAATAATGGGATGGCAACCTTTATCGAAGCTGCAAGTCAGGAGGGGATTTGTGTTGAATACTCTGAAGCCATTTTAAGAACTGATTCTAGACAGCATGTTGAGAGGGTAGTCAGTGTGATTCGTACAGGTACAGCAAATGTTTTAGTTGCATTCCTGGCCCAAGGCGAGATGGATATTCTGCTTGAGGAAGTTCTGAGGCAAAATTTAACTGGGTTACAGTGGGTTGGCAGTGAATCTTGGATCACAGCAAATTACTTGGCTAAGAAAAGATACTCTGGTATTTTAAGTGGGTCACTGGGTTTTGCAATAAGAAAAGCAAAAATTCCAGGGTTGCAGGAATATCTCTTGAAGGTGAACCCAAATCACGATCCTCAGAGCAGCCTGCTGAGAGAGTTCTGGGAATCAACCTTCGGATGCAGTTTCCAGTCTAGTATCCCTAGGACAAAATTATGTTCTGGCTTTGAGAGACTTCAGGATACAGACAATGCTTTTACAGATATGTCCGAGCTGAGAATATCCAATAATGTGTATAAGGCTGTGTACGCCATTGCTCATGCCTTGCATAGAATGTTAAAATGTGGTCCAAGTGGTGACTCAGAATCTCATTCATGCAACTTAAAGGATCATTCAAAGCCAAGACAGGTGAAAGCTTACCTTGAAAAAGCATTGTTTTTGTTGTATTGCGAACTGAAAACATGAAATACTGTTGTTTATTTGAAAGGTTGCGAAACAACTTCAGACTGTAAATTTTACTCTTCAGTCTGGGGAGCAAGTATATTTTGATGAAAATGGGGACCCTGCAGCAACCTATGAGCTTGTGAACTGGCAGATAAACTCTTTAGGAGAAATTGTGTTCACGACTGTAGGAAACTATGATGCTTCACAACCAAATTGGAACCAATTTACCATGAACAAAGAAAAAATAACATGGGCTGCAGAATCCTGGGAGGTAGGAATGCATTTTTTGTCTATTTTAGAAGGATAATTAATATTGATGTCTAAAACAAGATGATTCATCTACACACAGTTTAACCTGATAGTACACATATGTTTTAAAATTTTCTCCTATTTGCAGTAGAATAATAAAATCAGCAACTCCATTGTTCAGTTAAAAAGAAGGCAATAATTATACATTTTTAAACTATTATACTATTAAATAATATCTGATTTTGGTGCTTTGGCTACACTGTCAGAAATAGAGGTTTAGGGGTACATTACTGTTCCCCATGATACAAAAAAGACAAATATTGGACCTCAGGGTAACTATCTGTACCCTTTTCCATTGTCAGAAAGGAACATTTATGTTGACCAGTAAAAAAAAAGGAAATTTTTGTACCATTTCTTGGATTGGGTACTATTAATGGTGATTATCTTTTTCACTAAAAATACATCCATTAGGAAAGGGTAGGTTCACTCAAATGGACTTCATAGTTTTATTGATTTTTATTAATCAAACAAATAATTTTAAAAGGATCTATATTTGCTTTAAAATGGTGAACTGATTTTAAAAATTATTGTTGATAAGTGAATATTTATAGAATATTTAGGCCAGCATACATATTTGGATCCTTCTAGCAAAAAAAAGAAAAAAAATGTTTTGTAGGTGACTATTGGCTACATCGTGGTCAGGTGATGTGTCAGTCATGTCAAATCAATAATGATTGGCTGTCCAGGTTATGTAATTCTATGTAATAAAATGTATGGACTATAGTGATAATAATAGGTACCCACAGTAAAAAAATGGTACCTTGGTAAATGTCACTGGGGTAGTACTGTTAGGGTAATAAATAGTGGTTTAACCTAGAAAGAATCACACACAGGGGTCGGAGAGAAATTGAAGTTAAATGAACTCTGCAGTGGGAGATAAAATAAGTAAAGTTCTGCAGAGGGAGACCAGGAAGATACTCTGGTTGACCATTTGTCTGTTCTCCTCTCAGCTTCTCAGACAGCCTCCCAGCCCTGTGTTCTGATCACACAGCTCTGTCACCTGGTCTCAAAAGGCCCTCCCACTGCAGTCTCTCTTTATTTGGTCAAACTTTATTAGCATCTTAAAAGAACAGGGTGTATACAAAGGAACATATGGTTGAAACCAAATGACATTTAAAAAGTACATTTAAACTATGTGATAAAGAAATACACCCTAAGAAAATGATAATACAACATTATTATTTTTCCCTAACAAGTACCTTTGAGGGTACAACCCCAGTGACAAGACATTGTACCGCTAAAATAACAATTCTTTACTTTAACTTCTTAATGTGTACTGTTAAGAAGATTCATTTGGCATTTATGTAGAAGTGCCCAGCGAAAACAGTTAAATGTACAAACTTAAGGTCTTATTAGACTTGATAAAGGCCTACATTTTAAATCTCATTTAAATTAGAAATATTTATTACAGGATGAATTTGCTTTTGTCACAGAGGCCGCGGTCTGTCTGCAATGAGAATTGTCTACCAGGTTTTCGACAGGCAGCAATCAAAGACAAACCCATCTGCTGCTTCTCCTGTGTACCCTGTGCTGATGGAGAGATCAGCAACATCAATAGTGAGCCACTTTGTAAAATCTGTATTTCACTCAAAACATATATGATTAACTTTACAGGATTCTCATATTTTCGTCTCATATTTTTAATCAGATTCTGCAGAGTGTTTACAGTGTCCATCGGAGTACTGGTCAACTGCAGATCACAGCAAATGTGTTCCAAAGGTGATTGAGTTCCTTTCATATGGAGAGACTATGGGGGCCCTCCTCACTGCCTTATCATTGTGCGGAGCAAGTTTAACACTTGTGGTCTTGTGTGTGTTTTTCCGGTTTCGGCACACACCACTTGTCAAAGCCAGTAACTCTGAGCTGAGCTCTCTGCTACTCTTCTCCTTAGCTTTGTGTTTCCTTTGTTCTCTGACTTTCATTGGCCAGCCCACTGAGTGGTCCTGCATGCTTCGTCATACAGCTTTTGGCATAGTTTTTGCTCTGTGCATCTCTTGTGTTCTTGCTAAAACTATAACTGTGGTGATGGCCTTTAAAGCTAAAATACCAGCAAACACAGTCCCTCAGTGTTCAGCTCCACTTCAGAGGACAAGTGTTCTTGGGTGTACTTTAATTCAAGTGTTTATTTGTGCAATATGGTTAGCTTTTGCCCCACCATTTCCACACAAGAATACAGTTTATGCTAGTGAAAAGATTATTCTAGAGTGTTTCCTAGGTTCACCGTTTGCATTTTGGGTTGTGATGGCATACATAGGGATTCTGGCTCTGCTGTGTTTTATCTTTGCTTTTTTAGCCCGTAAGTTACCTGACAATTTTAATGAAGCTAAATTCATAACCTTCAGCATGTTGATATTTAGTGCTGTCTGGCTCACATTTATCCCAGCATATGTCAGCTCTCCTGGTAAGTTTACTGTAGCTGTAGAGATATTTGCAATTCTAGCTTCAAGCTTTGGGCTGCTTTTTTGTATTTTTGCACCAAAATGTTATATTTTACTACTGAAACCTGACCGGAATACTAAAGACCACATGATGGGAAGAAAACAGTCAAAAACCAAATAAGAGCCCTACATACAAAGGGGCTCAAAGAAATGCATTGAGAAAATTAACGGCTGGATGTCCAATAATTTCCTCCAGTTGAACAAAAACAAAACTGAAGTACTTATCTTTGGATCCAAAAAATGTTGGATCCAAAACAAATGACTACATATCAGCAATCAGCTTAAACAGGCCCAACTAGAAACTACCAACCAGGCCAGAAATCTAGGTGTAATAATGGACTCAGACTTGAACCTCCAGGGTCACATAAATGCAATAACAAGGTCAGCTTTCTATCACCTGAGGAACATTTCTAGGATTACTGTAACAGTATCTTCACAGGTCTACCTAAAACATCTATCAGACAGCTGCAGCTGATCCAGAATGCTGCTGCTCGAGTTCTCACTAGAACCAGAATAGTAGAACACATCACCCCAGTTCCAAAGTACTTACACTGGCTCCCTATAGCTCAGAGACTAGACTTCAAAGTGCTATTATTAGTTTAGAAATCATTAAATGGGTAAGCACCAGAGTACCAGATCTGCTATCATGGTACAAACCATCCAGATCACTCAGGTCTTCCAGCTCAAGTTTACTGATCATCCCCAGAACCAGAACCAAACAAGGAGAAGCAGGTTTCAGTTTCAATGCTCCTCACATCTGGAACAAATTACCGGAAGAATGCAAAGCTGAAGAGACACTGCACTCTTTTAAGTTTAAATTTAAAATTGACCTATTTAGACTTGCCTATGAGTAACTGTTTTACTTGCTTGTTTTTTGTAATTACAGTCTTGATTGCTGTAAAAGCTTCTTGTGTTTTTTTCTTGTTTTTTTATTAAGAACTGTGAGCTTTTTCAGCAACATCAGTTAGTGGAAGGAAGAACTGTGAGCTTCTCAGTGAGATCAGTTATGGAAAAAAAAAACGAGCTTTTTCAGCAAGATCAGTTAGTGGAAGGAAGAACTGTGAGCTTTTTAGCTAGATCAATTAGTGAATAAAAACTGTGAGCTTTGTCTTATTGTATTTGCTTCCTTGTATTTTGGTCATCAAATTGATTTATGCTGTGTTCCAATTTTAATCATGTAAAGCACTTTGAATTGCCTTGTGTTGAAAGTACTATACAAATAAAATTGCCTTGCCTTGCCTCACACTTATTAGCTACCATGGTAGACATGTAAAAGATAAATTAATGAATGTTTTGCAGTAAAAACAGTTTAATTTCAAAAATAACTTCATCAGTGACTTTGATTACATCATTACAAAAGACTAATAACTACTGCATAATGTTAAGCTACACATTGCAGACAGTTCACCAGGAGATTGCGGAGGCCTTAAACTGAAAGTGGAACTTAAGACATTCTTTGCAGGCAAATTGATTTAGCTAATATTATCTCACCTCCTTAGGGCACTTATAAAGCTTTGAAATTCCAGGCTCATATGAATAAATTTTTTTAGTCTATTAAGATAAAGATGTATTTAATGCCAGCACAGACCAACTGAAATGCACTTAACGACAAAAGAGAAAGTAGAGACATTTTTGAAAGTCTTGAACTCAAGTTCCCCTTTGTTTTATTTGGCAGTCTCAGGTAAAGGATTGACTGTGTATAATATATTATCCAGGGGATAATAATGTGCTTTTTGAGAATATCACATAATTCTGTTGAGCTGTACATTTTTTTTAGGATTCTGATAAGTTTTTCCAATTGCTATTTCTCTTTCTTTTTTTCTAATCGTTGAGCTCTGACACTTCAAAGAAAAAGATATATTTTTTTTCCTTATTCTAAATGTGTGCTTCTGTGTTAGCATTTGGATTTGGTTCTATATTTGAGCCACAGAAACATTTGTGTTCTGTTGTAAAAAGCTTTTGTAGGTACAGTTATACTGTTTTTGACTTTCCTAGGATTAAGCTAACAAAACATTTCTAGCGATGTTGAATTGCTGTTGGTTCACATTATTAAAGGCTCGGAATGTATAGATGACAACCTCAACAAGCAAAGGCAGAAAATAACGTAACTCCCTTTAAAATGTTCATTTAAGTAACTAAATAAAAATTGTGCAAAAACTTTTTTTAAACCAAAAACCTTAAATATGTTTCACAAAAGATATTTAGAAATATAATCAAAAGCTGTAGTTCTGTATTTTAGCCCATTGTAAAGCACTATGGATAATATTATAAATAATATTTAAAAAATAGAATACATTTGAGTACCTTAGCCATCATCATCTACTCTAGAAGTATAAAGCACATCAACTTAGCGGAGACATGTTTTAGTGAATCAGAAAAAAAGGGATTCTGAGTTATGCATCTTCCCTTTTCTTAAAATGGGGAAAACAATTATTGGAGGATTAGCACAGAATGAATCAGCTTTCTGTGAAATGCTGGGCAGCGTTGAGATTTGATGTCTTAGAACGGAGATATTCTTATAGGAGGAACTTTTCCCCTTCATAGCCAAATCTCAAATGTTTTACTGTCCTGGACTGGAGCACCTGAACCTCTCATATGTTCCAGGTACTGCTATGCATATTCTTTTCTTCTTATCCTTAATTGCCATCTTTTTAGTTTTAATGAAATACATAAACTTCAACATGTAGTTTTCAGAATTAATTTAAGGAAATTTTGTTTTGCTCAAACAATGATATTTGCCATTGAGTAAATTAACAATAGAAGCTCTATACTGCCTAATGTCCCAGTTGGTTATAAGACATTCGACAGCTGTGCTTCTACATTACCTACAACACGTGCAGGAATGGGTTTAATGAATGGTGAGGAAAAGACTTTTGGAAAAAACTGCTCTGATAAATCATCGGTTCATGCCATTATTGGAACTTCTGAGTCTTCTACAACCATTGTGATGTTGCAAATTTTGGGGATTTTCCAAATTCCAGTGGTAAATTCTAATATTTAGTTAGCCCAAAATGGACTTAGCTCACTAGTGACAATGATTAACTTGTGTTAATACTAACTTCATAACGTTCAGTGAGTACTTGTAACAATGTCTCATGTAAGAAAGTATCTCTAAATGCGCAAATGTATTTATGTCATTCCTTTTCTTACAGATCAGTCATTTTGCAACATGTGCTTGTCTCAGTAATAGAAATGAGTATCCGTCCTTCTTCAGAACCATTCCCAGTGATTACTACCAGAGCAGAGCACTGGCCAAACTGGTAAAGCACTTTGGATGGACATGGATTGGAGCAGTAAGAAGCGATAATGGCTATGGCAATAATGGGATGGTAACCTTTATTGAATTTGCAAGTCAGGAAGGGATTTGTGTGGAATACTCTGAAGCCATCTCGAGAACTGGTTCCAGAGAACATGTTGAGAGGGTTTTCAGAGTAATCCGTAGAGGTACAGCAAGTGTTTTAGTTGCATTTCTGGCATATGATGAGATGGATGTTTTGCTGGAGGAAGCTTTGAGTCAAAACCTAACTGAATTACAGTGGGTTGGCAGTGAATCCTGGATTACATCAGCTCATTTGGCCCAGGAAAGGTAGTCTGGTATACTAAGTGGGTCCCTGGGCTTTGCAATAAGAAAGGCAAAAATAACAGGCCTGCAAGACTTTATTTTACATGTGAACTAGGGCTGAACGATTTTGGAAAATAATCTAATTGCGATTTATTTTCTTCAATATTGCGATTTAATATGCAATTATTTTTGGGGGGCTTTTGTCAGGCATTTTTTAATTAATGCAATCAAAAATATTGTTTATTATAAACATACTGTATTTTTATACATAATTTATTAGATTCCATAAGATTATTTACTTATTTTAAGACAAAGGCAAATATTAACAACTTTATCTACTTTTAATCATCATACTCGATGGTCATTGGTGTCGTTCTGCAATAAAGGTTTTCTTCCTTTTGATCCCAGCTAATAATTCTCTCTGGCTGCAATGTTTTCCTCCGTGTGGTTATCCAGGAAGTAGGATGCTTGAAGCAACAAGCTCTCATTTTTTATTCTCCATCGATCTAATGCACTTTCAGACTCTGGTATGGCTCCGTAGAGCGGTTTGATCTCAGGTCAGTTGTTGCAAAATACGCCAATGTTTTCGGTGCGGCTTTAACTTTCTGTCTGCATTTTTTATACAGCGCAGGTAAAATGTGGCTAAAATGTGTTTGTGAGATTGATTCCTAGCTTATTCATCATGGTTAACAAAGCATACTTTTGGCTATGAACACCGTTACAGAGCAAATTATTTCAGTGTGCCGTTTTTTTATTGTTCGTAAGGAGCGATTCTTTCAAACAGCTTGGTCACCGATCCCTGTCGGCTGGAAGTTTGTTTACTGGAAATTGAAACACTGGTGGCGTTCAGTTTAGCCGCGCAACTCTCATATATGGTGGTGTGATGTTTTTAGGTGTTGATAAAGGTTCGTACTGCTACCTCGTGCGGCAGCAACAAGACAGGTTCTGCATAATACCTGGCGTTGCGCAGCATCAACGTTTTCATAGCAGATATAATTTCTCACAACTGATGTACTGTTCCTCTTTGGTACCAACTATTGTGTAGTGCTGGATTCTGTTAAGCTTTAGGTCATTTAACGGCTTAAAGTGCAGCGTTTCCTTCCCGCCCTTCGTTGTTTGCAAGTCACTTGACTTTACCAGATATGTTTACATCAAGTCAAATCGCAGCCTTTGCGATTAGGAAATCGCATTTTACCATATCGCGATTTAATTGCATATGCAATTAATCGTTCAGCCTAAATGTGAACCCAAGTCAGGATCCTGAGAGTAACCTGCTCAGAGAGTTCTGGGAAACAACCTTTGGATGCAGTTTCAAGTCCAACATACCTGGTACAAAACTGTGCTCTGGCTCTGAAAGACTTCAAGATATAGACAATGCTTTCACTGATGTGTCTGAGCTCAGGATATCAAACAACGTGTACAAGGCTGTGTATGCTGTTGCTCGTGCCTTGCATAGTATTTTAAAATGTAAGCGTAGTGATGAAAATGTAAATCACCCTTGCAACTTGAAAGATAATTTAGAGCCAAGAAAGGTTAATATTTTTTACTATTTTAAATAAACATCTAATAAGTGTTTTGAAATGTATCTAAAAAAATATCTAACATCTGTCTAACAATGGTAGGTTGTGGAATATATCCAGGACATCAATTTTCCTGTTCAGTCTGGAGAGAAATTATATTTAGATGAAAATTGAGACCCAGACGCAACTTATGAGCTTGTGAACTGGCAGAGAAACCCTGCAGGAGATATTGTGTTCACAACAGTTGGAAAGTGTGATGCTTCACTTCCAGACGGAAACCAGTTGACCATGAATGGAGTCAAGTTCACATGGGCTGCAGGATCGAATGAGGTATAAACAAACTTTTACAAGAATTAGTAATTCTGAGTTCTATGTTGAGTTAGTACATAAATAAAGACAGGTGAACCAATTGCAGCATGTTACAAACATATAAAAAATGTTTTTTTCCGCAAGTTTCTCAAGAGCTGATATGTAAACATATATATAATATATATAGAGAGCAAGGGAGTAGATTTGATTTTGAGATTGGTGGGGACACAAAAGTGCTCCAATGTAGAACTCTTGAAAGTTGAAGTTTTTTGCATTAGCAATCATAGTTTCACATTATGCAGATGTTATAGGTTAAAGTAACTAATGAAAGACAAGAAGGCAAATTCGAAAAGCTCTAATCTTAAACTCTTTAGTGCATGGCTGTAGTGAAACTGTGCATCATGTCAATTAGCTGTTGAGCAGGAATGTTATTTGTGTCAGGTTGTTTGGGCTTGTTCAGAATATCCTCCTGATTACTGCCACTCTCCCTGCTGCTCTCTCCACGTGGATTGGATTCCTTAGGAATCAACCGCAATATAAATTTGACAACCGTATAGCAAATACTGTTACCAAATACACACTAGTAATACATGACAAGGCCTGTTAGATTTAAGGCACTGATTTTAAAGCTAAATGGTTTTATTTTTATTCGGATCATCATCACACTAACATTTTTTAACTGCTATTATGGTCTTTTTGTGAAGGCTTGTTTTATTCTAATGTTTAAACTGTTTTTATCATGTAAAGCAGTTTGTTTTTCTGTTTGCATGAAAAGCTCTTTATAAATATATTTGATTTGATCTGTCACAGTGCTGAATCTCATGACTAACACATCCAGCATTATTTAACCTCACCTGTACATACATTTTATTTATGTTTTTAAACAGCTGCTCTTTTCTACAAAAATACTTGAAAATAAGAAAAAAAGAGAATAAGAATAGACAATAATTCTTAAAAAGTGTATCTCTTTGGCATATTCTATTTTTATATTTTCATTTAATTTCAATTTTAAGTAACTTACACATTGACTCCTAAAGAAGTCTCTTTTTTTGAGGTTTTTTTTCTTCTTTCATATCCTTTAAAACCTAAACAGCACACACGCGCGCAAGCAGACACAAAGTGTAAATGACACCAGTAAAATCCATCTAGCTGACGTGACCTGGACAGAACAAATGCCAAACGTATTGACAACTTACACTCGCAGCTGCCTCTGATTCAGTCCAACTAGCAGTTGTAGCTTGAGATGGTCAAAGTCAGACGTTCGACTATAGACATAGACACACACGTCTATTTTTAATACGTGTTTATGCGTTTGATAAGCTTTAAGGGTTTAAGAGGAGATGGAATGACAACGGGGACGGCCCATCACATGTAAGTTAGCGAGAACCTGGCAGCCAATCAGGAAGCGATATTTAGGTTAGAGGCGGGATTTCTAGCAGAGACGGACATTTAACCGTGTGCCATGATCAAACCATAGACGATCAAACAGCGGTTGGATATGTGGTACGGACGCCCTTGATTGGTGGGGACAATTCACTAATCCCTGGATATTGGTGGGGACATGTCCCCTCCGTCCATGCTAATTCTATTCCCTTGATATAGAGCAACTGTTCACAACAAATTTTTGAGAACTGATTGTTGAATTGATATAATGTTATAGAGGCCACTGTCTGTCTGCAGTGAGAATTGTCTGCCAGGTTTCCGGAAAGCAGTCATTAAAGGAAAACCCATCTGCTGCTTCTCTTGTGTCCCCTGTGCTGATGGAGAGATTAGTAACACAAGCAGTGAGTGAAATGATGTTCTATTGTTCTCCATATTTCTTGTATGAAAGCCAATTGCAGTTTTTACTTTTTTCTAATCAGATTTTGCAGACTGTTCACACAGTGTCCATTGGAGTACTGGTCAAATGCAGATCACAGCAAATGTGTTCCAAAGGTGATCGACTTCCTTTCATATGGACTATGGGGGCCCTCCAAGTTTAACACTTGTGGTCTTGTGTGTGTTTTTTCCGGTTTCGGCACACACCACTTTTCAAAGCCAGTAACTCTGAGCTGAGCTTTCTCCAACTCTTCTCCTTAGCTTTGTGTTTCCTTTGTTCTCTGACTTTCATTGGCCAGCCCACTGAGTGGTCCTGCACGCTTCGTGATACAGCTTTTGCAATAGCTCCACTTCAGAGATCAAGTGTTCTTGGGTGTACTTTAATTCAAGTGTTTATTTGTGTGATGTTGTTATCTTTTGTCCCACCATTTCCACATAAGAATACAGTTTATACCAGTGAAAAGATTATTATAGAGTGCGAATTAGGGTCACTTATAGCATTTTGAGTTGTTTTGGGGTATATTGGACTTTTGGCTCTTTCATGCTTTGCCCTTGCCTTTCTGGCTCAGAAATTAATAATTGACAATTTTAATTAGGCTAAATTCATAACCTTCACCATGCTGATATTTAGTGCTGTTTGATCACATTTATCCCAGCACATGTCAGCTCTCCTGGTAAGTTTACTGTAGCCGTAGAGATATTTGCAATTCTAGCTTCAAGCTTTGGGTTGCTTTTTTGTATTTTTGCACCAAAATATTATACTTTACGGCTGAAACCTGACCGGAATACTAAAGAGCACATGAAGGGAAGAAAACAGCTCAATAAGACCTAAGAAAATAATATAGAGTAGTAAAATCAAATTGTCAACATTTCCGTATTCTCCCCTAAATATGTAAAATTACATAGGAAATTACAGTTATATTAACATCTGTATAATGGTTTGTCCCTCTCCAATCCCAGTTTATAGTGTATGTCTCGATAAAAAGTTTAAAAAATGTATGGTGTCGTTTGACACTCAACTCCCTTTGCCTGTTGCTGTGTCTTTGTAGCTGTGTTCTGTGTTGTAATTTAGTAATAAATTACTGTCTATATTTGTTGTGATGACATACAAAGTCATATTATAGGCTTTTAAACAAATGAATAAAATAATCAAGGCATGTAAACGACATGAACTTATTAAAGACTATAGTGGTTTGTCTGTATATATTTTATGAATAAAGAAAAAACCTAAACATTTTGAGGTGAGGCATTTTAGCAGCTCATATTTGCCCCATGTTTAACAAAAAAAAAAGTTTTTAGCTGAAACTGTGGTCTACATAATTTTGGAAATATCAAGAAAGAGTTAGGGGTAGCAGTGATGGGTTAGGTTAGGGTTTCTGCGTACATACATGCAGAGGGACACCAAAAAATATAACAAAATAAAAGATTTCCAGCAATTACTAAACTCTCCCCTTTAGTAACATTAATGGTTTCTCATACAGCTTTAAAAGACAGATGGGCCAAACCAGAACTTTGTCAGAAAACACACCTTTCAACAGCAATAAGGTACATAACACGCAATACAGTAAACTGAATTACTTGAAATAATGTCAAGCTGAATGTAAATATCACTGATTTAGGAACTAATTTGGTGACGTCCACGTCTGTAGCATCCAACCAACCCCAAACTTCTTTTTTTGTGTATATAAGGGTATTATACACAATCGTAGTTTACAGGAAGGGATTGTCCAGACAGCCGCCCTTGCTATATTCAGGCACAGCTGGAAGACTAGGTTGCTGAAATATAAAAAAAAACCCAAAGTGATTTAAGCATATTTAGTCTTAAACATGGGCAAAGTAGTATTGAGACATTTCTAATCAACACTGACTATTTTTAACTGGTTATATTGTTTTATACTCTGACTATGTCTGTTTGTACTACTAATTAATTGATTTAATATATATTTATTTATTTTGATCACCGTTATCCGTGTTTGTGGGTGTGTGTGTGTATTCTCCAGTCGCGGGCAGTTTCCCATCCATTCCAAGTTGTGTCCTCTTCCAGAGGCCTGGGAGCTTGAGGGACCTGTGCAGTAGCTTTGCTGTTCCAAGAAAGGATACACAGATACTGGTATCGGGGCCTATACCGTTCTTTTGCACTGTATTGTATCGGTTAAAGTTAATCGATACCATAAACCGATACTTAAAATGTGGGAACTGCATTAGTTTAAATGAAAATGTATATTTTTCACTTAAATTTTTACTTTTGTTGTCATTTTTTTTTTCTAATTCATCATCATTTGTTGTAACAAGCAAAGAAAAATAAACCTCTTTTCCAATACATTGCATTTTTTGTCTGTGGTACAGGTACTGGCTTTGGTACTCTGCACCAGCAAGTACTCAGATCTAAGTATTGGTTTCGGTTTTCAAAAAACTGCTATAATTGCATCCCTAGTGCCTTTTCCTCACGGCACACAGTTAATGTAATTTAGTACTGCTTTGTTCGGTATCAGATCGGTATCGGCAGATTATGAACCTCAGGTATATTTGGAAACGAAAAAATGGGATTGGTGCATCCTAGTTCCAAGTACTGCACTTTTCTGGACTGAGATGTCTGAGGTTCTTCCGGGGATCTGGTGAGGCCATTCTTACAGCTGGGGGTCACTGCCCCAAGTGCTTAGATTTCACGGTTACTACCAAGGCTTCTCAAGCTCCTCTCTGAGCCCTTAGTATTTCTCACGTTTCTTATGTTCCTTTTTTATGTTACCTTCACTTGGTATTGCCACATCCACCACAATGCCTTTCCCCTGCTCAACCACCACAATGTCAGGTTGGATTGCCATTAGCATCCTGTCTGTCTGTCTGGATCTTGAAGTCTCACAGGAGTTTTGCTCTGTTATTCTCCACAACCTTTGGAGGTATTTCCCATTTTAACCTTGGTGTTTCCAGCTCAAACTCTGCACAGATGTTTCTGTATACTTTGCCAGCCACTTGGTTATGACATTCCATGTATGCTGTTTTACAACCTATCATTATGTGCTGGATTGTCTCAGATTACTCTTTGCATAAATTACAATTTAGGTCTACACCTAGGTCCCAGCCATGACCTTCTGAGTCATATGGTCTGATGAGCAGGGGGATCTATGACGGTGGAGTGTGTTACCAATGGTTTTCTTTGGGACTGTGGTCCCATCTCTATTCAGGTCATTGACCAGGTCCTGCCGTGTAGTTTTGGGCTCATCCCTCACTGTCCTCATGATGAGTGATGCCCCACGATGCCTCCGTACCGAGGGAGATTGATTATTACATCAACAGTTGTTGCCTTCTCACCAAGCTGCTTGCCTATTGTCCTGTAGCCCATCCCAGTCCTGTGCAGGTCTACAATTTTATCCCTGATGTCGTTGCACAGCTCTCTGGTTCTGGCCATTGTGGAGAGGTCGGAGTTTGTTTGTGTATGTGGAAAGGCGCACTAAAAAAAAACTTGCTGGGTGAAAATTAAAAAATCATGTAAATAATTTCCATCCAACTGTTTTGGTATGATTTAGCAATACATAATTTTGTTGAGTAAACTAAATGTAAACATGTTGGGTCAACTTAATTCATTTAGGTTGCTATAGGGCTCAAAAATAAGCAGCTGATGATAGGACTTGAACTCAGAAAGGCCTATGTGTTCTGGGCACCTGCACTAACAACTTTGCTACACAATAAATCAGAACACATGTACATAATAACACATATGATTTAATATCCAGTGTTAACTAAGCATGATTATAATGATTTCAGTAATGCAATTCCTTCCCTTTTTTCATGAAAAAACGGAATTGGCAGGTCTTTATAATATTATAATCATTTTCCATCCCATCCCCTGCTGTTTATTTTTGTGCCTTATGGCAACCCAAATATCTCCTGTCAGTCACAAAACAAGCAATCTCATTGGTGGAGACAAAGAAAATATTCTAATACATTATACATTCCCCTGGTGGTTTATGATGCACTCCAATAAAATGGTCAAACTAGCTATGCTTTTGCTTGTGATTCGCATGCTAAATACTAAGGTGAGGAATTATGCTGCTCATCGTGGACCTATTATTTTTCTTTTTCATGGATGTAAGAGGGGAAACCCCTATGTGTCAATTATATGGGGCAAAAGAACTGTCTCAGTTTTCTAAGGAGGGGGATATCATCATTGGAGGCATTTTTTCCTTCCACCAGAACCCAGTCACAGCCAGCCCAGCAGTGACAATCAACCCGGGAGCTATCCAGTGTGAAGGGTAAGATTCTTTTTCTGTTTTTTTGCTAAGTATGAATCTTATGTCATCATGTATTTTTCTTTTTTCCCCCTTTTCAGACTGGAAATAGGTGAGCTTCAGTATGCATACACCATGATGTTTGTAATTGATGAAATCAACAACAGCACTGAACTGCTGCCAGATGTGACACTTGGTTATAGGATATTTGACTCTTGCCCCAGCATACCTATGTCTATCAGGTCATCAATGAATCTAATGAATCCCTGTGTAAACAGAGAAGAGTTGTGTAACAATCTCTCCAATGTGTATGCTGTTATTGGGGACACGACTTCCACCTCTACGATAGGGATAGCACGTATACTGGGACCCTTCAATATACCTGTGGTGAGTGGTAAAGGGATCCATGCATTTTGACTAACTTTAAAGAGAAAAAATACAAAAAATTAAGAATTCCCTTAACTACAAATTAATTCAATTAATTACATTATTTTTTATTTTAAGATCAGTCATTCGGCCACTTGTGAATGTCTTAGCAACAGGAGAATCTATCCATCTTTCTTTCGAACCATACCAAGTGATATTCATCAAAGCAAAGCACTAGCAAAGCTTGTGAAACATTTTGGCTGGACTTGGGTAGGAGCAATACGAACTAATAATGATTATGGAAATGGTGGAATGGCCGCCTTCTTGAAGGCAGCAACAGAGGAAGGTGTGTGTGTTGAGTATTCGATTGCCATTTACCGAACTGATCCCAGGAAGTCATTTTTAAAAGTGGTGGAGATTATAAGAGAGTCCACCTCTAAAGTAATAGTTGCCTTTGCTGATGCAACAGATCTTGATGTACTTATGAAAGAGCTTTATGCTCAGAATGTGACAGGCCTACAGTGGGTAGGAAGTGAAGGGTGGATTACATATCGTTATTTTGCTTCTCTGGAAAACTATGCTGTGGTTCAAGGGGCAGTGGGCTTTGCAGCACTGAATGCTCACATCCCAGGACTGCAGGAGTTTCTCAGCAACAGCAGACCGTCCACCACACCAGGAAATCAGGGACTTGTTGAGTTGTGGGAAAGAATATTTAAATGCGCTCTGTTGCCAAAAAAAGGAACTCACCCACAGGATCCTGTCACAGTCTGCAGTGGAACAGAGACTCTGCGGGATGTAAAGACACATTTTACGGATGTTTCAGATGCCAGCCTGATGAATAACGTTTACAAAGCCATATATGCTGTTGCACATGCTTTGAACATGCTATTAAATTGCAAAGATGGACATGGGCCCTTTGAGAACAATACTTGTTCTGACAGGCAAAATGTTCAACCATGGCAGGTAAACATAAAAAAAATAAATAAAAAATATTATGCTTGAATTAAAATGATAACTATGCAAAAATTACGAAGTAAAAAACGTTGTTTTTTTTTTTACTTACAGGTATTGCACTACCTTACACAGGTAAATTTCACCACTAAAACTGGTGAAAATTTTTTCTTTGATGAGTTTGGTGACCCCGTGGCACGTTATGCACTGGTAAATTGGCAGCTGGATGAGACTGGGTACATACAATTTGAAACTATCGGTTATTACGATGCCTCCAGGCCCGAAGATCAGCAATTTGAGATGAAACCTGGAGTGAGAGCCATCTGGGCAGGAGAGAGTCATGTTGTGAGTAAATTTAGACTTTTCATTCAGTGTAGAATTTGTGTTTAAATCATGGATGTTTTTAGAGGTTTTAAGAAAAGTTGCGCATAAATTATTTCATACAGAGCCTAATGAATATCAAAAATTGTGCTTTAAGTACTGTCTCTGTGATTCAGGTACCCAAATCAATCTGCAGTGACAGCTGTGTTCCCGGTACCCGTCGTGCATTCATTAAAGGCAAACCTATCTGCTGTTTTGATTGCATCATCTGTGCTAAAGGAGAGTTCAGCAACAGTACAAGTGAGGCGGCGGGATTTGTGGCCTTTAGTCTGGTGCTCATTGTGTTTCTGCTGGGTAGAATTGCTGTGAGCAGTTTTCTGGTCTATTTGAAGATGTGTTCTCCATACAGCTCAAATGTATCTATCCTTTCAGATGCTGTGAAATGTGAAAAATGCCCTTCTGAGTACAAATCCAATGAAGAGAGGAACCAATGTCACTTAAAATCAGTTGAGTTCCTTACCTTTACAGAATTAATGGGTATAATGTTGATCACCTTATCTTTCCTTGGTGCATTTTCAACAGTCACTGTAAGCCTGATATTTTTCTACAAAAGACACACACCAATTGTCCGTGCCAACAACTCTGAATTAAGTTTCCTGCTGCTGTTCTCCTTGAGTCTATGCTTTCTGTGTTCTCTGACTTTCATCGGGCGTCCCTCTGATTGGTCCTGCATGCTGCGCCATACAGCTTTTGGAATTACATTTGTCCTCTGTGTATCCTGTATTCTGGGGAAAACAACTGTGGTTTTGTTGGCCTTTCGAGCTAGCCTTCCTGGGAGCAATATGATGAAATGGTTTGGGCCTACACAGCAGAGGGCCATTGTTTTAGCTCTAACACTTATACAGGTTTTGATTTGTGTATTATGGTTAACAATCAATCCTCCCCATTCATTTAAAAACACTAAATATTACAGCGATAAAGTCATACTAGAGTGTGCAGTTGGATCACCTTTAGGTTTCTGGGCTGTATTAGGATATATAGGGATCTTAGCTATGTTATGCTTTGGATTAGCCTTCTTAGCCCGAAAGCTCCCTGACAATTTCAATGAAGCTAAATTTATCACTTTCAGCATGCTGATATTCTGTGCTGTGTGGATTACTTTTATCCCGGCTTATTTGAGCTCTCCTGGAAAATTTAGGGTTGCTGTGGAAATATTTGCCATTCTTGCTTCAAGTTATGGAATGCTGTATTGTATTTTTTTGCCTAAGTGTTATATTATTTTATTTAAACCCCATTACAATACAAAGAAACATATGATGAGCAAAGGGACACTGAAAGCCCTTTAATGTGTGTTTAAGCAAAATCTTAAAATGTCGGTCTTTTTCATACCACAAATATTAAAATTTCAGAAACAAATTTAATTCACTATTTAAACAAGTCACACAAATAGTGTGTTCTCAAACATATATATTCTATATATATATAGAATAGATATTTGGCATTAAGTATGCCTGTGAATGTGAAACTCCAATAAGAACAGTCAAACATCATAAGGCTACCCTGAGTTTTGTAGTTGTACGTAATTATATATTATTAAACAGGACTCACACATGCAAAAACATATTGTCATAATATTATATAATTTATAATAGTTAGCTCTGGTGCAAATAGAAAAAGTGTTTTATCTATATGATAAGTATGTTATTGCAGTGCTGGATAAAAAAATAAATAAAAATCTATCAAAAACAATTTCCTTTTTTGGTTATGTCACTGGGTATGGTTTGCTTCTAATGATACCTCTCATGATAACCTTGGCAGCCAGAAAACTCTCATCTCAAGTGAGATGTCATTCCCAGCTCTGGCTTCTGAGACAAATTGAACACAGCCTGTATAAATGCATGAGAGAGAAATGAAAAAAGCACAACCTTTTTTTTTCAATATTTATACATTAAGACATGTAACCTATCTCTTCTTGTGAGAAATAAAAGGTTGACCAAAAATAAAGCATACATAAAAAAAGCCTATGGTGTGGCTTTTTCATGACATGCACACACCAGGTGAGATGATACACTGTAAAACTTCTTTTAATCTGCAGTTCTTGGTTGAGAGAGAATGAAAATACATTTGTGAAATGTATGCACTTCTCATTGGGCTATCTATGAAAATGAAGCCAAAATATTTTGGAGCATAAATGAGAATAGTAATGAAGGTTTCTGTCCTAATACATGCCTGCTTTCCCACAGCAATAGATCTCTTTTTCTCAGCAAGGTTTAATCTCTCCATGGTGTAAACCCTGCATCATTGTTCCTGCTGCTGGACTCTGGTCTTATGTCTCCTCTCTGATTGATGCTTTGTGGCAATAAAGTAAAAAAATGTGGAAAACAATTCTCTTTTCACCTGTGCAGACCCTCTCTGACCCTGCTCTGTCTATTGTGGCAATAAAGATGTGTTTCTAATATGCGCAAAGCAATAGTGAGCAAAAGTTCTGCACAGAAATGAAAGAGGATTGGGTTCTTTCCTAGAATCAACTAGTTATCAAGAGATGAGAGTACAGGTGAAATTCGAAAAATCCTAATGTTGTGCAAAAGTTAATTTATTTCAGTAATAAACTAAAAGGTGAAACTAATATCATACTGATTCATTACATGCAAAGCGATATAAACAGAGCCTTTATTTTCTTAACATTTTGATGATTATGGTTTACAGCTGATGGAAAAACCCCAAATTAAAAAGCTTAGGAAATTAGTATACTGTGCAAAGGATTCAGTATTTATCCTGTCTCACTCTAATCAGCTAATTAGTCCAGAACACGTGCAGAGAGTTCCTGAGCCTTCAAATTGTGTCTCAGTCTGGTTCAGTTGGAATCACAATCATGGGAAAGACTGCAAAAGAAGTTAGATGTTCCCAAATAGCTATATCAAAAGCACATTAATTGAAAGTTATGTGGAAGGGAAAAAGTCCACAAGCAGCAGGGGTGACTGCAGCCTGCAGTAGAATTGATGGATTGGCGTATTGGCTAAGACATTTTCCTTTTATACTTCTACATCAGTATGTCAATGTTGCAAAGCAAATCCACAGCAGGGGGTGCAGACCTTTTCTGGTGGGTCTGAATACCATTACAGTGTTATCTATGGATGACGACACTTAATTCTCTTCAGCTTGTAAATGCAGATCCACTCAACATCAATGGCCGACAGAGAACACATTTTGATTGAGCTGGAAAGGTTTTTACAAGAAGTGCAGCAAAATGAATACGGTAAAAATGTATAAAGAGGTCTGTTTTTTTGTTCTCTGGTGTTCAAAATCGTCAAAATACCAAATTAAAACATAAACTGGCCATGCAATATAAAGCATGTTGTCCCCAGAAGCTGCAATGTATTCTAATTACATTGACTGCAGAGCACCATACTGTTAAATGCCTTTGGGCGGACCGACCACAGAGATGTGTGTCCACCATTGCATTTGATAGATAGTTAAAAAATTGGGCTCTGTTCAGTTTGTCCTTGTGTGCTGGACGGAGAGCCCTTGCACTGAGGAAAAATGCTGGAGTGTCTCCACACCTCTGCAAACAGGAAAGTATAAACTAGGCTTTGGTGCATCAAGAGCAGTGTTGGAAGTAACGCGTTTAAGTATAACAGCGTTAGTAACACCTTTTTTTTACGTAATGGAGAAAACTAACTAATTACTTTTCCTATGTTTACAACGCCATTACCGTTACTGGGGATGTAAAATGGTGCATTACTACAACATGGTTGAACGAAGCACAGCAGTGTCAGGCTTTCTGACAGCCACACTTCAGCTGCAGGGAGAGAGCAAGTCTCTGTGATAACGCATTTGCAAATGGGGAGCATAACTCACACCCTTTTACTTCCGGTGCATGGGTCCCCTACTGCCAAAAATAAAATTAAAATAATGAGTCAATGGCATGATAAAAGTTATTTTCTGATCCCCTTTGAAATGCGCCATGAATCGAACATATGATCCGTGAAACGTAAAATCAAATTTTGATGCAGATAAAAATGCAGATTATCGAACTGCGCCAAAAGTTACTTTAGGTCTTGTGTAAAAACACTTAGCGGACTACAACTCAAGAAGAAGGAGACAAAGGGTCATAGCGTCCAGGATGAAGGAATGAGGAAACAATGAGAAAATCACTATAAATCTGACTATATGGAAAGTGTCAGCTATGCTGGGGGATAAATAGTCGGTTTAAAGAGAGCCAGCATATCGTAGAAGCGCTACAAGAACTCTTGGTGAGTGTTTTAAGTGCTAGCTACCGCTAGCTTAGTGTTAGCTCTGTGACATGAAATGTGTGACTTCTGATACCGAAGCAGTAAGAATATATATATATATATAAAGTCATTAGGGTCATGTAGTAAAATAAATTAATTGTTGTGAACCTGTTATCAGGGGGAACTCAGTGTTTCTAGCTGGTATGTTATTTCTAGCTCCCACAGTTACTGTGAAAGAACACATCTGCAGGCTTTCCAGAACATCTCTGTGAGGTATTTTATTATTAATCTCGGTGTTATTTTTGACCAAGATATGTCATTTAGATCTCAAATTAAAGAAGTCTCTAGGATTTCATTTTTTTCACCTTAGGAATATTGCAAAAATTAGAACCATCCTGTCCAGGAATGATGCTGAAAAACTAGTCCATGCCTTTTTTACTTCAAGGCTGGATTACCGAGGCGTCCATCCGCCTCGGTACTTGGCTATTAGTAAATTATAACACCTATTTCTAACGCTTCTCTATTCTTGCGTTGTACACAAAGTGTTTTCTTCAGCTTCAGAGAGAACTTCCGGGTTAGGTCAATCGCTTCAAACAAAAATACCAAAATCAAAAATCAGTTTTTTCCATTTTCTTTTTGTGATCCAAAACAAAAAAATCAGATAAGGGTTCGTCATCCGTACCGTAACAGTGCAGTTAAATGTGAAACACCTTAAATTGCCCTTCGTAGAAAATGTGCTAAAACATTGCCTAAGGGAGTAGCAAACAAAATTTATCTGAACAGTTATCTTGAGGCCGTTTTCTAACAACGTCCAGTCATATCATAAAATATTACATCTCTTAAACAGAAAAATTTAACAAAATCCAAATTCGTTTAAGTCTTAACAAGGCAATCGTCTGCAGGAGTCTGTAATCACTTTCTATCCAAAATCAACTTTTAGCTTGCAACACACAGAACATGCATTTAGTTTCAACCACAAAACATATTGACACACAAAAGCAACAACCGCTAGCATAGCACAGCAGCCTACAGCCACGTGCTACCGTTAGCTCTTTGTGAAATTAAACCTAAAACAGTACAAAACGTACGGCGAAAACACTCAAGAAAATCACAACACACACTTTAGAAAATGACTTACCGCAATACCAGGACTTAATCCGCACAATTTATACCACTTTACCAAACTTTAATTCGGCACGAACAAAACAAATCTCCTGTTCTTCCCACACGGACTGAAACACATGTTTCCAAAACAGCCATCCCGCACAGAAAACACCGATTCTACTACGTCCGTTACAGCCCAAAACCATTAACAAAAAACACAACATTATAAGCGGTGACTTTTAGACCTTATTACATTATTTTATCGCGGAGGTTTAGACCAATCTGTCACAATTTTCGTAGTCCGCTTTGAGAAATTTCCCGGCGCCGGCCTCCAGAAAACCACTCAAAAGACTCGAACAGATGGCAGAAAACCGCCTATTACCACTAATTTATTTATCAAAACATATAGTCAAAGCTGTTGTATGTTAGCCGTGCTATCAAGCAGAAACTCACACAGAATTAGCTCCGCCATCTCAGCACCTAGCTTGGGGCGGCCGCTCCGATGGCCTGTTGTAAATGTTCACAGCTAATTCTTATAGATTTTTAATTTCAGTTATCCATCATATTTAGTTATATATTTATTAATCTATTTTAATGATTGTATTATACCCGAGTTCATTATTTATACTATAACATTTTAACACAAAACGCAACATCACCAGCACGTCTCGCAAAGCGCCTGCGTAAAAAAACCATCTCACACACACACATACAGACACAATACTTGTACAAGCAGAAATCAAAACACTAACCTCAAATCGGACCACACCAAATGCCGGACCATTAACCCATTCCAATTTGCATTGCTCAAGCGCGCGTTTGGAGAGACGCCGGCCGTTCAAGGTAATCCGTTCCAGATTAACAGAGGGCTCCACAGGCCCTCTTTAATCTATTTTCGTTTGCCAGCCTTGAACAATCTCCGACAGCGTCCTGTCGAAGTCGAGAGGCCAATTCTCAAGCCCCGATCCGCACTTTGGCTCCGATTTTGAGTCGTTGAAGGGACCGCTCCATCCAGTCCATCCGTAATCACTGTCCTCCGGAGAAAGACCAGCCCCCCTGGGCCCGCAGAGTAAGAAACTCCATCTCCCAGCAGGCACCGGTGTCTCTCTGCGGAGCGTAAAGAAGGTCGCAATCATGTGCAGAACAGAGGGACAGACGCAGGAGCAGCTCCGACCACGGGCCCGCCACAGTTAATCTGCTCAAAACAAAAAACATATGTAACTTGCATGACAACATTACCCAATGTTAGATTAACCAATCAACAGAATTATAAACTACGCAACTCTGCGCAAATTGTCAATAGAGCAAATACATGTCCGTCTCATAAATTTAAAAAATAACTGGATCTTGGCCCAAACTAAATATTATCAAATTATCATTATTAAATATTATCAAAAATAATTCAGTGCATGTTCAAAACAGAGACAAGGAACCAATTTCCAGTTCTTAACATTTATTTTGAACAGATTAACAAATATGCGGGTTTACAGAGAAAACATGCCCTATTTTCTCTGGGACAGAATAATACATCTGACAAAGAGTGGTTTTCATGTCATAACTTTTATAGACACCAAACTTCGCCAGGATTCTTAGGCGTTTCTTCTCCCTCGAATCTGCTCCAATCAGAACGTTTTTAAACAGTGTCTTAACAATGATTGGCTGTCAGAGAATTATGCAGTCATAAGATGGACATGTCCTCCTCTTGGGTCCAAAGTTCATTCTGAGTTTTATGGTTTTATGGTTCCGGGTCCTCCCAAGCTTTTCTCCCAGTTTTATGGCCTGGAATAAATCCTAATCTATAAACATCCTGGTTTTACAGCCTGCAATAAACTTACCCAAGAGTTTTATGACTTAAAAGCTTACCCCAATAAAAAATACTGACAGACAATATATTTTTACAACCATGCAAACTATATAAAACAGACTTTTACCTTCTGAATGCTTACTAAAGATTATAGGATACAACATAATGTAGAGATCAGCAACATCAATAGTGAGCCACTTTGTAAAATCTGTATTTCACTCACAACATATATGATGAACTTTACAGGATCCTCCTATTTGTGTCTCTTTTTTTATCAGATTCTGCAGAGTGTTTACAGTGTCCATCGGAGTACTGGTCAACTACAGATCACAGCAAATGTGTTCCATAGGTGATCGAGTTCCTTTCATCTGGAGAGACTATGGGGGCCCTCCTCACTGCCTTATCATTGTGCGGAGGAAGTTTAACACTTGTGGTCTTGTGTGTGTTTTTCCAGTTTAGACACACACCACTTGTCAAAGCCAGTAACTCTGAGCTGAGCTTTCTGCAACTCTTCTCCTTAGCTTTGTGTTTCTTTTGTTCTCTGACTTTCATTGGCCAGCCCACTGAGTGGTCCTGCATGCTTCGTCATACAGCTTTTGGCATAGTTTTTGCTCTGTGCATCTCTTGTGTTCTTGCTAAAACTATAACTTGGGTGATGGCCTTTAAAGCTAAAAGACCAGCAAACACATTCCCTCAGTGTTCAGCTCCACTTCAGAGATCAAGTGTTCTTGGGTGTACTTTTATTCAAGTGTTTATTTGTGTGATGTGGTTATCTTTTGTCCCACCATTTCCACACAAGAATACAGTTTATGCTAGTGAAAATATTATTCTAGTGTGTTTCCTAGGTTCACCAATTGCATTTTGGGTTGTGATGGCATACATAGGTATTCTGGCTCTGCTGTGTTTTATCTTTGCTTTTTTAGCTTGGAAATAACCTGACAATTTTAAATAAGCTAAATTCATAACCTTCAGCATATTGATATTTAGTGCTGTCTGGCTCACATTTATCCCAGCATATGTCAGCTCTCCTAATAAGTTTGCTGTAGCTGTAGAGATATTTGCAATTCTAGCTTCAAGCTTTGGGTTGCTTTTTTGTATTTTTGCACCAAACTGTTATATTTTACTACTAAAACCTGACCGGAATACTAAAGACCACATGATGGGAAGAAAACAGTCAAAAACAAAATAAGAGCCCTACAAACAAAGGGGCTGAAGTGCCATTTATATACTAATGATGTTGATCAAATATAACATTGCAGCTTATTAGTTATATCGCATCCCTCCCTCCAAATAATAAATCAATCGAGCTGTGATTAAATTATTGACAAACTAAACTCTGCCACCTTCCTGCTTGGAAATCTTACCAACAAGTTTTCTAAAAAAGGTCCTCCCAGCCATCAGACTGGATCTGATAAAAATAGTTAACGGATCCCTCCTAACAGGTGTCTTCCCCAAAGCATTAAAAACAGCAGTTATCAAACCAATACTTAAGAAGAAGAACCCAGACAACACGTTGATGCAAAACTACAGATCAATCTCTAATCTCCCATTTATTGGTAAAATTATTGAAAAGCTGTGTGTTAGGGTAAAAAATAGTAGTTTAACCTAGAAAGAATCACACACAGGGGTCGGAGAGAAATTGAAGTTAAATTAACTCTGCAGTGGGAGATAAAATAAAGTTCTGCAGAGGGAGACCAGGAAGATACTCTGGTTGACCGTGTGTCTATTCTCCTCTGTGCTTCTCAGACAGTCTCCCAGCTTTGTGTCCTGGTCACACAGCTCTGTCACCTGGTCTCAAAAGGTGCTGCAGTCTCTCTTTATTTGACCAAACTTCATTAGCATCTTAAAAGAACAGGGTGTTTACAAAGAAACATATGGTTGAAACCAAATGACATTTAAAAAGTACATTTAAACTATGTGATAAAGAAATACACCCTAAGAAAATAATAATACAACATTATTATTTTTCCCTAACACTGTGTTCCAACAATTAAATAGCTTCTTGCAATGTAGAATTGCTGTGATATTTATCAGTCTGGTTTTCGTAGGTACCACAGTACAGAGACAGCCCTCGTCAAAGTCTTCAATGACATCCGTACAAATACTGACCATGGTAAAACCACAGTACTGGTAGTATTAGACCTCAGTGCAGCGTTTAACTCCATTGATCATGATATATTACTGGAACATCTAGAGAGGTGGGTGGGACTCTCTTACAGTACTTGATTGGTTCAAATCTTTCCTCAAGAACAGGAATTTCTTTGTGCCGATTAGCCAATTCTCATCATTAAACACAGAAATCACATGCGGGGTCCCCCAGGGCTCTATCCTAGGGTCCATCCTATTTAGCATCTACATGCTCCCACTAAACCAGATTATAACCACCAATAATGTTAACTACCACAACTATGCTGACGACATTCAGCTTTATATCTCAATATCCTCAATAAATGCATTTAGCAAATAAACAGCTGGATTTGCCATAATTTCCTCCAACTGGACAAAAACAAAACTGAAGTACTTATCTTCAGACCCAAAAAAGATTGATTAAATATCAGTACACAACTTCAGTTGGTCCAGCTATAAACTACTAACCAGGCCAGAAATCTAGGTGTAACAATGGACTCAGACCTGACCTCCAGGGTCAATAAATAAATTTGCAATAAATGCATTGAGAAAATTAACAGCTGGATGTCCAATAAAACTGAAGTACTTATCTTTGGATCCCAAAAATATTGAATCCAAAACAAATGACTACATATCAGCAATCAGCTTAAACAGGCCCAACTAGAAACTACCAACCAGGCCAGAAATCTAGGTGTAATAATGGACTCAGACTTGAACCTCCAGGGTCACATAAAGGCAATAACAAGGTCAGCATTCTATCACCTGAGGAACATTTCTAGGATTAAAGGAATGATGACACAAGGAGACCAAAAAAAACTCACCCATGCATTCATCTATAGCCGCCTCGATTACTGTAACAGTATATTCACAGGTGTACCTAAAAAATCAATCAGACAGCTGCAGCTGATCCAGAATGCTGCTGCTCGTGTTCTCACTAGAACCAGAAAAGTAGAACGCATCACCCCAGTTCCAAAGTCCTTACACTGGCTCCGTGTAGATCAGAGAATATAGTTCAAAGTGCTTTTATTAGTTTAGAAATCATTGAATGGGTAAGCACCAGAGTACCAGATCTGCTATCATGGTACAAACCATCCAGATCACTCAGGTCCTCCAGCTCAAGTTTACTGATCATCCCCAGAACCAGAACCAAACAAGGTGAAGCAGCTTTCAGTTTCAATGCTCCTCATATCTGGAACAAATTACCAGAAGAATGCAAAGCTGCAGAGACACTGAACTCTTTTAAGTCTAAAATTAAAACGTACCTATTTAGACTCGCCTATGAGTAACTGTTTTTACTTGCTTGTTTTTAATTTTCACACAAATTATAGTCTTGATTACTGTAAATGCTTTTTGTGTTTTTTTTATTTTTTTATTAAGAACTGTGAGCTTTTTCAGCAACATCAGTTAGCAAAAGGAAGAACTGTGAGCTTTTTAGCTAGATCAATTAGTGAATAAAAACTGTGAGCTTTGTCTTATTGTATTTGCTTCCTTGTATTTTGGTCATCAAATTGATTTATGCTGTGTTCCAATTTTAATCATGTGAAGAACCTTGAACTCCTATGTGTTGAAAGTGTGCTATACAAATAAAATTGCCTTGTCTTGCCTCACACTTATTGGCTACCATGGTAGACATGTAAAATATAAATTAATTAATGTTTTGCAGTAAAAACAATTTAGTTTAAAAAATCACTTCATCAGTGACTTTGATTACATCATTACAAAAGACTAATAACTACTGCATAATGTTAAGCTACACATTGCAGACAGTTCACCTAGAGATTGCGGAGGCCTTAATTTGAAAGTGGAACTTAAGACATTCTTTATTGTCAAATTGATTCAGCTAATATTATCTCACCTCTTTAGGGCACTTATAGAGCTTTGAAATTCCAGGCTACGAATTACATTTTTTTTTGTCTATTAACATAAAGATGTATTTAATGCCAGGACAGACCAACTGAAATGCACTTTAAGACAAAAAGAGAATGTAGATACATTTTTGAAAGTCTTGAACTCAAGTTCCCTTTGCTTTATTTGGCTGTCTCAGGTAAAGGATTGGCTGTGTATAATATATATTATCCAGGGGATAATAACGTGCTTTTTGAGAATATCACATAAGTATGTTGAGCTGTACAAAATGTTTAGGATTGTGATAAGCTTTTCCAATTGCTATTTCTGTTTATTTTTTTCTAATTGTAGAGCTCTGACACTTCAAAGAAAAATAAAAAAATGTTTTGTCCTTATTCTAAATGTGAGCGTCTGTGTTAGCATTTGGATTTGGTTCTATATTTGAGCCACAGAAACATTTGTGTCCTGTTGTAAAAAGCTTTTGGAGGTACAGTTATACTGTTTTTGACATTCCTAGGTTAAACTAAAAAATCATTTGTAGCGATGTTGATTTTCTGATGGTTACAGTAATGGTTGAAATAATGGAATGTCTTTTAAATTTTTGAAACACATATTTTCTACAACAACATCGTCCAGTTTAATCTTATTCTTTTTTAACATGGTGGAATGTGTGCTGAGTAGCCTTCTATACTTAAAGTTAGATTTGGATAATTCTAGAACCTGTTGTAGGATCAGTTCACTTTATTAAAGGCTCAGACTGTACAGAGGAAAACCTCAACAAGCAAAGACAGAACAAAAAACCTCAATCCCTTTAAAATGTTCATTTAAGTAACTAAATAAAAATGGTGCAAAAACTGTTTTAAACCAAAAACCTTTAAAGATATTTCACAAAATATATTTAGAAGAATGATAAAATGCAGTGGTTCTGCATTTTAGCCCATTTTAAAGCGCTATGGATAATATTATAAACGATACTTAAAAAAAAAAAAAAAAAATGAAAATTACTTACATCATCATCAATCTGATTGGATTAGAGGACCTTAGCCATCATCATCTACTGTAGAAGTATAAAGCACATCAACTTAGCGGAGACATGTTTTAGTGAATCAGAAAAAAAGGTTCTGAGTTGCGTCTCTTCCCTTTTCTTAAAATGGGGGAAAGAATTTGTGTAATTTTGATGTTTGTAGTTATTATTGGAGGATTAGCACAGAATGAATCAGCTTTCTGTAAAATGCTGGGCAGCGGTGAGGTTCCTCTGATGTCTAAGAAAGGAGATATTATTATAGGAGGAGCTTTTTCCCTTCATAGCCAAATCTCAAATGTTTTACATTCCTGGACTGGAGCACCTGAACCTCTCATATGTTCCAGGTACTGGTATGCATATTCTTTTCTTCTTATCCTTAATTGCCATCTTTTTGTTTTAATGAAATACATAAACTTCAAAATGTATTTTTTCAGAATTAATTTAAGGGAATTTCGTTTTGCTCAAACAATGATGTTTGCCATTGAGGAAATTAACAATAGAAGCTCTCTACTGCCTAATGTCTCAGTTGGTTATAAGATATTCGACAGCTGTGCTTCTACATTACCTACAACACGTGCAGGAATGGGTTTACTGAATGGTGAGGAAAAGACTTTTGGAAAAAACTGCTCTGATCAATCATCGGTTCATGCCATTATTGGAACTTCTGAGTCTTCTACAACCATTGTGATGTTGCAAATTTTGGGGATTTTCCAAATACCAGTGGTAAATATTATTATTTAATTAGCCCAAAATGGACTTAGCTCACTAGTGACAATGATTAATTTATCAAACAAATTAGATTGTGTTAATACTAACTTCATAACGTTCAGTGAGTACTTGTAACAATGTCTCATGTAAGAAAGTATCTCTAAATGCGCAAATGTATTTATGTCACTCCTTTTCTTACAGATCAGTCATTTTGCAACATGTGCTTGTCTCAGTAATAGAAATGAGTATCCGTCCTTCTTCAGAACCATTCCCAGTGATTACTACCAGAGCAGAGCACTAGCCAAACTGGTAAAGCACTTTGGATGGACATGGGTTGGAGCAGTAAGAAGCGATAATGACTATGGCAATAATGGGATGGCAACCTTTATTGAAGCTGCAAGTCAGGAGGGGATTTGTGTGGAATACTCTGAAGCCATCTCGAGAACTGGTTCCAGAGAACATGTTGAGAGGGTTGTCAGAGTAATCCGTAGAGGTACAGCAAGTGTTTTAGTTGCATTTCTGGCATATGATGAGATGGATGTTTTGCTGGAGGAAGCTTTGAGTCAAAACCTAACTGAATTACAGTGGGTTGGCAGTGAATCCTGGATTACATCAGCTCATTTGGCCCAGAAAATGTATTCTGGTATACTAAGTGGGTCGCTGGGCTTTGCAATAAGAAAGGCAAAAATAACAGGCCTGCAAGACTTTCTTTTACATGTGAACCCAAGTCAGGATCCTGAGAGTAACCTTCTCAGAGAGTTCTGGGAAACAACCTTTGGATGCAGTTTCAAGTCCAACATACCTGGTACAAAACTGTGCTCTGGCTCTGAAAGACTTCAAGATATAGACAATGCTTTCACTGATGTGTCTGAGCTCAGGATATCCAACAACGTGTACAAATCTGTGTACGCTGTTGCTCGTGCCTTGCATAGTATTTTAAAATGTAAGCGAAGTGATGAAAATGTAAATCGCCCTTGCAACTTGAAAGATAATTTAGAGCCAAGAAAGGTTTAATATTTTTTACTATTTTAAATAAACATCTAATAAGTGTTTTGAAATGTATCTAAAAAAAATATCTAACCTCTGTCTAACAATGGTAGGTTGTGGAATATATCCAGGACATCAATTTTACTGTTCAGTCTGGAGAGAAATTATATTTTGATGTAAATGGAGACCCAGCCGCAACTTATGAGCTTGTGAACTGGCAGAGAAACCCTGCAGGAGATATTGTGTTCACAACAGTTGGAAAGTATGATGCTTCACTTCCAGATGGAAACCAGTTGACCATGAATGGAGTCACGTTCACATGGGCTGCAGGATCAAATGAGGTATAAACAAACTTTTACAAGAATTAGTAATTCTGAGTTCTATGTTGAGTGAGTACATAAATAAAGACAGGTGAACCAATTGCAGCATGTTACAAACATATAAAAAGTGTTTGTTTTTTTCCGCATATATATATATATATATATAGCGAGAGAGAGACCAACTGTGCACAATACATTTTTGAGAACTGATTGTTGAATTGATTTAATGTTATAGAGGCCACTGTCTGTCTGCAGTGAGAATTGTCTGCCAGGTTTCCGGAAAGCAGTCATTAAAGGAAAACCCATCTGCTGCTTCTCCTGTGTCCCCTGTGCTGCTGGAGAGATTAGTAACACAAGCAGTGAGTGAAATGAGTGTTCTATCGTTCTCCATATTTCTTGAATGAAAGCCCATTGCAGTTTTTACTTTTTTTCTAATCAGATTCTGCAGAGTGTTCACAGTGTCCATCGGAGTACTGGTCAAATGCAGATCAGAGCAAATGTGTTCCAAAGGTGATCGAGTTCCTTTCATATGGAGAGACTATGGGGGCCCTCCTCACTGTCTTATCATTGTGCGGAGCAAGTTTAACACTTGTGGTCTTGTGTGTGTTTTTCCGGTTTCGGCACACACCACTTGTCAAAGCCAGTAACTCTGAGCTGAGCTTTCTGCAACTCTTCTCCTTAGCTTTGTGTTTCCTTTGTTCTCTGACTTTCATTGGCCAGCCCACTGAGTGGTCCTGCATGCTTCGTCATACAGCTTTTGGCATAGCTTTTGCTCTCTGCATCTCATGTGTTCTTGCTAAAACTATAACTGTGGTGATGGCCTTTAAAGCTAAAAGACCAGCAAACACAGTCCCTCAGTGTTCAGCTCCACTTCAGAGATCAAGTGTTCTTGGGTGTACTTTAATTCAAGTGTTTATTTGTGTGATGTGGTTATCTTTTGTCCCACCATTTCCACATAAGAATACAGTTTATGCCAGTGAAAAGATTATTATAGAGTGTGATTTAGGGTCACCTATAGCATTTTGGGTTGTTTTGGGGTATATTGGGCTTTTGGCTCTTTCATGCTTTGCCCTTGCCTTTCTGGCTCGGAAATTACCTGACAATTTTAATGAGGCTAAATTCATAACATTCAGTATGCTGATATTTAGTGCTGTTTGGCTCACATTTATCCCAGCATATGTCAGCTCTCCTGGTAAGTTTACTGTAGCCGTAGAGATATTTGCAATTCTAGCTTCAAGCTTTGGGTTGCTTTTTTGTATTTTTGCACCAAAATGTTATATTTTACTGATGAAACCTGACCGGAATACTAAAGAGCACATGATGGGAAGAAAACAGCTCAATAAGACCTTAAAAAATAATATAGAGTAGTGAAATCAAATTGTCAACATTTCCGTATTTTCCCCAAAATAAGTCAAATACGAAATTGCAGTTATATTCACAAGTTCAATCATTACTTGTTGATTTACTCGTTGGTACTGTATCTACATGAGCATCCCAAAAAATTGCAAAACTGTTCTCCTGTATTAGGAATGCATTAGGGGATGTATTTACTTATTTATTACAGTATATGTAACAATGACTGTAATTAACAACATCTGTATAATGGTAAGTCCCTCTTCGATCCCAGTTTATAGTGCATGTCCCGGTAAAAGGTTATAAAAATGTATGGTATCGTTTGACACTCAACTCCCATTACCTGTTGCTATGTCTTTGTGGCTGTGTTCTGTGTAGCAATTTAGTAATAAATTACTGTCTATCTTTTTTGTGATGACATGCAAAGTCATATTATAGGCTTTTAAACAAATGCATAAAATGATCAAGCATGTAAAAGAGAGGAAATTATTAAAGACTATAGTTCATCTGTATATAATTTATGAATAAAGAAAAAACCTAAACATGTCTGAGGTAAGGCATTTTAGCAGCTCATATTTGCCCCATGTTTGACAAAAAAAAAAGTTTTTAGCTGAAACTGGTCTACATAAATTATGTAGTTATCAAGAAAGAGTTAGGGGTAGCAGTGACGGGTTAGGTTAGGGTTCCTGCCTGCATACATGCAGAAGTGACTCCGAAAAATATAACAAAATAAAAGATTTCCAGCCATTACTAAACTCTCCCCTTTAGTAACATTAATGGTTTGTAATACAGCTGTAGAAAAGACAGATGGACCAAAACAGAACATGGTCAGAAAACACACCTTTCAACAGCATTATGGTACATAACACGCAATCCAGTAAACTGAATTACTTGAAATAATGTTAAACTGAATGTAAACATCACTGATACTAGGAAAAAATTGCTGACTTCCACGTCACCATCTGTGGCACCCAACCAACCCCAAACTTTTTTTTTTGTATAAAAGGGAAGTTTACACAATCGTAGTTGATAAGAAGGTATTGTCCAAACAGCTGCCCTTGCTGTATTCAAGCACAGCTGGAAGACTACGTTGCTGAAATATCAAAAGAACTCCAAAGGGATTTAAGCATATTTTAGTCTCAAATATAGGCAAAGTAGTATTGATACATTTCTAAACAACACTGACTCTTTTTCATTGGTTATATTGTTTTATACTCTGACTATGTCTGCTTGTATTACTAATTAGTGTATCTATCTATATCCATATCTATCTATCGTCGTGGGCGACTGTGGCTCAGTGGTAGAATTGTTGGCTTGCAATCGGAGGGTCATAGGTTCAATTTCAGCTTCCTCCAGTCACATGTCGATGTGCCCCTGGGCAAGGCACTTAACCCCCAAATTCTACATTGTCCTACTGAGCCATGTTGGGTGTCGGCATATGAATGCCAGTGTGAACCAGTGAATGTGGCTTCAATGTAAAGCACTTTGAGTGGTCAGTAAGACTAGAAAAGCGCTATATAAGTTCAGTCCATATATATATAATTTTTTATTTTTTTCACTGTTATTCGTGTTCGTGGGTGTGTGTGTATTCTCCAATCGCGGGCAGTTTCCCATCCATTCCAAGCTTGTGTCCTCTTCCAGAGGCCTGGGAGCTTGAGGGACCTGTGCAGTAGCTTTGCTGTTCCAAGAAAGGATACACAGATACTGGTATCGGGGCCTATACCGTTCTTTTGCACTGTATTGTATCGGTTAAAGTTAATCGATACCATAAACCGATACTTAAAATGTGGGAACTCCAATAATTTCACTGTAAATTGTTATTTTTCACTTAAATTTTTTGTTTTGCTGTCATTTCTTTTTCTAATTCATCATCATTTGTTGTAACAAGCAAAGAAAATAAACCTTTTTTTCCAATACCTTGCATTTTTGTATATGGTAGAGGTACTGGCTTTGGTACTCTGTACCAGCAAGTACTCAGATCTAAGTATTGGTTTCGGTTTTCAAAAAACTGCTATAATTACATCCCTAGTGCCTTTTCCTCACGGCACACAGTTAATGTAGTTTAGTACTGCTTGGTTCGGTATCATATCGATATCGTCAGATTATGATCCTCAGATATATTTGTCGGTATCGGAAACTAAAACAATGGGATCGATGCATCCCTAGTTCCAAGTACTGCACTTTTCTGGACTGAGATGTCTGAGGTTCTTCCAGGGATCTGCAGAAGCCATTCCTACAGCTGGGGATCACTGCCCCAAGTGCTTAGATTTCACGGTTACTACCAAGCCTTCTCTAGCTCCTCTCTGAACCCTTGGTATTTCTCACGTTTCTCATGTTCCTTCTTGATGTTACCTTCACTTGGTATTGCCACATCCACCACAATGCCTTGCCTCTGTTCTTTATCAACCACCACAATGTCAGGTTGGTTCGCCATTGGCATCCTGTCTGTCTGTCTGGCTGGATCTCGAAGTCCCATAGGAGTTTTGCTCTGTTATTCTCCACCACCTTTGGAGGTAGTACCCATTTTAACCTTGGGGTTTCTAGCTCATACTCTGCACAGATGTTTCTGTATACTTTGCCAGCCACTTGGTAATGACATTCCATGTATGCTTTCTTACAAGCTATTGTTATGTGCTGGATTGTCTCAGATTACTCTTTGCACAGATTACAATTTAGGTCTACACCTAGGTCCAAGCCATGACCTTCTGAGTCATGTGGTCTGTTGAGCAGGGGGATCTATGATGGCGGAGTGTGCTACCAATGGTTTTCTTTGGGACTGTGGTCCCAGCTCTATTCAGGTCATTGACCAGGTCCTGCCGTGTAGTTCTGGGCTCATCCCTCACTGTCCTCATGATTAGTGATGCCCCAAGATGCCTCCGGACCGAGAGAGATTGACCGACGTCTTCCATATTTTAATTATTACACCAGCAGTTGTTGCCTTCTTACCAAGCTGCTTGCCTATTTTCCTGTAGCCCATCCCAGCCCTGTGCAGGTCGACAATTTTATCCCTGATGTCGTTGCACTGATGTCTTGGCCATTGTGGAGAGGTCGGAGTTTGTTTGTGTGTGTGGAAAGGTGCACTCATACAAAACTTGCTGGGTGAACATTAAAAAAATCATGTAAATAATTTCCATCCAACTGATTTGGTATGATTTAGCAATAAAGAATGTTGTTGAGTGAACTAAATGTAAACATGTTGGGTCAACTTATTTCATTTAGGTTGCTATAGGGCTCAAAAATAAGCATCTGATGATAGGACTTGAACTCAGAAAGGCCTATGTGTTCTGGGCACCTGCACTAACCACTTTGCTATACAAAAACTCAGAACACCAGTACGTAATAACACATATGACTTAACTTCCAGTGTTAAATGAGCATGATTATAATGATTTCAGTAATGTAATTCCTTTCACTTTTTTTCATGAAAAAACGGAATTGGCAGGTCTTTATAATATTATAATCATTTTCCATCCCATCCCCTGCTGTTTATTTTTGTGCCTTATAGCAACCCAAATATCTCCTGTCAGTCACAAAACAAGCAATCTCAGTGGTGGAGACAAAGAAAATATTCTAATACATTCCCCTGGTGGTTTATGATGCACTCCAATAAAATGGTCAAACTAGCTATGCTTTTGCTTGTGATTTGCATGCTAAATACTCAGGTGAGGAATTATGCTGCTCATCGTCGACCTATTATTTTTCTTTCTCATGGATGTAAGAGGGGAAACCCCTATGTGTCAATTATATGGGGCAAAAGAACTGTCTCAGTTTTCTAAGGAGGGGGATATCATCATTGGAGGCATTTTTTCCTTCCACCAGAACCCAGTCACAGCCAGCCCAGCAGTGACAATCAACCCGGGAGCTATCCAGTGTGAAGGGTAAGATTCTTTTTCTGTTTTTTTGCTAAGTATGAATCTTATGTTATCATGTATTTTTCTTTTTTCCCCCTTTTCAGACTGGAAATAAGTGAGCTTCAGTATGCATACACCATGATGTTTGTAATTGATGAAATCAACAACAGCACTGAACTGCTGCCAGATGTTACACTTGGTTATAGGATATTTGACTCTTGCCCCAGCATACCTATGTCTATCAGGTCATCAATGAATCTAATGAATCCATATGAAAGCAGAGAAGAGTTATGTAACAATCTCTCCAATGTGTATGCTGTTATTGGGGACACGACTTCCACCTCTACAATAGGGATAGCACGTATACTGGGACCCTTCAATATACCTGTGGTGAGTGGTAAAGGGATCCATGCATTTTGACTAACTTTAAAGAGAAACAATAAAAAAATTAAGAATTCCCTTTGCTACAAATAAATTAAATTAATTACATTATTTTTTATTTTAAGATCAGTCATTGGGCCACTTGTGCATGTCTTAGCAACAGGAGAATCTATCCATCTTTCTTTCGAACCATACCAAGTGATATTCATCAAAGCAAAGCACTAGCAAAGCTTGTGAAACATTTTGGCTGGACTTGGGTAGGAGCAATACGAACTAATAATGATTATGGAAATGGTGGAATGGCCGCCTTCTTGAAGGCAGCAACAGAGGAAGGTGTGTGTGTTGAGTATTCGATTGCCATTTACCGAACTGATCCCAGGAAGTCATTTTTAAAAGTGGTGGAGATTATAAGAGAGTCCACCTCTAAAGTAATAGTTGCCTTTGCTGATGCAACAGATCTTGATGTACTTATGAAAGAGCTTTATGCTCAGAATGTGACAGGCCTACAGTGGGTAGGAAGTGAAGGGTGGATTACATATCGTTATTTTGCTTCTCTGGAAAACTATGCTGTGGTTCAAGGGGCAGTGGGCTTTGCAGCACTGAATGCTCACATCCCAGGACTGCAGGAGTTTCTCAGCAACAGCAGACCGTCCACCACACCAGGAAATCAGGGACTTGTTGAGTTGTGGGAAAGAATATTTAACTGCGCTCTGTTGCCAAAAAAAGGAACTTACCCACAGGATCCTGTCACAGTCTGCAGTGGAACAGAGACTCTGCGGGATGTAAAGACACATTTTACGGATGTTTCGGATGCCAGCGTGATGAATAACGTTTACAAAGCCATTTATGCTGTTGCACATGCTTTGAACATGCTATTAAATTGCAAAGATGGACATGGGCCCTTTGAGAACAATACTTGTTCTGACAGGCAAAATGTTCAACCATGGCAGGTAAACATAAAAAAATAAATAAACTAAAAACATTGTGTTTGAATTAAAATTGTAACCATACACAAATTATGAAGTACTAATGTTTTTTTGTTTTTTTCTTACTTACAGGTATTGCACTACCTAACACAGGTAAATTTCACCACTAAAACTGGTGGAAATTTTTTCTTTGATGAGTTTGGTGACCCAGTGGCACGTTATGCACTGGTAAATTGGCAGCTGGATGAGACTGGGTACATACAATTTGAAACTATCGGTTATTACGATGCCTCCAGGCCCGAAGATCAGCAATTTGAGATGAAACCTGGAGTGAGAGCCATCTGGGCAGGAGAGAGTCATGATGTGAGTAAATTTAGACTTTTCATTCAGTGTAGGATTTGTTTTTAAATCATGGATGTTTTTAGAGGTTTTAAGAAAAGTTTTGCATGAAATATTTCATACAGAGCCTAATGAATATGAAAATTTGTGCTTTAATTACTGTCTCTGTGATTCAGGTACCCAAATCAATCTGCAGTGACAGCTGTTTTCCCGGTACTCGTCGTGCATTCATTAAAGGCAAACCCATCTGCTGTTTTGATTGCATCATTTGTGCTAAAGGAGAGTTCAGCAACAGTACAAGTGAGGCGGGGGGATTTGTAGCCTTTAGTCTGGTGCTCATTGTGTTTCTAATGGGTAGAATTGCTGTGAGCACTTTTCTGGTCTATTTGAAGATGTGTTCTCCATACAGCTCAAATGTATTTATTCTTTCAGATGCTGTGAAATGTGAAAAATGCCCTCCTGAGTACAAATCCAATGAAGAGAGGAACCAATGTCAATTAAAATTAGTTGAGTTCCTTACCTTTACAGAATTAATGGGTATATTGTTGATCACCTTATCTTTCCTTGGTGCATTTTCAACAGTAACTGTAAGCCTGATATTTTTCTACAAAAGACACACACCAATTGTCCGTGCCAACAACTCTGAATTAAGTTTCCTGCTGCTGTTCTCCTTGAGTCTATGCTTTCTGTGTTCTCTGACTTTCATCGGGCGTCCCTCTGATTGGTCCTGCATGCTGCGCCATACAGCTTTTGGAATTACATTTGTCCTCTGTGTATCCTGTATTCTGGGGAAAACAACTGTGGTTTTGTTGGCCTTTCGAGCTACCCTTCCTGGGAGCAATATGATGAAATGGTTTGGGCCTACACAGCAGAGGGTCAGTGTTTTAGCTCTAACACTTATACAGGTTTTGATTTGCGTAATATGGTTAACAATCAATCCTCCCCATCCATTTAAAAACACTAAATATTATAGCGAGAAAATCATACTAGAGTGTGCAGTTGGATCACCTTTAGGTTTCTGGGCTGTATTAGGATATATAGGGATCTTAGCTATTTTATGCTTTGGATTAGCCTTCTTAGCCCGAAAGCTCCCTGACAATTTCAACGAAGCTAAATTGATCACTTTCAGCATGCTGATATTCTGTGCTGTGTGGATTACTTTTATCCCAGCTTATTTGAGCTCTCCTGGAAAATTTTGTGTTGCTGTGGAAATATTTGCCATTCTTGCTTCAAGTTATGGAATTCTATTTTGTATTTTTTTGCCTAAGTGTTATATTATTTTATTTAAACCCCAGTACAATACAAAGAAACATCTGATGAGCAAAGGGACACTGAAAGCCCTTTAATGTGTGTTTAAGAAAATCTTAAAATAGTTGTCTTTTTTATATCACAAATATTAAAATTTCAGAAAAAATTGAATTCACTATTAAAAGAAGTCACACAAATAGTGTGTTCTCAAACATATATATTCTATATATATATAGAATAGATATTTGGCATTAAGTATGCCTGTGAATGTGAAACTCCAATAAGAATAGTCGAACATCATAAGGCTACCCTGAGTTTTGTAGTTGTATGTAATTATATGTTATTAAACAGGACTCACACATGCAAAAACATATTGTCATAATATTTTATAATTTATAGTAGTTAGCTCTGGCGCAAATAGAAAAAGTGTTTTATCTATATGATAAATATGTTATTGCAGTGCTGGATAAAAAAAATTCTATCAAAAACAATTTCCTTTTTTGGTTATGTCACTGGGTATGGTTTGCTGCTATTTATACCTCTTATGATAGCCAGAAAACTCTCATCTCAAGTGAGATGTCGTTCCTAGCTCTGGCATCTGAGACAAAATGAACACAGCCTGTATATATGCATGAGAGAGAACGGTAAATGAAAAAAGCATAACCTTTTTGCAATATTTATACATTAAGACATGTAACCTATCTCTTCTTGTCAGAAATAAAAGGTTGATCAAAATAAAGCATACTTAAAAAAGCCTGTGGTGTGGCTTTTTCATGACATGCACACACCAGGTGAGATGAGACACTGTAGAACTTCTTATAATCTGCAGTTCGTGGTTGAGAGGGAATGAAAATACATTTGAGAAATGTATGCACTTCTCATTGGACTATGTATGAAAATGAAGACTTTTCATTATATATATATATATTTTGGAGCATAAATGAGAATAGTAATGAAGGTTTCTGTCCTAATACATGCCTGCTTTCCCACAGCAATATATTTCTTTTTCCAAGCAAGTTTTAATCTCCCCATGGTGTAAACCCTGCATCTTCGTTCCTGCTGCTGGACTCTGGTCTTATGTCTCCTCTCTGATTGATATGTTGTGGCAATAAAGTAAAAATATGCGGAAAGCAATTCTCTTTTCACCTGAGCAGACCCTCTCTGATCCTGCTCTGTCTATTGTGGCAATAAAGATGTGTTTCTAATATGCGCAAAGCAATAGTGAGCAAAAGTTCTGCACAGAAATGAAAGAGGATTGGGTTCTTTCCTGTACATTCTTGTAGGACCTGTACATCATGATGTCTCTTCTCTCTTGATACTAGTAATAATACTAGTTATCAAGAGATGAGAGTACAGGTGAAATTTGAAAAATCCTAATGTTGTGCAAAAGTTAATTTATTTCAGTAATAAACTAAAAGGTGAAACTAATATCATACTGATTCATTACATGCAAAGCGATATAAACAGAGCCTTTATTTTCTTAACATTTTGATGATTATGGTTTACAGCTGATGGAAAAACCCCAAATTAAAAAGCTTAGGAAATTAGTATACTGTGCAAAGGATTCAGTATTTATCCTGTCTCACTCTAATCAGCTAATTAGTCCAGAACACGTGCAGAGAGTTCCTGAGCCTTCAAATTGTGTCTCAGTCTGGTTCAGTTGGAATCACAATCATGGGAAAGACTGCAAAAGAAGTTAGATGTTCCCAAATAGCTATATCAAAAGCACATTAATTGAAAGTTATGTGGAAGGGAAAAGGTCCACAAGCAGCAGGGGTGACTGCAGCCTGCAGTAGAATTGATGGATTGGCGTATTGGCTAAGACATTTTCCTTTTATACTTCTACATCAGTATGTCAATGTTGACAAATCCACAGCAGGGGGTGCAGACCTTTTCTGGTCGGTCTGAATACCATTACAGTGTTATCTATGGATGACGACAGTTAATTTACTTCAGCTTGTAAATGTAGATCCACTCAACAAGCAATGGCCGACAGAGAACACATTTTGATTGAGCTGGAAAGGTTTTTACTAGAAGTGCAGCACAACGATTACTCTAAAAATGCATGTAGAAAAATAAACACAGTGGTCTGTTTTGTTGTTCACTGGTGTTCAAAATCGTCACCACATTATAACATAAACGGCCATGCAATATAAAGCATGTTATTCCCAGAAGCTGCATTGTATTCTAATTACAATGACTGCAGAGCACCATTATGTTATGTGTGCCCACCATTGCATTTGATAGATTGTTAAAAAACTGGGCTCTCTTCCGTTTTTCCTAGTGTGCTGGTCGGAGAGCCTTTGTGTCGAGGGAAAATGCTGCTGATTGTCTCCACACCTCTGCAAACGGAAAAGTATAAACTAGGCTTCGGTCCGTCAAAAGCAGTGTTGGAAGTAATGGCGTTTAAGTATAACAGCATTAGTAACAACGTTATTTTTTGTAGGTAATGGAGTAATCTAATTAATTACCTTTCCTATTGTTACAATAATATTACTGGGGATGTAAAATGGTGAGTTACTACAACATGGTTGAACGAAGTGCAGCGTTGTCAGGTTTCTGACAGTCACACTTCAGCTGCAGGGAGAGAGCAGGTCTATGTGATGATCCATTTACAAATGGGGAGCCTAAGTCACACCCTTTTACTTCCGGTGCATGGGTCCCCTACTGCCAAAAATAAAATTAAAATAATGAGTCAATGGCATGATAAAAGTTATTTTCGGATCCCCTTTCAAATGTGGCATGCATCGAACATATGATATGTGAAATTGAAAATCAAATTTTGATGCAGAGAAAATGCAGATTATTGACCTGCGGCAAAAGTTACTTTAGGTCTTGTGTGAAAACACTTAGCGGACTACAACTCAAGAAGAACGAGACAAAGTGCCATTGCATCTAGGATGAAGGAATGAGGATTAAACAATGAGAAAACCACTCTAAATATTACCATTCGGAAAGTGGCAGCTATGCTGGGGGATAAATAGTCAGTTTAACGAGAGCCAGCATATGGTAGAAGCTCTACAAGAGCTCTTGGTGAGTGTTTTAGGTGCTAGCTACTGCTAGCTTAGCGTTAGCTGTGTGAAGACAAATATGTGACTTCTTAATTCTGATTTGTAGGCATTTTAATTGCAAATTTCTACAACCATATAAATCCCAAATCACTTGACAAACAGTTAAAACAAACATCATTAGTTATGATTTAAAGTGTAACTGAACCCCATGAAAAAGCATAATCAGGCAACATTTAAAAAAATTCTACCAAAGTGGGCGGGGCCAGGAGGCAAAGAGGGGGGATGGCAAAGTGTGGAGCATGAGCGGGGAGGCGGGAAGAGTTGGGTTGAGTTGGGGTGTCGCAGTCATGGCTGTACCAACATGAACTGATACGGAGTTTGGTCGCTGAGCTCCATAAAGGCTCTCTTTACCAGAGAAATCATGATGTCTCTTCTCGGCCAACTACCAAGAGGTAAAGGGAGGCTTTATGGAGGGCAAATTCCAAACGGCGTATCAGTTTGAGCCGTTGGCTTGCACTTCCTGAAGCCAGAGCTGCTGCAGAGGGAGACAGGATCAGTCCAGCCAGTGGTAACGCAAACACAGGCTAACGTTCAAAACACCCCCATAGCTCTCCAGCCGTAAGCTGTAAATCCAATCTGTTTGCTCTAACAACTTCGACGTTTTTCGGTTTAAACCACCTCGCTGCTGTGGTCCTCTATAGTGCGATATACGGATTTCAGTTTCTCTTAGCGGTGTGCGCCTTGCACAAAAGATACACAGTGCAGCTCGCCACAGGGGGGGGCGAGTGTGTCAGAGAGAGGGAGGGCGTCGCTGTGAGACTGTGCCTGTGACGAAGGCAATGGAAAAGATGTACCACTCTCAGCCACTCACAAAATTCAAATGCCGTACCACACAATGACCATAAGTGGCAGCACTAAGACGTTTTTAGACCAAAAAAAAATTAGATTTTAACAAGTTTACACAAAAAATTTAAAAATGTCCTGAAAGTGAAAGATCATATTGGTTAGTCATCAATAAACTAAAATGAAACTTAAATGAAAACTCAAAGTGGAACTATAGTGAGTAATTCAAATCAAAAGAGAAGCTAAAATAAAGGCTAAAACTGTGACCAGAAGATTGTCCTACACACTGACAGCTATGACCCTACAACTAAAACAGATTTATTTATTTTTTACTGTTATCAATGATTAAATTTGGAAATACTGAACTTATGTAAGTAAATTATTGGATAGCTCGTATGTTTTTTTGTTTTGTTTTTTTTACTTTGGTGGTTTAAATTTTCATTTCAAATAAATATATTACCAGAAGAAAAACAGTCCTGCCCCATCACGTATATTCAGTTTGTTTTAAAAGAAAATGTAAACCTTTTAGCATTCCTCCTCCTCTTTCTCCGCCCTTTAGTCCCATAGAGAGAAAATATCACTGTCCCCCATATATGTGGTAATCTGGAATTCATAAAAAACGTTTTCAGCTATTGAATTGCTGTTAGGTTTATGAAATGCTGCCCGGTGATTTGGCAGCTGCAGACATGACATTCATGCACAGTTGGCCTGAGTTGGGTTGTGCACTTTTACATTTATTGTTACTAGTGTCTTTCTCTCATACTGAGGAACCATTATGTAAGGAGCTAGGAGATCCTGAGATCCCTCAGCTATACATGGATGGTGACATAAAGCTGGGAGGAATCTTTTATTTTCACAGCAGCTGGAAGAACATGGAGAACACTTATGAACACAAACCTTTGCCACTGCAATGTATCAGGTAAATTATAAGTAATGCATACTGTTTAATTTTTTTCTCCTTTGTTTTGCATTATAATGTAATTGAATATTTTGTGTGCAATGCGACTCTATATCAAAAAATATTACAAAAATCTATCTATGTTTGAACAAGTTTGAATTTCAGAGAAATCCAATTTGCTCAGGCTATGCTTTTTGCAATTGAGGAGATAAATAACAGGACAGACCTACTGCCAGGCATTTCTCTTGGATACAGTATATATGATACATGTGGTTCCATTCCAAAAAGCATAAAAGTTGCACTTGCCTTAAACAATCATAATGAAAGTCAATCTTCAAACTCTGACATACCATGTACCAAACCAGTACAGGTGCAGGCCATAGTTGGAGAAACGTCTTCCTCTCCTAGCACTGCAATAGCTACTCTCATTGGGCCATTTCATATACCACTGGTAGGTAAGACTACTAGAACTAAATCGCAATTGTAGAAGTATTATTATGACCTTTATTTTGTATCTTTTTTCTTAGATCAGCCACTTTGCCACATGTGCTTGTCTTAGTGATAAAACCAAGTATCCATCCTTTCTCAGAACCGTACCGAGTGACTACTACCAGAGCAGAGCTCTGGCTCATTTGGTCAAACACTTTGGTTGGACTTGGGTTGGAGCAGTTAGAAGCAATGATGATTATGGCAATAATGGCATAGCCGCATTCACAGAAACTGCAGAGCAGCTTGGCATTTGTCTGGAATATTCTGTTTCTTTCTTTAGAACAGATTCAACCGAAAAAATCCAAAAGGTAATCAGTACTATAAAGACTTCCACCTCAAAGGTGATTATTGCTTTTGTTGCTCACTTGGACATGGATGTGCTTATACATGAATTGTCAAACAACAATTTGACTGGGTACCAATGGGTGGGAAGTGAAGGGTGGATCTCTGATTCTCACTTTGCCGCAGTGGATAAGAATCACATACTGGATGGAGCAATAGGTGTTTCCATCCCTAAAGCACATGTGAGTGGCCTCAGAGAGTTCATGTTTGATGTGAGACCACTCAAATCTTTAAATTATAACTTGTATACAGAGTTATGGGAGACACTGTTTAGCTGCAAGTTCAAGCTTGACAATTCAACTAAAAATGATAAACAATGCACTGGGAATGAGGAGCTGACTGGAGTGGAAAACAGCTTCACCGACATGTCACTCATGCCCATTTTTAACAATGTCTACAAAGGAGTGTATGCTGTGGCTTATGCTCTGCATAGTTTTCTCGGATGTGATAAAACATGTAGCAAAAACGTACAGCTTGATCCATTCAGTGTAAGTGTCTATAAGGTGTATAAGTGTGTGTTAACATGCATCAGAAAAAGCAGATAAAATGGATATGGAGAGGTATTCTGAGGCCAATATGTTTAACATATGAGTTAAAGAATAAAAAAAAAAATGTTTTCTCAGATTTTGGAGCACATTCAAAACATTGACTTCCAAACAAAGGAGGGAGATGAGGTTTACTTTAATGAAAATGGAGATCCAGCTGCAAAGTATGAAGTTATGCACTGGCAGCCAAGACAAAATGGTTGTTTGGACTTTGTCACAGTTGGTGTTTATGACGCATCTCTACCATTGGATAAACAATTAAGTCTTCAAAATAAGTCGTTACTTTGGGCGAAGAGCTCAACAGAGGTACAAGCTCTTACAGTTGTCAATTCAATTTTTTTGGTGTTTAAAGTAGATAGTATTGTTGCAGAATATTTCATTCTTATATATTAAATAATCATAAGCCATATGAGAGCAACATGTAATATTGTTAAGGTGCCTTTTGTAGGTTCCTGTGTCAGTATGCAGTAAGAAGTGTCCGCCAGGAACACGCAGAGTTCTCCAGAAAGGAAAGCCTGTTTGCTGCCATGACTGTGTAAGATGTGCCAATGGAGAAATTAACAATGTCACAGGTATAGTTAAATGACTTACAAAATTAAAAAAATATTAACACTAAATTAAATATAGTGCAATCTCAAGAATGGATTAAAGTCTAAGTATAACAAACATTTTAATAAATAAAACCTACATATTTTATCAAGAAGGTAAAGACAACAAATTTACATGCATACCTTGACTTTTATTATAAAAAATCTAATTTCCAAAAGTGTAAAACTGTAACTGAGTCAATTTCAATAAACATTCCATTCTCAATAAAAGCTGAAGATAAAATGAAATAAAAAAACTGGACTATATCAACAAGAGAAAGACTTACTTAGATCTACATTTCATTTTTTTCTCTTCAAAAGGCTTTGGTGGGAGTTTTTAATTAGGTAATAAGAGCATAACAATTATTTTGTATTTGTTACAATCAAGATAGAGACAGTATACCACAGAGCAGCTATTTATGATGTGTGGTTTATTTATTTTTTGGAAGGAACCTACGAGAGTGTTGCTGAGAGATTTAATATTCCCTTACAAATCCAAAGTATTTTTCTACACAATAGAGGTGGTACAAAGTAATATTCAGTAAATTAGAACAGTGTTCCAATGAGTATTATTTGTCAGATTAAAAGTGCTTTTCAGCATGGTGAATGAGGTTGGACTGGAATTAATATAGTGATGTAGATTATCAGTCATCCAGAATTTGATAATCTTGAGAGTTTAAATGAAGGCAACTGGACTTTTCTTGTTTTCTTGAAAACATTTAATCTCTCATCCAAGAGGCGTCCTCATTTCTGAAAAGACTGGGTTGGGAGTATTGGATATATCTAAAGTTAAGGTCATTAAGGCTCACTGATGAGACTATTGTTTCTAATAAGGCGATCACAGTCATGTAAACTAAGTAAGGTAAGTGTTGTTGACTGTGAAATGACCACAATTACTGTATGTAACTATGTAAGGTTGCTAGATTAACAACTCAAAGCTGCTCTATGTGTTGGAGAGGGGGAACTTGAAGCCACCTCTGTTCATGGTTGGTTTTATATGTTTCACATATGGCTTTTTCACTTCTTTCTCAAATCATGTTTTTCCTATCTAAAATGTGTACATTGATGTCTTCAAAAGAGTGACATCTGTCCTTAAGATGTTGATGGACTGCTGAATCTTGTCCTGATGAGTTTGCTCTTCCGTGTTGAGCCCTTGTTTTGTGCAGTTGCTTTTTAGTTTCTCCAAAGTACAGCCCTGAACATCTTCTGTACTGAACTGCACATAGTGGTATATGCAGTTCTGCATTTCCCACACTGCTATGCACTGGACTGTGTATAGTGGTGCAGTATATGCAGTCCAGTGCAGTGGTATATGCAGTCCAGCAAATAATGCTCAGAGCTGCAAACTGAAGAAACTAACTACACAATGATCTACACAAAAGGATGGTTTACAATGATCTACACAAAAGGATGGTTCACCACATATAGTGGTGTGGTATGTGCGGTCCAGTGCAGCGAAGAATGTTCAAGAATGTTCACCTAGGAAGATTAGCAGAAATTTACAGCTTGAGGCAAATGACCAGAACAGCACACGGTTACATAAAAGTCGTATCACTGTTAACCACACTTACCTTACCAACTTTGCTTAAAATTTACATAGCCGTGATAGCCTCATTAGGAAAAACAATAGCCTTATCAGTGTGGAACAACCCTAACTTTAGACTTATATATCTGATACTCCAAGTCCAGTTGCCTTCATGTAAACCCTTAAGATCAAATTTATATGGTGCTTTTATAGTCATATTGACCACCACTTAAGGAGTTTTACACCAGAGCCACATTGAACTATTTATACAAATAGGAAGACGACTTTGGGTTAAATTTATTGCCGTGGGGCACATTGACACTAGGGTAGAAAAAGTTTGAATCAAACTTTAAAACCCACAATTTTTAGGTTGCAAGACATCTACTTTTCCAGTTGAGTCACAATCACCACAATGATTCTAAACTTTAAGCAGGGATCAAACATACTTTTCATTAAGTCCACCTAAAATATTTGAATCTCATAAAAAATAAAGCTGTACGTAAAAAAAAATATATATATATAAATGTATTATTTAAAATATTAGTTAGTGTGTAATTTATCTATACAATGTGTTTCACTCAGTAAATTAACCTACTGAATCTAAGGAATTGTTCAATGATATTTTAATGTAAAGTTCTGAACAGGCATCAAACATACTGTTCATTCAAACAGTTAGAAAGAACAGAGCAACAAAGAATGTTGTAGTCTGGATTTACTTTATTATTCTGTGAACTGTCGTTTAAAAATAACATTTTAAAAAGTATCATTTGTTGTAGTGTCCGCTGGTATTAATTTATACAAAAATAAATCTGTTCTGTACATGTAGAACTAACTTTCAAAAGTCTAATTACTACCGTCAATGCTAATTTAGATTGTATACAATCATATTCCTTCAAAATGAAAAGAATTATGGATATATATGCATTTTTGATAATGTATTTATTATTTTCTAAATTTGTTAAATCCACATTTCATTTTAATATAAATAATTGAAAAAACACTAATTCCATCTTTAATTTCATAAAATTTGCAGATGCTGTCACCTGTGTGAGATGCCCCCCTGATCTATGGCCAAATGAGAGAAGAGACGCCTGTATACATAAGGAAGTTGTTTTTCTATCATATGAAGAAATTATGGGGATTCTTCTCACTACTGCAGCTTTATTTGGAACATGTATAACAGCTATTGTGATTGTAATTTTTTTCAGATACAGAAAAACACCACTTGTGAGAGCAAACAACTCTGAGCTAAGCTTCCTCCTCCTATTCTCACTGACTCTGTGTTTCCTCTGCTCTCTGACTTTCATCGGGCAGCCTTCAAAGTGGTCCTGCATGCTGCGACACACAGCTTTTGGAATCACCTTTGTGCTCTGTCTCTCTTGTGTTCTGGGGAAAACAATGGTAGTTTTAATGGCATTTAAAGCTGCACTTCCTGGGAGTAATATGTTAAAATGGTTTGGAGCTACACAGCAGCGACTTAGTGTTTTGGGTTTCACTCTAGTACAAGTACTCATTTGTATCCTCTGGTTAACAATCTCTCCTCCATTTCCCTACAAAAATTTTAGTGAACTTAAAGACAGAATTATCATAGAGTGTTCTCTTGGGTCGGCTGTGGGTTTCTGGTCTGTGCTTGGTTACATAGGACTACTTGCTGTGTTGTGCTTTATTTTTGCTTTTTTAGCTCGGAAGCTCCCTGATAATTTTAACGAAGCCAAATTTATTACTTTCAGCATGCTGATATTCTGTGCAGTATGGATAACTTTTATTCCAGCATATGTCAGCTCTCCTGGAAATTTCAGTGTTGCTGTAGAAATCTTTGCCATTCTTGCTTCCACTTTTGGGCTCTTACTTTGTATTTTTGTTCCAAAATGTTATATCATGTTACTGAAACCAGAGAAAAATACAAAAAAGCATATAATGGGGAAATTACCACCAAAATAATTTTGAGATTAAGTTTGATTCAGCAAAAATGGCTGAATGCAAATTTGATAATTCTATTAAATATGCATTTTCAGGAATGTCTCATCAATGTTTAATCTTTAAAGTTGCCCTGGGGAATTGCTCCTCTAGAGTGGCACCTCTTTTTTGTGGGGTTCCCCATGGGTCTATTTTAGGTCCACTTCTTTTTAATCTATATATTTTACCCTTGGCAGCCATTTTTAGAAAACACCGGGTGAATTATCACCTCTACGCTGATGATTGTCAGCTTTATGTGGCCTTAAAAACTCCTGACCCTTTGCAACCACTGACTGACTGCTTGAGTGAAATCAGGTCCTGGCTCTCAGCCAACTTCCTCCACCTGAACAGCTCCAAATTGGAGGCTATTTTCTTTGCCCCCTGCTCTCCCGCTGCTGCGGAGCCATCATTGCCCCCTTCATTGTCTGCATTGGTAAAGCCTACAATAAAAAATCTGGGGGTCACTCTGGATGCCTTTTTAAAATGGATGTGCAGATAAATCAAGTAGTCAGGTCATGTTTCTTTCATCTCCGACGGCTTGCCAAGCTAAAATCAGTCCTGAATAAAAAAGATCTCCAGTCAGTTGTCCATGCTTTTGTAATGTCTCGTCTGGACTATGCTAACGCTCTCTTATATGGTGTTCCCTCCTCTTCAGTGGTGCAGCTCCAACTGGTACAAAACGCAGCCACTAGGTTTCTGACGGGCACAGACCGGCGGCAGCACATCACCCCTGTCTTGGCTAATTTATACTGGCTTCCAATGAGATTTCGCATTAAGTTTAAAATTCACCTGCTAGTCTATAAATCAATGCACGAAATGGCCCCCTCTTATTTGGCACAGCTTTTAAGCCCTTACGTTCCGGTGCGAACCTTGAGGTCATCTGAACAGCATCTTCTGCTTGTTCCTCCTGCCCGCTATAAGGCCCGTGGGGAACGGGCTTTTTCAGTTTGTGCTCCTAAGCTCTGGAACCAACTCCCCCTGACGGTCCGACTCGCCCCGACCCTCCCCATTTTTAAAGTTCGTCTTAAGACATATTTTTATTCCCAAGCCTTCTCGGCTGGGTCGGATAAAGCAGTAACTGTTAAAATATCATAACAGTTACTTAAAGCAGTTGTGTGGAACCACTTAACATAACATTTTTAAGTAAATTGCGTTTTTTTGCTGTTAATTAATTATTTATCAATCAAAAATTAAAGAATGAAATAATCAGTCAACTGATATTTAGACATCATCATTTACATGACGTTGTTAGGACACAAACATACAGAAGAAGATTGGGAGGACAAAAATAAATAAATAAAACCTGACTTTAATCTTAGATTTCTGAGATTTAAAGATTAATCTTTAATGATTACCTGCAAGTCTGCAAGGTTCGAAGGCCTTCTTGCCTTCACCCTGATATTTAGCTCTCTCCCCAAATTCTTTATCAGATTCTAGTCTTGACAATCCAATCTCATTGTCAAATTTGTGATTACACTCCAGTGCTTGGACTCATTAGTAAAACTCCAAGACCGAACATAGGGCTGTAGTGCAACATCTAGCAACATGGGGTGCCAATAATAGCCTTACACTGAACATCAAGTAGACAAATGAGATCACTGTGGATTTTCATAAGACACATAATAAGCATTCTCCCCTTCTTATCAGTAAAGAGGTGGTAGAGAAGGTGACACATTTTAACTTTCTAGTAGTAAGTGTGACTGAAGATCTGTCTTGGCGCATCAATACTGCTTCAGCAGTTGGGAAGGCGCGGCAATGACTCTACTACTTGAGGCAACTAGGAGTGCAAAGATCCCAAAACACCTGTTGATGCACTTCTACAACTGTTTCATTGGCATTGTTTTGACTTATGAATTTCAAGTGTGTGTTTTTTTTTTAGCTCCACTAAGGCAGATCAACAGTTACTACAGCGGATGATAGATACAGTTGGGGAAATCATTGGGCCTACTCTTCTAGAGAACAGTACTAGCTATGGCCCCTCGCTGTCCGAAGAGAGTGAAACATCCTGTTTGACCAACACCACTCATCCTAACACCTGTTCCAGCTATTGGCAGAAGGTACACGGCAATATAGGCCAGAACAACCACACTCTTAGAGACAGGACCATAACCAGTATCCCCATGCCATAGTCTATGCCGTGAGACTGTTGAAATGCATCCCATTCCCCCTCTTCCTATTGAAAGTAAGCTATCACGCACCAATAAAATAACTTTGAACCCGACTTTGCATTGCCTCACTTATTACATTCAACTTCATAGTGTGATGATACACTTTCTGCTTTACTCTATGTTGTGATTCATGATATGCAAATATCTAAAAGTATACAAAGATGTTTTCATACTATTCTTTCTCTTAAACTATAATGTGTGTTGTTCTAACGCAGTTTAATTGTGAAAATGATAATAAACCTGATTGATTGATGTCCTGACTATATGATTGAATCTAGTACTTTTTCCTTTTTTTTTTCTTTTTTCTTCTTTTGTTTGCATGTAGAGGTTGCAGTTCTAATTATTTTGGTCGGTACCACCTTGAGAGCATTTGCTGTGATGTGATGATGCATGTATGCTTACTACATTTTTGCGTTTATGGGGAGGCAGTATTCTCTGTCAGGTAATTAACTGCTATATAAAATAAGCTAGCCAGCCTAGGCAAACGCCATATAAATCAAATAAGAGAAGAATTGGCCCCTGATCATTGCAGAGCTGGGACTAATAAGCATGCACTCTAATGTCACAGAAGTGTGCATTTTGCTGACTGCAGTTCCTCTAACAGCCACATACTGCACTCCCCAGAGCAGCTTTAAACAGACGAACTCCGTAAATTTTACATCATAAAAACACGTGTTTTTGAAACGATTTTATAACTGTGACGTTACTCTGCAAGCCTTGACAGGGCTAGAGAGGGAAAATATCTGCAAAGTTAGAGTGTTTTCAGTGTTGGGGAGAATACTTTGTAAATGTATTTAGTTACAGATTACTGAATACCTACTTTAAAATGTATTTTGTAACGTGTACCGTTACTTTGCTGAATCTGTCTATTAAATGTCACAAAATGCGTTGGTATCTACAACCGCAGGAAAGAAGAGGGTATATTATTGCTAAACATTAGGTACTCATTGAGGAAAAAAAAGACAAAAGTACTTTATCATTTTTGGCACATCACTGCTACCTCTCAGTGACCAAAAAATAAACAAACAAACTGTTTTTTAGCAGTAGTATTTCTTAACATTGTATTAGATTTTATATTTAGTCATTTGAAATGAAGTTTAGCTGTTTATGAGGCACAGCCAATTTAGCTATTTGCGACTTTCTGTTATGAATAAGCAAAGTATTGTAAACCGACATTCATTGCACTCCAAATGAAAAGCTTTTATCCTTGTAGCCATAATTTTGAGGAAACCCATCAAAACAACATATAATCAAGCTAATGTCATGTCAGATACAACCACCACTGTAACTGTGAGCAATGACCTAACTAACATGATACAGGCCCTGTCAAATAATGGACAAAAAATCTTTGCACAAAACTTGAAAAGCTGGCCAGCCGGATGCTTTATGTTTCAAGTTTGCTGTTGATATTGTCGATGTGCAGCGTAGCTTCCTGAGACCTGCCAGCAAAGTTTACAAAAAAATGTACGAATTTTCCCACCTGGATCATCACTAACCTTTCCAAAAAATATTTTAGGTACGGCTTCATTCCTTGATATCGAATTATACCAGCTGCAGCAATCACTGGAGTTAGCCTGCATACTTTGCAGTTTGACACCAGAAGTATAAGAGGCGCAAATCTATGACTAATGTTGCCAGATTTGATCTTTTCCACTGTTTTAACCACAATGGCTTTAGTCGGGCTTTTCTCAGGAATGCTCGAATGAAATCTAGCATCCCTTGAAAAAAATGAACAGCTAGAGAGCACCATTGAATGCATCATTTCATTCACTGTTAGTAGGTTTATTTGGCTGCTGTTGTGGCTCCAATCCTCCCCAGCTCCGGGTCTGAATCCATACCTGGCCACTCACATTTACGCTGGTGTTTGATAGTTGGAAATGTCGGCCATAGGATATCTATGGTTTCGGCGGCATGTTGTTTAGGGGTATTATGGAATAGTCTACACAATTTGTAGACACACATTTCCCAAGATGTATATCTTAATCTTTCAGGTGGAAAACTAATAAGTATTCCAAAGGGAGAGTAACTGTATTCTGAATACCATGTTTAAAAATAGTAAATGTAACAGAATAGTTACTCATAATTAGTTTTCTAAATACGTAACGTCGGTACATGTATTCCGTTACGTGTTTTTAAGGGAAATTACCGTCTTTTAATTATTTTTACAAACAGACGTATAGCATTGGGGAGTAAAAATACCAAACACATAGTGCTAACATAAGCAGATGGTCACGCGTTAATGCTATAAAAACACTGGCTAAAGCCACATTCAGTCAGTGTGGCCAGGCAGCAATGCAGTTAGTTTACATGCAAAGTCTATGGTACCTACACATAAAGTGGGCGTCAAGCTGCCATGCAGTAAGTTGTGCACGTCGGTGCAGTGAGCATCAGCGCGTCCACGCAGCTGCTGCTCATACGCATTGATGGACTGTTGCATGAAGCTGGGAAAATTTGGGGGCAGCAAACAATCAGCATCTCTTTGTACTGATGTCAGACAAAGATGGCGCTGAAAAGAAACCTCATCCATTTGCAGCTCATGGGTTGAACGTCCAAACTTACAATACCTCTAAAGAATGGGGTGTATTGTTAAAAGGTAGAATTTTTAGTCCTTCTTTAAAGCCGGCCTTTAAATGAACAGGCACCAAAAAATGGCTTTTGATCTCTACTTTTTCTACTTTTTCTCAATTCCACCTTCCGAGCATATTCATGATTTCTGTCAAAAGAGAGCAATTAAGAAACAGACACAATTATCCAATTTTGGCCGAAGATACCTGCAGGCGGGTGCAGCCCTAGAGAATTATCCCTCACAATGCACACCAAACTCCGGTGGACCACAGCTTTTATTACACACAGATCAAGATAAGTTACATTTATCTGACTTAATATGAAAACCTCTCTCAAGAAATCCCAACATTCCCAGCCTCTCTTCCTAAACTGACCTTTAGTTCTGTGGCTGATTTCATACCGTCCCTTTGTTAGTTAAACACCTGTTTTCTGTTTAATCTGCCTTCTTCCTCTTTCCCATACCACCTGCCTTCAGTGTTAATAAGCTAAGCATTGTTTTCACATAATACTTTTCTGTGATCTAATACAATACGAATAGAAGCTGTCTGCAAACCCCACACAAAAAGTAATTAAAACTTGCAGCTGTGTTCTATGGAAGTGACTTTGGAGGAAAGGTACAGTAAAAATACCACATTATTAAGTTATTTCCCGGTCACAGGTTCCCTATAATTTAATTCTACTACGTGGCCCTAATGACCTATATATATATATATATATATATATATATATATTAACTATGTCAGTATACAGACACGTAGTAAATGCACACCATGACGACTAAAGCCAAGCCTCTCTCTCGAAATTATCCGCCATGTTGTAAACTAGCAACAGAGAAATCCACGTAAGTCCTCTGACGTACTGACCTGATGCGCAGACACGCCAATGCGGACTAGTGTGCAAGCAGCTGGGTTTTAATTTTGAAGCATCAACTTTCATCCCTTTGAATAATTTAACGCTTGGATGCACTGACTGTTGTGAACACGGCATCAGAGGCAATAAATGTGAGTGGTGAGATTGGTGAAAGTCGCCCAGGACATTGCCGGAGCACCACTTCCTACCATACAAGATATCAACAGGAAGCAGTGTCTGAAAAGGGCTGTGAAAATCATCAAAGACCACCGTCACCCAGCACACTGACTATTCACCCTCCTGCCCTCTGGGATGTGCTACGGAGCCTTAGGACTAAGACCACCAGGTGCCGGAAAAGCTTCTTTCTTACAGCTATCAGACTCCTGAACTCTGGCTCCTGATATCTCAACCACATTAAAATGCATTGACTGAACAAACACACACACACAACCACCCATAACTGAGCATGCACACAATGGACAGAAACAAACAAATAGCCGATGGTACCCTCATATACACAATAATAACATGGACTGAACCACCACTTAAAACCACTGGCACTTTATATAACTACCGTATAATGCATCCATATATCACTGATCTCAACTGCGCTATAAATACTGTAAAGACAACTGTACTGTACAATTCAATAATTATAGTTGTTTATTAATACTCGCAATTGTATATCTATAATCTGTTATAGCTTTTCATATGTATAACCATACGCATAACCTCTTCATAACCTATTCATATCTTGTATATTTATAACAGTTATACTCTGTATATACTTAAAGATATTATATATTCATAACATACTTTCATAACGTGTACATTTGTAACATATCTATAATAGATCTATATTCTGTAATATATCTATGTTATTGCTAAAGCAATTCTTGATTGGTGGAAACTGCATGCCGTTGCTTTGTACTTGTGACACATGCAATGCCGATAAAGTTGAATTCTATTCTATTCTAATCTAAATGACTGTCTAAAATAAAGTTTGCGGTCCTGCTGGTGATATCTGAAGCTTACCGATTTGCTGTATCCGTCATTTCCATCGTCAGAAGGAACTGGCCACTCTATAAAACAAAGCATTTCAACAAATCCTTCTTAATGCTGGGGAAGGTTAACTACAATGAAAAATAAAACTTAACCAGGCACTTTGCAGTGGTTCTGGTGCTAGAGGACGGCTTAAAGAACTGTGTGGGTTATAAATCAACAACTGTGCATTTTAACTGTTCCACTTTTACCTTTGGCATTCCTGGGTAGGAATACAAACTTGCAGCGAGAAATAAAGGTGGCAGATTCACTTAACGTTAAGCCTGAAGTCCATGACCTTGTTTAGCAGTTCCACAGCGAGTACTTTCAGGTAATAGTTCAAAAAAAGTAATAGACAATAGAGAAAATATAACAGCCTAAAAAATATGACCAGTTTACAAAAAAATCTCCACAACACATGCATTGATAATTGATGCTTTTTTGCATTCCATGCTGCGTTTAGGGGCTAAAAGATGGAATTTTCATATTATGTACCCTTCAAACAGTGAAACTGCAGTTCTTGCCAAACTGTGAGAATATGGCTTGTAGTTGAATGGAACTGTAACTAATTGGCCATTTATTCACAGTTGTATACATAGTTATATGGATTGTATGTTAGTAATGCGATTCATACATATTCTACAGTCTGAAATTTAAACAGATCTGTAACACGTTGAAGTTGTTTTTGAAATTGTGCCACAAAAATATGTCAAAAGTCTCAACTTTCTTAACAATACCTAATTAGAAAAGTAAAACTGAAAATGTGTTAAATAAACTTGAAGAAGAAAACATAAAAAAAATAATTTCAACACATAAATTAAAGCTTAAAGCTAGGTAACTGTTGGTCATCATGTCCCTCCCCTTTTCCCTGTTGGTTGTCCCACAGTGACACAATGTTACTGTTTATCATTTATATTTAGATCCATTCATGGGAAGCTGTCAGTGTTGGTTCATATTATGATTTTTAAATACCACAGTGAGATACAGTCACTTCAGAAAACATGAGATTCATGCAGAGGGGGCCTGAGTGGGAATCTGCACTTTTGCAGCTGCTTTTTTTAGTGTCCCTCGCACAACCAGAAGAACCATTATGTGTGCAGATAGGTAATCCTGAGATTCCTCAGCTATCCCAAGATGGGGATATTGTGTTGGGTGGAATTTTCTATTTTCACAGCAGTTGGAGGAACAGAGAGGATATTTACACACAAAAGCCTCTGGCACTGGAATGCATCAGGTAAATAACAAACATGTTTGATACAGTTTACTGTACCACTGTTTTCCTGTTTTCAAGCCAGCCTTTTTTTCTCTAAATCAAGCTTGAATTTCAGAGAGTTCCAGTTTGCACAGACAATGCTTTTCGCCATCGAAGAAATAAATAACAGTACAGACCTACTGCCAGGTATTTCTCTTGGCTATAATATCTATGACACTTGTGGTTCCATTCCCAAAACCATAAAAGTGGCACTGTCCTTAAACAATGATAATGATAATAGCTCTTCAAACCCTGAGATGCCCTGTACAAAACCAGTTCAAGTGCAGGCCATAGTGGGAGAAACTTCTTCCTCCCCTAGCACTGCAATAGGTACTCTCATTGGGCAATTTCATATACCACTGGTATGTTAAAAGAATAATTCATAAGCATTTTGAAAAATTTATCAATTTTTATTAAAAAGTGTAATATGTTTTATGTTTTTATAATTAATCTATTTTTTTAAAAATAAGTATTTGTTTTCTTTTAGATCAGCCACTTTGCCACATGTGCATGTCTCAGTGATAAAACCAAATATCCATCCTTTCTCAGAACAATACCCAGTGACTACTACCAGAGCAGAGCCCTTGCCCAACTGGTCAAACATTTTGGTTGGACTTGGGTTGGAGCAGTTAGGACCAATGACGATTATGGCAATAATGGCATGGCTACATTTACTGAAATTGCAGAGCAGCTGGGCATTTGTCTGGAATATTCTGTTTCATTCTTTAGAACAGATTCAACTAAAAAAATCCATAAGGTAATTGAAACAATGCAGGCTTCAACCTCCAAAGTGATTATTGCTTTTGTATCACACCTGGACATGGATGTGCTTATACATGAGTTATCCAACTATAACTTAACTGGGTACCAATGGGTTGGCAGTGAGTCATGGATCTTTGATTCTCAAATATCAGCAGTGGATAAGAATCACATACTGGATGGGGCAGTAGGGGTTTCTATCCCTAATACTCATGTGAGTGGTCTCAGAGAGTTCATACTCGATGTGAGGCCACTGAAATCTTTAAATTATGAGTTGTATACAGAATTCTGGGAGACACTGTTTAGTTGCAAGTTCAAACATGATGAATCAGTTCATAATTATAGACCGTGTACTGGATATGAGGATCTCACAGGAGTGGAAAACAGCTTCACAGACATGTCGCTTATGCCCATTTTTAACAATGTCTATAAGGGAGTGTATGCTGTGGCTCATGCGCTGCATAACATTCTTGGATGTGATAAAACATGTAACAACAATGTTCAGCTAGATCCATTCACGGTGAGCTTGAAAGCATTGTTATTCATTCTAGGATTTTCCATCCTTTTTTAATAATGTGTTAGCAAATGATAAAGAAACAGTAAAACAGACATGCACAAGCAATTATGTAATTACTTGTATCAATTGATTAACATAGATCGTGACTGTTTACTTAGATTTTACAGCAGATCCAAAAAATTCACTTCAAAACAAAGGAGGGAGAAGAAGTGTACTTCAATGAGAATGGAGATCCAGCTGCAAAGTATGAAGTTATAAACTGGCAGCCAAGAGAAAATGGTATAATGGACTTTGTCACAGTTGGTCTTTATGATGGATCACTACCATTTGAAAAACAGCTGAAACTGCAAAACAAGTCATTACTTTGGTCAGAGAGCTCAAAACAGGTACACATGAATGTACTGTTGGTTGAATTTCTTTAAATTGCATAATAACTATCTATTATTGATTCACTATGTTTAGGTTATATATAAAAATAAATTTATCATGGAGGCTTTTTTTTTTTTTTGGTCCTTTTGCAGGTACCTGTGTCAGTTTGCAGTGAGAAGTGTCGCCCTGGAACAAGAAAGGTTCTCCAAAAAGGAAAGCCTATTTGCTGCCATGACTGTATAAGATGTGCAGAAGGAGAAATAAGCAACATCACAGGTTTAGAAAAACTTAATGCAAAATTTGCCCTTTTTTTAGCGTGGGTATGCGTTAGTGTCAGAGCACATTTTCCTTTTATCCTATTCATTTTATTTATAAATAAAGTAAGAGTAATTGGCATGCATAGCTCCTTTGGTAGCTTCACAAAGGACTCAAAAACTATAAATAGACATGCTCTAAACCAGTTTTCAGAGTAAAAGACAAATAACAGAACACAATTAGTGTATCAGCTACAGAAAAAGAAATCTCTTTCGATTTTTTGCACGGGCAACTTATATAAACTAAATGGAAATAATACATTTTGTTAAAAAATGTTTTCAAAGTCCACATCACAGAAGTTAAGTTTCTAAATCTCCCTACATCAAATTCTCACGAAGAGATTAAAGGCATTTTTAAATAGTTAATGAGTTCTTAAGGTTTTCAGGATTTGAAACACTTCTGCAGGAAAAACTCTCTAAATTGTTTAGATGAAGTATCATTTCTTCTTTTTTACTTCACTGGTCTAGTAATTTTTTCATTTTCAAAATAAATAAATACATAAATACATACACTATAGAACTAATGCCATCCTCATAAATCATATTTTCCAGATGCTGTGACCTGTGTGAGATGTCCACCTGAATCCTGGCCAAATGAGAAAAGAGATGTATGTATAAATAAGGAAGCTGTGTTTTTATCATATAAAGAAATTATGGGGATACTCCTCACCACTGCAGCTTTATTTGGAACATTTATAACAGCTATTATTACAGTCATTTTCTACAAAAACAGGAAAACTCCTCTTGTGAAGGCAAATAACTCTGAGCTAAGCTTCCTCCTCCTATTCTCACTGACTCTGTGCTTCCTGTGCTCTCTGACTTTCATTGGGCAGCCTTCAAAATGGTCCTGTATGCTGCGACACACAGCTTTTGGAATCACCTTTGTGCTCTGTCTCTCTTGTGTTCTGGGGAAAACAATGGTAGTTTTAATGGCATTTAAAGCTGCACTTCCTGGGAGAAATATGATGAAATGGTTTGGGCCTACACAGCAGAGACTCAGTGTTCTGGGGATCACTCTTGTACAAGTACTCATTTGTATCCTCTGGTTATCAATCTCTCCTCCTTTTCCATCCAAAAATTTAAAGGAATTCAAGGAAAGAATGATCCTAGAGTGTTCTCTTGGCTCCGCTGTGGGTTTCTGGTCTGTGCTTGGTTACATAGGACTTCTCGCTGTGTTGTGTTTTATATTTGCTTTTTTGGCTCGAAAGCTGCCCGACAATTTTAATGAAGCAAAATTTATTACCTTCAGCATGCTGATATTCTGTGTAGTATGGATAACTTTTATCCCAGCATATGTCAGCTCTCCTGGAAATTTCAGCGTTGCTGTAGAAATCTTTGCAATCCTTGCTTCCTCTTTTGGACTGTTGATTTGTATTTTTGTTCCAAAATGTTATATTATGTTACTAAAACCAGAAAAAAATACCAAAAAGAATATGATGGGGAAAGGGCCACCAAACTCATTTCCTTATTAGTTAGCACTGTAAACACAATGTACATTTGTTAAACCATCTTCATATTTAGTTTGTCTTCTTTCTTCAAGAATGTCTTGATATAATACAAGTATGGGCTGTATCTTACATATACATGTAAAATAAAAGATTTTCCTAAAAATAATACTGGGTTTATCATGGTTTATCTTGGGGCATGTCTGACAAATACTCAAATAGAGGTAACAAAATTACAATAATTCTAACATCTACATGTTAGAATTATGTAGCTGGGTATCATACAAAACTGAGATATTTTTTTTACGCTTTGGTCTGTTATTCACAAATTTTTTTGCCAAAAATGCTTCTTTCTAAAAACTCTGTCCAAAGTGAAAATCTGTATTTTTTCTCCATTGTAGGGGCAGTTTACACAACAATGTTGCAGTTTTTGTTTGAATTTCTGGGTGCGATTACACGACAGGTTGTGCGATCTGATCTCATTGAAAACAATGCCCGGCTGTTAGATGGCAGTATGCCCTATGTATTAGAGTGCGGATCGTGATGCATTTTTCTGTCTGAGCCCGGCAGGCATCCAACCTAGCAGTAACCAAGACCAACCCGAACCTGACAGGCATTAAGATATTTATGTCCGAGCCTAACCCGGGCCCTACACAGATGGTTTTATAAACCGAGGGTACGGATTCTTATGGTTCATTCAGACTGCAGGCTTTGTCAGCGTCAAGCAACGTTCATAAAGAGACTAGTTTGACGTATGTACACAGAAGACACATATTAAAGCTTAAGCTAGCAAAGCTCGTTGGCGGGCCTTTCTCTGCTGTATGTTTTAAACACAAGCGGATCTTTGTTGGCTAGGCAGCGTCGACGTCGGGCAACGTCACTACAGTGACTGATTGGTTGCCGTGCTGCGTCAACAGATTTAGAACTGTCAAAAGTTCAACTAGCTGAACTTCTGCATTGCTAGTGTTATGAGCTTTGAAGCTTGAAAAGCAGTAAAAGCTTGAAAAGTTGATGGAGCCAAAGCTCACAAAGCGCCGCAAATACCGTCACACTCCTCCAATGTAATTTTGAAGTTGCTGACGCTGACAAAGCCTGTGGTCTGAATACACCATTACACCTGAAAATACTTTCTGCAAATGAACCCGGCTGGGCTCCTCTGGTCCAGAGGTGGAATTTTTCCCAACAGACAAATATGCAGTGTTGTGGGTCTGAGAGGGTGAACAAAATGATGCTGATGCTGCCGCAGGGAAAAAAAAATACCTCACCTGCTATGACTGGATAAGTCAAGTGAATACTTATGTTTAATTTTAATCGTCTTAATATATTTGATGTTATCTTAATTTTTATGTCAGCAATAATTTAGTTTTGCAAATGCTTGTGTCAGTTTTGAAAGGATAAACGTATGTGCGCTAGATGTCCTGCAGCCAGCATAAAAAACTTTGCTATCTTTTATATAAACGTTGCTATTTTTGTAAAAAAAAAGGAAATAAAATAAATAAATATCCCCTCTCTGTTTTTTTCACAAAACGCACAGTGCTAATGCTCTAGTATAGACTGGATGGAGGTGGAGGTTTTTGCCCCCCCTCCTCTGATATGACCGAGCCCGACCCAAACCTGAACATCCTTTCTAAATATCTGTCCGAACCTGGCCCGTCGGGCTCAGATCGGGTATCCATGCTCTACTGTGTATGCAGTTTTCTATGGTTTCCCCCTCATTACAATGAAAAAGAGTTGAAGGATGGCCGAGTGCGCAAGTCCAATATCCTCTGGACGGTTGGCAGTAACGTCATCGTTTTCGACAGTTGCTGGCTTTTGGTTTAGATGCAAACGAATCACCCAACATTGTCAGAATTTTCTGCTTTGAAACCCATTTCCTGGGACTTTGAAGAGATGAAGATAAAGTAAGTAGTTAAAACTATTTAAACCTATACTTATTCTCATATGAAGCGATGAAGATACAGTAAATAGTTAAAACTATTTTAAACTACTCATGTCCTACTGCTATGGGGATTGTCCTGCCTTTCCCGAAGTCCTCAGATTCTGTCTTCATTGCAGAAGAACACGGTTACTGAAATGGCATGATTCACAAAGAAGTTTCTCTTCTAACACCTGACAGTATCTTCATTCTGGATATGCAGACCCCCAAATTTCTAAAAATCCACCTTCACATGATTCTAGTGTGTTGTTTATAATTACATAGGAGTCCTATATAATCCATGCAGTCAGATGCTGTACTGGGTAACTTGTCAACAGTAAAGTAAACAAGTTGAAATGCGACCCTCTAACTCACTGTGGTTAACTTCAATGCCAGGAGCCTAATTTAATATCCAAAGTCCTCGATCACAATTACAGCCTCTCATTGTTCTTGTGCATCTTTTATTTTTTAAATTAATCTATTTGTTAACGTGTCCGGTCTGGCAGTGTGGCACTCAGTACTAGTACTCCACTTGATATTTGTGTGAAATATCTTTATTAAAGAATGCTGTGGGTTTAATTTCATTGAGTTATGGACACGAAAATGAGAAAACAAAAGAGGAGAATGAAAGAAGATGAAAAAGAGAGATAAGAGAGGTAGGAGTGTGAATTGATGATACAAGAGAGGACGAAAAAAAAAAGAAACAACAACCAATAAAACTGAGCTAAGTTACAAGACAGACCAAATTATATTAACTAAGAACTAAACATTCACAACACACAAAAATGTCTATATGGCTATTGATGATATCCTCAGCCCAAGAATGTCTATAGATACTGATGTCCCCACACCTATGTGTATGTGAGAGCGTGCAGGTACACATATGGTTTCTCCATGCAAGTGTTTGATAGCTAGTGTAAGGAGCCGTCAATCCGTCCAGTAGGAATTGATGCAGAGATGAAGGCGGTCGGGGATACATACGTCCAGAGGGCCCCAGAACCCAGGAGGCACAGGCGGACTAACGCAGGGCTGACCGCACCACCCAAGAGAGGAACAGAGGAAGGCCCCAGAGGAACACCCAGCATCTACAACGACATGTCCCAGGAGGCCCCAGGGACAACTGGTTATGGCAGGTAGGGCCCAGGGCCCGGTCCAGGACCCTGTCCAGCTCCTGATCCATCCTGACACATAGTCCTTTCCAGCCAGATCAGAGTTCCGGATTTGTCAGCCAGCCCAACCAGCCTCCTTCTCCTTTTCACCTCTCCAGCCAGCTCCACAACTACTAGTCTCAGTTCTCGGACTTAGACTATCCGCCGCCCTGTACTCGAGGCATCGCCTGTCCGCGCCTGGTGCGTGACATTCCCCACGGTCACCATATCCAGTCCAGCGGGGACCTTGACACTCCAATCCCTCAGGCAAAGCTGCATAAAGCATTGTCGTTTATCTATTAACGATATCACCACCTGGGCTCAGGACTACTTTTGTAAACGTTTGTCAAGTACCACAATACATTGTTAAATCCACAGATGGCAGTTAAAAAAGTACTGTTCCCAAAATAGGCCTATGTTAATAGTGTCCAGAAGTAGAGTTGGTTTTTCTGTTCTCAGGGGCAATTGGGAAGCACCAACATACAATGTAAACCTGTACTGTGGTCAGGTTAATCAGTAATTCCGGTATATTTTTGGGAGAAATGGACAAAGTGTGCTCCAGACCAAAGAAGAGATCATCTAGACTCTTACCAGCAACAAGTCAAAAAGCCACGGTCTGTCATGGTATGGAGCTGTGTCAGTGCCCTAACCCTGTACTTTTGCCATCTTTTAAGTGCTGTGAAAAGGAATGACAACATTTGAAAGTGGTAATTGATACACGTTTCTAAATGTTATAACTTTTTGTAACTTTTTTTTTTTTACTGTCGCAACAACCAGAATTGGAGTATCTGTTTAATTGGGAAAAAAATTTAAAACATCATGGGAGAAACACTACATAATGTGCTGTTGTATTGTTTTCAACATATACAGGTCAAAGATAATTTAACGAAGTACAGTTTTCAGTTTGAATTTTATTTAACATACCATTCCATATATTTTCACAGGTACTAGATTTGGTCAGGTCTCTACTGTACAGAACTTTTTTCATTAAAGCAGATGTACATACACAAATAATGCCATACTAAATCAAGATAACAGCTCGTCATCTTCTCCCTCCTCCCTCCCTAACTTGTGGTACCACAGACATTAAATTATTGCTGTCATTATTCATCACCTGACCCTACGTTTATAAATGTTAGTTCAAGCGTGTCATTTGCATAATAATTCATTGGATAGCATCGAGAGATTTTGATTATTCAGATAACATGATGTCTACACAGAGGTGGCCAGAGCAGAGTTGTGCACTTTTACAGCTGTTTCTGTGGGTGTCTTTCTCTCTAACACAGGAACCACAGTGTAGACAGTTAGGGGATCATGAGATCCCTCAGCTGTTCAAAGATGGGGATATTATTCTGGGGGGCAGCTTCTATTTTCACAGCAGCTGGAAGAGCAGAAAAAATAATTATACACAAAAACCATTACCACTAGAATGCTTGAGGTAAATTAGAGATATGTCTGTCTCAGATTCAGTACAAGAATTCTAGAATCTTTTGTCAGTAATTTTTATTTGCTTTTCATACTTTTTTTTGCTTCCCCTTCGATATTAAGTTTAAATTTTAGAGAGTTCCAGTTTGCTCAAGCTATGCTTTTCGCCATTGAGGAAATTAATAACAATACAGAACTACTTCCTGGAATTTCTCTGGGCTATAAAATCTATGACACTTGTGGTTCAATTAGCAGAAGCATAAAGGTTGCTCTTACTTTGAACAGTGTCAATAAAAATATGTCTTTGACCTCTAAAGGAAGATGTTCCACAGCTGCACAAATCCAGGCCGTAATGGGAGAAACCTCCTCCTCTCCCAGCACTGCAGTAGCTACTGTCTTTGGAGCATTTCATATACCACTGGTGAGTGTGACCACAAAAATGTATTGTATCTCTCTTGTATGTTTTAAACATGATAAATATGGAATTTTGAAATATTAAAGTAATGTGACTATTTAAATGGTAATTTAGTTTTTTACAGATAAGAAGTGGTAAATAAGTACTAAATGTTTTTTTCTTATAGATCAGCCACTTTGCCACATGTGCTTGTCTTAGTGATAAAACCAAGTTCCCATCTTTTCTCCGAACCGTACCCAGTGACTATTACCAGAGCAGAGCTCTGGCTCATTTGGTCAAACATTTTGGATGGACTTGGGTCGGCGCAGTTAGAACCAATGATGATTATGGCAATAATGGCATGGCTACATTCGCAGAAATTGCAGAGCAGCTTGGCATATGTCTAGAATATTCTGTTTCTTTTTTTAGAACAGATCCTTCAGAAAAAATACAAAAGATAATTAAAACAATTAAGGAATCAACTTCAAAGGTGATTATTGCTTTTCTCTCTCATCGAGACATGGAAGTACTGATACATGAGTTGTCCAACCACAACCTTACTAGGTATCAGTGGGTCGGCAGTGAGTCTTGGATCTTTGATTCACAAATTGCAGCAATGGATAAAAATCACGTCCTGGATGGAGCAATAGGCCTTTCCATCCCCAAAGCACATGTCACCGGTCTCAGAGAGTTCATACTTGATGTAAAACCCCTGATTTCATCGAACAATGAGTTGTTTACAAAGTTCTGGGAGACATTGTTTAACTGCAAGTTTAAGCAGGCCAAATTATCCGAAAATCAGAGAGTGTGTACAGGATATGAAGATCTAACAGGAGTGGAAAACAGCTTCACTGACATGTCACTCATGCCCATCTTTAACAATGTCTATAAAGGAGTGTATGCTGTGGCCCATGCTCTGCATAATGTTCTCAGCTGTAATGAAACATGTAATAACAATGTGCAGCTAGATCCATACATGGTGAGCAGTATACAGACTAAAGTGATATATTGTAAAATTGTGTAAATAATTAAAAGAATGCATTTGTCTTAGATTTTACAGCACATCCAAAAAATACACTTTAAAACAAAAGAAGGAGATGAAGTTTACTTTAATGAGAATGGAGATCCGCCTGCAAAGTATGAAATTATAAACTGGAAACCAAGAGAAAATCAAATTGTAAACTTTGTGACACTTGGTCTTTATGATGCATCGTTTCCTGCAGACAGGCAACTAAGCTTTCAAAATAAATCTATAATTTGGACACACAGCTTACCACAGGTAAAGATTTGTATCTTTGTTGACATGAATCTGTAGTTAAAGTAGAAGAAAAATACACAATCTCAGACTTTTTTTAATTCACCCTTTGTTTTTGTTTTTTGTTTTTTAAGGTACCGATGTCGGTTTGCAGTGAAAAATGTCCCTCAGGAACACGTAAGGTTCTCAAGAAAGGAAAGCCTGTGTGCTGTTATGATTGTATAAGATGTGCCGAAGGAGAAATGAGCAACAGCACAGGTTTGGTGTTTTTACAAACAAGTTTTTAATACAATGTTTCAAATTGTAATATTTGTAAGAGGAGGTTATACTAATCCCATTTGTTATATGAAAACTGAAACTTTAGGACTTCTATATCTTCTAAATCTGAAAGGCTCCTCCAAAAAGTTAGTTATCCTATTGCACATCTCTGTTTTTGAAGCTGGTTGTTCCAGGGTGTGTTTCTTCGTTAAAGTCAGAATTCTGACTCTTTTCAGTGGACCTAATCCTCTTTCATAGTGTCCAAAACAAGTTTTCCAAGAAGAATTCAAGTCTTGGTTTAGATTAATACAGTTTTAATATTTTTCTTTTCACTTTTTCTGTTTTCCAGTATTTGTCAATTGTAATATGTCAGAGTGGGGACAGAAGAGATTAGCTTACTTTTCTGATTTGGAGCCCAACTTGTTTGGATGTCAGGGGGAACCCCCCCCCCGCCAAAAAAAAGCCTCAAAAATGTACAAATATTTTAATGAAGAATGTATATATTTTTTTACATTTATACAGTTACATTCGTTTGAGTAACTTTTTGACAACAAAGAAAAGAAAACTTTTAGGAATAGTTTTACCACACCTTGTACATACTTTTTACTTTTACTTGAGTAATAATATTATTTAATATCACTACTCTTAGTTGAGTAAAATTTTGTCATACTCTTTCCACTAAGTGTAACTCCACTAAATGAAGAACAATAACTTACCCCCTGTAAGACTTAGTTTCACAAGATTTATATTGAAAAAGTTGGAATTGGAAAATTGTTTTTATGCTTAAATAAAAAATGCTTAAACTTTAAAATACCAAATTTTCTCATATGTATATTATTTTTGTACCTTAAAAGCCTTTTTACAAAATACTTTTCTACTTTTATTTGAATTGTTTCTTGGATGACTACTCTTTACTTTTACTTCAGTAAAATGTATACTGAAGAAGCACTATTCAGAATCAGAACGGTTTTATTGTCATACATCTGAAGGTGTTCACAACATTAGTAAATTGCTGCAGTACTTTGTGCAACCATAAGACAAACACTTCTAAGCATGAAATAAAAAAAACTGATTAATATATACATGACTGCAGGTTTTGATCAGTGCAAAGCAATCAGAGCAGGTAGTTGGAACAGTGTTGGGGTTATTGTCCATGAGTCCAACAGGAGAGGGGAATAAACTGTTTTTATGGCGAGATGTTTCATTCGAATGGACTGGAGCCTGCTGCTTGAAGGGAGCAGGTCAAAAAGTATGCGTCCAGGGTGAGAAGGGTTTCAAATTATAAGCCAATACAATTGCCTGGGAAGCTATCCAGTGAGCTAATGCCACTACCCTCCTGAAAATTTGCATAGACTCCTGACCACCTCCACAAACAGGATAAAGTTTTGGATAATGACTAAAAACATGGCATTGCTAAAGTAACTCACAGACCACAGTCAATTTGAAAATATATATTAATATCATATATAAAAACGATTTGGATGCTGCCTTCTGCTTTGTACTACAGTACAAGGTGGAAGTTTCCCAGTCCAGTTGGACTAAGCTGCAAATCCAAATGTTTCTTTAAAATTGATGTAGTGTTTTTGAAGTATTTGACTTTCTCACCAACACAATTTAGAACAAACCTTGATAATGTCATCTTTGGCTGACAATATCTCAAAATAAATAGCTAAAAAACGTGCATCTCTTTCCTCCCTCCATTGTTCTTCCTGTATGTGTTCCTTTACAGTTGTGCTCAAGTTAAAAATGTTGAAGTTGAATTTAAAAATGTGCTGCAAGAAATATATATCAAAACAAACCTTAGATATACTGTACCAAGAAAAAAATGACATATTTCTAAACTTCATTATTGATTTGCAGATGCTGTGTCTTGTTTAAGGTGCCCCCCTGAATCCTGGTCAAATGTGAGAAGAGATGCATGTATAAAAAAAGAGGCTGAGTTCTTGTCATTTGGAGAAATTATGGGAATTTTGCTGACTTCGGCAGCTTTATTTGGAACATCCCTAACTGCAGCTGTGGCATTTATTTTCTTCAGACATAGAAAAACTCCTCTTGTAAGAGCAAACAACTCTGAACTGAGCTTCCTCCTTCTTTTCTCTTTGACCCTGTGTTTCCTCTGCTCTCTGACCTTTATTGGACAGCCCTCTGAATGGTCCTGTATGCTGCGTCACACAGCATTTGGCATCACCTTTGTCCTCTGTATCTCCTGTGTCCTGGGAAAAACAATGGTGGTTTTAATGGCATTTAAAGCTACCATTCCAGGCAGAAATGTGATGAAATGGTTTGGACCTACACAACAGAGACTCAGTGTTCTGGGTTTTACTCTTGTTCAAGTAGTTATATGTATCCTCTGGTTAACAATTTCTCCTCCTTTTCCATCCAAGAATTTCAAAGAATTTAAAGACAAAATCATACTGGAGTGTGCCGTAGGGTCAGCTTTGGGTTTTTGGTCTGTACTCGGGTATATTGGACTTCTTGCCTTGCTGTCTTTCACTTTTGCTTTTTTGGCTCGTAAACTGCCTGATAATTTTAACGAAGCCAAATTAATAACATTTAGCATGCTGATCTTTTGCGCAGTGTGGATTGCTTTTATCCCAGCATATGTCAGCTCTCCTGGAAAATTTCATGTTGCTGTAGAAATATTTGCTATTCTTGCCTCTAGTTTTGGATTGCTTATCTGCATCTTTATTCCAAAATGCTACATCATGTTACTGACACCAGAGAAAAACACTAAAAGGAATATGATGGTTAAAGGAGCTCCTAAAGAATTCTAAGAACAAAGACAATGTAGTGGCTTAATAATGAGGCCATTGTGTTTTCTATTACAATCCTATTAGTGCAATATAATAGCATATATAAATGTTGTTAAACCTAATGTTCAATATGTAATTGATACTTTTCAGTTACCATACAGGTGTTAGTGAGTCTAAATGGATCTTAATAATTTGATAGTTTGAAACACATTATTCACAAGATTTTTTTTAAATAAAAAGGGTTTGTGTTCATGATTTCCATTTTATCCAGAATGAGCTTTATGTTTTTATGCATTTAATTTTGTATTGGGTAGATGTATACACATTTCTTGTTGCTGAACATTAAAACTCTTATAAATGCCAATGCTTTGTCCTTTTTGGATTTTTTTTGTCAAAGTTAAGTTTTTTTATGATAGAATTTGGGTCAGGGTAATTTAATTATTTCCATATAGTATCTGCATTAATTGCATTTACAGTGGTGTGGTGGAAATTTGTCCCAATTAGCAAGCTCAATGTTAAGTTTTCATTTTAGATTTTAAAAAGTGTATTTTAGGTTTCAGATTCTGCATGGACACATAACCATTTTAGTTGGTTATTATCTCCAAGCATTGAAGGTAACTACACTTCTTTTTTTTGTCCCACACAGAAGGAACTTAGATACCATAGATTAAATAACGATTGGCAACTTGGAAATAGTTTATCAGTAGTATGCAATCTGTGACAAAACCCTTTCACTTGGGTAGACGTTTACCTTAAATGCCCTTAATATAAAATCAAAAACATTTTCTACAAGAAAATAGCTAATTTAATTTTAATAGCTTTTGAACAAAATGAAACAAATGAACAACATTTGAAAAGCATTTTAACATTCACAGCTTGGTAAAGCCCACTGAGTGAGCTTTTGCACAGACAAAAGTCTTGATGCCTTGTCATATGATGCCCCCAGTCCTAGATTAAAGTTGCCCCTGTGATCAAAAAAATTATCTATCAATTAGTGGATGTGCATAAAAGAATTCCAGCGCACCATATTTTCACAACTGCAACTTAACCTTGGACAACATGCCTAAAATTCACCCTGAGACCAAAGCACTGATTATCAAGAGCCTGAAGACCAGATCCACTGCTGAGGTGGCTGACACCTTCAATGTGTCTCAGCATCAAGTGCAAAGAAGATTAGAAGAGACTTGAGATGTTTTTGATAAGCTGAGGTCCAGCGAGACAACAGCTAGGGAGGGCAATTTGTTGACTTGAAAGTCTAACAATGTGGACCGAGCTGACAGAGGACAGCGTGTTCGGCCCGGGCTTCAGCAGAGCTGGGGCTAGAGTGCAGCTGGCGGTGGATTATGGACAATCGTCTCCGATCTGACGGAGGACAGAGTGGATTACGTGTTCGGCCTGGTCTCCAGTAGAGCTGGGACCGCTGCACTGGGGTTATGGTGAGCTACAGATACAGTCTAGCTACGGCGGAGGGATCCATACACAGCAGCGAGCCTCTCATAAACACCGGCTCCTCGCCGCCTGGAGAACGTGACCTGCTCGCCCAGTTTGTGCGTCGAAGGTCCAAGCTTCACCTGACGAAACACCAATTACACTTCTGAGCAGCTGTTCATCTGTCTGCAGTTCGTAAAAGTTTATAATATTTGAGCAGCGTGGGACGTGGTGCGGGAGCTGCTACCAGGAAACCAGGTGAGGAGGCTGTTCAAGGCTGTTCAAGGCTGACTTCTAGGCCGAGACGTGCTTTTACAGCAACAACGGCTCTTTTAAGAGCCACCCACAAACCTCTTAAGAGCATTCCTGTCTAAATAGTTTATTTTTTTATTTCTGTCTCTGTATAGCAAACTGCTTGTATCATGTAGCTCGGGGTGATTAGCCACGATGTTTATCAGTATTTCCTCCATGTCCTGCTGAGGCTATGACTCCATGACAGTCAAAGAATCACTGAAACTCTGTCCCCTGACTGGTTGTCGCGGTGCGATTTGACGCTGGAGTTCAGCTTTTTCCAACTCGAGCGACAGACGCCATGAGCGCAAATGCACAAAATGACCACATAAAATGCAGCGCGATTTTTCCATTGCATCTGTAGCGAGAATTGTTCGCGCAAATCAGGCAGAAAAGCTTTTTCGAGACGCAAATCTGCTTCTTAAGTGTCCCGGGACCCCAAGTCGCGCTTCATCGCGCTCTTCCATTGATTTTACATGTAAACCTGAAGCTCTAGTCGCTCCTATTGCGTTTGGTCTGGACACAACGTAAGGCCAGCTCCTTTTGTCCCTGCAGCAGAGCTCCACCAGGCCTGCTCACCTCAAGTCCCCATGTCAACCAGAACAGTTTGTAGAATTCTGTCTTGAAATGGCCGCCATGGTCACATCAGTTCCCCAAAACCAGCACTAAACAAAAGGCAATTAAAAATTGTGGCAATTAAAGATGCTTGGATAACAGATGCAGGGGAAGAGATCTGTGTTGATCTGTGGGGCAAATCCTTGGCTGGATTCATGTACAGTACAGACCAAATGTTTGGACACAACTTCTCATTCAATGAGTTTCCTTTCTTTTCATGACTACTGACATTCTAGATTCACACTGAAGGCATCAAAACTATAAATGAACACATAAGGAATTATTTAGTACTTTAACAAAAAAGTGTGAAATAACCTGGCCTCCAAGGTCACCAGTCCTGAACCCAATTGAGATGATTTGGGTTGAGCTCAACCGCAGTTGGAAAACTATTTCGGGTGACTACCTGTTGAAGCTTAAGAGAATGCAAAGCAGTAATCAGAGCAAAGGGTGGCTACTGTGAGGAATCTAAAATATAACACATGTATTCATTTATTTCTGCCTTTTGTTGAAGTACATACAGTAATTCCATACAATATGTGTAGTTCTGATGCCCTTAATTATGGAACTAGAGTTGGGACTTATGTATTATGACTTGTATCTGCTTATTTGTAACTTGTACACATGTTTTGAAAAATACAAGTACGGATTAATTTAATAATACAAGTACAAATCAGAAAATACAAGTACAAATCAAAGATTTAGATAAGCAGATACAAGTCACAATACATAAGTCCAAACTCTAGTTCCATACTTAATTGAGAATCTATTATTTAGTCATGAAAAGAAAGGAAACTCACTGAATGATAAGGTGTGTCCAAACTTTTGGTCTGTACTGTATGTTCTGTGAACCTGAGGCTTCAACTTATACAGTTTAATGTTCTACATCATCTGCATTACTAAAAAACAAGGTTGTGCAGGCTTTTTACTTCTATTTCACCAGTACGTGACAAATGTAAAACAAGTGATGGCACACTTGGTCATTTACTTATTTTATTTTTTTCTGGCCCTTGCTTCAAGTTCCAGTGACGGAGATATTTAACTTGCACAGTGGTGTATGTAGCACTAGTGATATCAAAAAAGTCCACTTGTAGTACTAGTGGGGAGTGTTTAAGCTCATATTACTATTAGTAGTGGACATTTTGGGTTTCACTAGTACTACTATTGTGCATTCTTGCTGTTACTAGTAATACTAGTAAGGGAAACCACCCCAACTAGTACTACTAGTGGATGTCTTGTCTCTTACTAGTAGCACTAGTAAGGTCAAAAAAATGCCTTACTACTAGTGCGTGACGCATGCCTTCTAGTTAGGTCTAGTAGTGTCACTAGTGCAGCACAGCAATTTACTAGTAAGGCTTGAGTGCACACTAGTAGGCCAAATGTGTCTTTAGTAGTGGAAAAAAGCAAGTAAGACACAGTGGTTATACCAGTGCAAACTAGTCGTTATACTAGTGTGGCATATCATCTTACTAGTGAGGACAAAGAGTGTAATAGTACATGGACCTAAAGTGCGATATCAAAGATATCTAATAAATACCCAATCGGCTTTCTATACATCTGGGGTAGAACGGAAAAGGAAGCATGGAAGATGAAAACAAAGAATCTTGATGAACTCTGGGAGGCATGTAAGACTGATTTCTTTGCTATTCCTGATGACTTCATCAATAAATGGAGTCATTCAAGCTCATAAAAGTCATTCAAGATATTAAATATGTGTTTCACAGCACCACTACTTAATTCACTGATGTTATGCAACATATTTTTGTATTCGAAGCAGATTATTTGTTAAATTTTCGCATTAATCTCTGTTGGCAACAAAACTTTTGTCTCGCCAAAATCTGGCCTTTCTGTGTTCATTAAATTATCAATTTATCTTCAGTGAAGCAAATTTATTTTAATATATGGAACAAAATTTAGGAAGTTTTTAGCTTTCATTTGAGCTATTTCTAAAACCAATGGATTGATTAAAAATCAGGTTATAAACTGTTTTTTCTGCATAAATGGATAAATGACAACACTTTTGTGAGGGACTGTATATTATTATACATAATTGTAATATATTAATATTATATATTTACAGTATATAAATCAATTTCATTACAGTTTACAAGACGAAATTTACCTATGTTGAGAGTTACATGTAAACTGCATTAAACACAGAGGGTTTATAAAACTCTAGGTATGGTGTGGGTTTATTAGGTGTCCAAACCTATACAACCTTTCTGCAGTCTTTTCCTTCAAACATTTTGCTTTTGAGTGCTTTTACTTTACTTATATAAAAAAATATGAGAAAAAAATAAATAAAAACATGGCTACATGGTAAACATTCCCCAAAGAGATGGGCATCATCCATTGAATTACCCTTATAATAAATGTGTTTTTTGACTATCTTCCTTACAAAACCACACCTCATCGGTCCTCAGAGATGATTCATCACTGATCTATTATTATACCTTTTGCAGCTCCAAATTGCATAAATATCAGGGGAAACAAGTCATTTACATCAAGGTATATGTAATGCTATCCATTGATTTGTGTTTTTCACTCACCATGTCATCTACACAGAGGTGGCCGGAGCAGGGCTGGGCACTTTTGCATCTGCTCTTAGTGGCATCTTTTACTCATGCAAAGGACCAGGTATGCAGACAGAGAGAAGATCATGAAAACCCTCAGCTAGATAAGGATGGAGACATTGTGTTAGGAGGGCTCTTCTCTTTCCACACCAACTGGAAAGAAAGAGAGAATGCATACATCGAAAAGCCCCTGCCACTTCAATGCACTAGGTAAGCAGTGTAAGAAATACAACTTCAGTGTATGTCTCAAAAGTTCTTCTCGTTTATTTTATGACTTTATTAGAACCATATCATACATAAGAAGCAATAATGTCAGTTATGCTAAATCTTTAAAACTGTCTGAATTAAGCTTAAATTTCAGAGAATTCCAGTTAGCCCAGGCCATGGTTTTTGCCATTGAGGAGATCAATAACAGTTCAGCCCTACTACCAGGTATCTCTCTGGGCTATAAAATATATGATACTTGTGGATCCATTGCTAGAAGTGTGAGAGTTGCTCTAGCCTTGGTTAATAGTAATGAAACGGTGGCTTCACTCTCAAAGGCATGCACAAGACCTGCACAAGTACAGGCCATAATGGGAGAAACTTCTTCCTCTCTTTGTACAGCAATAGCCACGGTCATGGGTCCTTTTCATATCCCACTGGTAGGTATGAATGTTACAAATATGATCAAATAACTTTATTTTCTCTGTTTTTCATTTTTGTTGCTAAGTGCCAGCATGTCTGTGAAAATGTGCCTTCTTTTAATCAAGATATTTGATTTTTTTTTCCTTATAGATCAGCCACTTTGCCACATGTGCTTGTCTCAGTGATAAAATCAAATACCCCTCATTTCTTAGAACAATACCCAGTGACTATTACCAGAGTAGAGCCCTTGCACAGCTGGTAAAGCATTTTGGATGGACTTGGGTTGGAGCTGTAAGGTCAAATGAAGATTATGGCAATAATGGCATGGCCACATTCATTGAAACAGCACAGCAGCTGGGAATATGTGTGGAGTATTCCATATCTTTCTTTAGAACAGACCCATCAGACAAATTACAAGAGATTATTGATATTATCAAAGGTTCAACTTCAAAAGTGATTGTTACTTTCCTCTCCCACATGGATTTGGATGTGTTACTACATGAGCTGTCTGGCCACAACTTGACTGGCTATCAGTGGGTGGGAACTGAGGCCTGGATATTTGATTCTCAAACTGCCGAAGGAGATATTAATCACATTTTAGACGGAGCAATAGGCCTTTCCATTCCCAAAGCATATGTGACTGGTCTGAGAGAGTTCATGTTGGATGTGAGGCCACTTAATTCATCAAATACAAACCTATTTACTGAATTCTGGGAGGCATTATTTAGATGTGTGTTTAAACAATCAAAATCAACAGAGAATCTGAGAAAATGTACTGGAGATGAAGATATAAATGAAGTGGAAAACAGTTTCACTGATATGTCACTAATGCCCATATTTAACAATGTCTATAAAGGAGTGTATGCAGTAGCCCATGCTCTGCATAACATTTTGAGCTGTAACAAAGCATGTGACAAAAATATCCGGCTTGATCATTTCAGGGTGAGGGTAAAACCAAGGAATTCACATTCATTTTTTTTTCTTTGAGTGTTCAAAAAAATATCCCTTTCTGCTAAAAGGTCAGAAAATGTGTTTGTTAAACTACTCACTTTGTCACTGTGTGTCTTTACAGATTTTACAACACATACAAAGAAGTAATTTCACAACAAAGGAAGGAGATCAGGTTTTCTTTAATCAGAATGGAGACCCTGCTGCAAAGTATGAAATTATAAACTGGCAGCCAGGTGAAAACGGCAGTGTGAACTTTGTTACACTTGGTCTCTATGATGCAACATTACCAACCAACAAACAAATGAATCTGCAAAAGAAGTCCATAATTTGGACACAAAATTCATTGGAGGTAAAAAGCTATAAAAGTTAATGGTGTCAGCATTGCCTATTGTTGCAGGTGTTTTTTACAGTTGCTACTAAGAATCAGTTGCATAATTTCTCTACAGTTGCATAATTTTTCAAGGCTTTTTTCTTTTTTAAGGACTTTTTCTTTTTCAGGTCCCAGTATCAGTTTGCAGTGAGAAGTGTCCACCTGGAACACGCAAGGTCCTCAAGAAAGGAATGCCTGTGTGCTGCTATGACTGTATAAGTTGTGCAGAAGGAGAAATGAGCAACATCACAGGTTTAGTAGTATTTATGTAAGGCTTTGAGCTATAGCTTAGAACAAAAAGACATCATACACTGTGAATGCTGCTAGGGATGGGTACCGAAACCCGGTATTAAATTAGCCCCGGGGCTGATTCTGACGGTCCACCCGGTCCGATAAGCTTCAGACACGATGGCAGAGCGAACAAAACGATCCACGCTTTGGCTTCGTTTTACAAAAATAGAAGCTGGACAATGCACGCTGTCATAAATGCAATAAAAGGACACAAGTAATTTGACCACAAACCTTTCTAAAATACACCAAATACAAAGAGATGCAAAGTTTTTGTCCGCTTGAGTGCTGTAGCAGGATGCAGCGGTACAGACAATGAATGAGTGGATGTTATATTGTTCATAGTATTCTCATGGCTTATTTTGCATTATACACATTAGCATTCAAAATCTTTCATTTTGGTTCTTAATTGCATTATTTTATGGAGAAGTTATGTGTGATATTTTATATTTGAATACCTTAAACATAGTATTTTTAGTTTCTGATATATAAAATAAGTTGGTTATATATAGTGTTTTGTATTTTGTACTTTTTATTTTGTAGTTTTAATTTTTTTATTTTCTGTGCTTTGCTGTTCCAGTTGTAAAATAAACCCCAAAACAATTATAGTTAATTATTTGTGTTTTTCCCCTTTTATTTTAGTCTTTCAAAAAAAAGTACCAGTAAGGATATAAGGATCGATAAATGCTTAATGATACGCATCCCTAGTGCTTTGTTTTAAAAGGTAGTAGAATGACCTGATTTTTGTTAATCATCCTTTTATGTATTATTGTTTATGACAGACTACACACATAGAGAAGACTGTTTCGAGTTTATAATACCATGAGTAGTCTTGTTGGTCATTTTTACATACTCTTAGCTCTCCATTTAAATAGCTGGGAATAGCAGAGTTAAGTTGTTTGTGGAATAAAATGTATTTAGCGTGCATTTTTTCCACATTTTTGTTACAGTTCAGGTGCAATCTTCAATACATAATATTGAGATTTTTGTAGAAGTCGAAGGATTATTACATATATTTTCCAAAAGTTTACAAATAAAAATCTTGCTACACATATATTCAGCCCACATTTAATCTCTTACCCTCACATAAAATATAAACAACGAAACAATTTCAGAAGATATCTGATCTGAGTTCTGTTAAGACCTCAGAAATTTGCCACAGAGTGATAGGTTTGTTAAATTAGTAAAGAAACTTATTAAAGCAAAGCAAGGACATGTTCCAAAGGACAAGCAGGAAGATGTAAAGAACTTTAAAGCTTGGTTAGATTATATAAACAAATAAATCATAAGCTTTGCAGACAGGCCTGACCTTGATAAAAATATTAAGAGATTGAGTCAAGAGCCACTTGCATGTGTAGTGGAGTTATAGAGTTCCACTTCTCAGATGCTATATTTTGACTCAAAAGTAGGGTTGCAAACTCCCTGCACAAACCTGCATAACAGCAAGACCCCCCTGGCGCAACTCCCACCCAAATCCACCATACCTCTCCTTCATGGAATACACAGAAATAAATTATTATTAGAACACTTATCTACCTATTGTACAAGAAAAAAATCATTTTCTGTAGCAGGAAATTTCTCGGGTTGACTTCAAAATCTTTTTTTAACAGAAACTTCGTCTGCTTCGCCTCACAGAAAAAGGCTATCCTTTAGTGTAAATTGTGGAAACATTAACAAAAAAAAAAATATAGAAACAAAATGTTTTTCCTTTAAATGAATTGTTCTCGTGTACTTAAAACGGTAGGATACTAAGACTGTGAATGTGCAAAATTTAAAACAAAGTTTCTTTTTAGAAAAAAAATAGTCCTGTTTAAATCTAAAGTATTGTGCAATATAGTACAGTTAATGTGCACATTTCCTTAACAGCAGCAGTAAGAGCCTACCTTGACCGATGAGCTGAGAAAAAGCGTAAATGCTCGTTTCTCACTGGTGAAAACAAAACACAAGATTAGGAAATTGGCAACATCACCATGCAGTTTCAGATAAATTGCCCTCTGGATCATTGGTTTCGTTGACAATGTTTTACTACTTTTGGCTCTGACAGAACTACGGAACATATCGCATTACTTATTAGTTTATTATGGAACGCGTCATTTTTTTTCTAAATAGGGAACAGTTGGCAACTTTACTCAACAACTATTTGGTGTGCCCTCTATGAATCTAGCTTTTATTTAAGCAAAGTAGGGGCAAACCTTTGCTGAAAGAAAGTCCTGCAAGCAAGTCCTTTTTATAGATTGCAGATTGCTCCAAGTCATAAAGGGAACAGAGGGAACATAAAGCCAAGCATACAATAGTTTATCTTAACTCATCATTCATATGCTAATTAGTCTTACAGTCTACTTTGTACTTTGCAGGTTTATTATGTAAAATTTCATGAAAACAAATAATAGTTTTTTGCTTGTAATGGGGAAACAATGTGAAACAGCTCAACTGGAATTCATTTTTTGATAGATATATAAGGGTGAGATTGTAAATTTTCAGCCATTGAAACTTATGAATAATTGTTGTAGACAGAAAGAGCAGGTTTAGAAATATAATTATTATTAACTACCTTTCCTCAGCTATATCCTGCAGAATATATAGTAATATAATATGTAGTAACTATGTATTCATGTTATTAGTTCACAATTAAAATCAGATTGATTTACATTTCTAGTTTCACACTTTCCTTTTTTTTATTAATTTGCAGATTCTGTCACCTGTGTTAGATGCCCCCCTGAGTTTTGGTCAAATGACAAAAGGGATGCCTGTATAAAGAAGGAGGCTGAGTTTCTATCTAATGAAGAAGTTATGGGAATATTGCTCACCGCCACCTCTCTATCAGGAACATGCATAACTGCTTTGGTATCATTTATTTTCTATAGAAACAGGAAAACTCCTCTTGTACGGGCAAACAACTCCGAACTGAGCTTCCTTCTCCTTTTCTCCTTGACCCTGTGTTTCCTCTGCTCTCTGACCTTTATTGGACAGCCATCTGAGTGGTCCTGCATTCTCCGTCACACAGCATTTGGCATCACCTTTGTCCTCTGCATTTCCTGTGTCCTAGGAAAAACTATAGTGGTTTTAATGGCATTTAAAGCTACACTTCCAGGGAAAAATGTGATGAAGTGGTTTGGACCTACACAGCAGAGACTGAGCGTTCTGAGTTTCACCCTTGTGCAAGTAATCATATGTATCCTCTGGTTAACAATCTCCCCTCCTTTTCCATCTAAGAATTTTAAACAGTATAAGGATAAAATCATATTGGAGTGCGCTCTTGGCTCTTCTTTGGGTTTTTGGTCCGTGCTTGGTTACATTGGACTTCTTGCCATGTTATGTTTCATTTGTGCATTTCTGGCTCGGAAACTTCCTGATAATTTCAACGAAGCAAAATTTATCACCTTCAGCATGTTGATATTTTGTGCTGTTTGGATCACGTTTATCCCTGCATATGTTAGCTCTCCAGGAAAATTCAGTGTTGCTGTAGAAATCTTTGCTATTCTTGCCTCTACATTTGGACTGCTGATTTGTATCTTCATTCCAAAATGCTATGTAATGGTACTAAAACCAGAGCGAAATACAAAAAAACATATTATGGGTAAAGGAGCAGCAAAATGATAGTTAAAACCCAAAATTGATATGATACCTGTAATAAGTCTTTTGGTGGTGAAAGTTTAATAAGTCTTGGACAAAGAATGGACAAAGAAAAACACTTCACCAAGTTCTATTATGTTCATATTAAAGGCCAGCTTTTACTGTGAGTTAGTTTTGTTTAAAATAAATATTCCACAAATTTAATTAAAGATAACATTTTCTTTGATCCTGTTTAATGATATACATTTCTTACCTTTTATTTTTTTCATAAAACCTTTGCTGTATTTGCACAGAATGTCAATAAATCAATTGAATCATTGGAACAAATAAATGTTTCAAGCACTTATTTTTTTCTGTGCTCATCAGTTCAAATATAATCACTATGCATTGTACATAATTTAACAGTTTTGAAATAATTTTTCCTCTTTAGTCTGGATTTCACTGGTTGATTTTTGGCACCGGGGCATTTATAAAAAATTGGGTCTAATGTAGTCTAACGTTATAGCAAGAAAGTATTTTTCAGTCTGAGAGCCAATTTTCTTTATTTGCAGCATAGTTATCTGCAGTTTTTGGCTCTAGCTCATCAATAGTTTTTATCGGGATGAAAAACTTTCCTGTCATTATCCATAAGACAAAACACAGCTGTATAAGAACTTTACCTTCTCAAATGGTTAATTGACTCCAAAAAAGGCTAAACATGTACTGTACTGAAATTTAATAAACCAAATAGATCCGATTTAAAGGTGTTTTTTGGTCTTGATCCCAACTACGGTCTGTTATTTGGTGTCCTGTTGGTAAAATAGGTTTAACTTCGTGAGAGTTTTAAAATAGCTGACAAATATGTGAGCAATAGAGACTCAACATTATGTTAAAAATCTTGATATTAATCACATTCACTGACAAAAATGATGTAGTCATGAATGTAAAACGCTATCAAAGAGCTTGAGACAAAAAACTTCAGATATTTATTTATTACAGGCTCTAGGCCCAATAGCAGGACATAGAACATATTAAAAAAACAGTTGCAGAAACATAATACACCCTTTTTCTCAACAGTCTTAAAAGGCACTGTGATTGAAATCGGACCGAGCTACATCTGGGACTTGTGAGCCTTACTTTGATGCAGTTTTGTGACTCATCAAGTCAACACATAAACTTAAACATTAGGTTGCTCAAGAGGGCCTGTAAACAACTTAGCCTCAAGTCACAAAAAAAGCTTACTTGCACTGCTGCCCCTGGGCTGCTTCAGCAGTATCCTCAGACAATCATTATATGCTACATGCAGTTTGCGCATGGTCTCCTTTTTGTAGTTGAGCCATAATGGGGCTGTATACATAGGGGTGCAGTAAGCACGAAACAAGTGCACTTTCACATCATCAGAGCAATAATGAAAATCCTGACTAACATGTTCGCTTGGACATACAGCATTCGTCTTTGCTTGTACATGTCAGTATCATCTTCCATCTTGTCAGTAATGATGTGCCTGAGATATTTTGAACAGTTAGATACACAGATACATTGCCCTGACAGGTAAAACTTAGGGAAGTGCAGCTTCTGATCTTCCTTAGTCTGACAAACCAACACAACACTCTTCTTTGCATTGTACTGTACGTCAAACTCAACCCCATACTTGGAGCATATATCCAACAACTCCTGGAACCCAACAGTGCTGGAGGACAAAATAACTAAATCGCCTGCATATATCAGGTGGTTTAACAGACTGTTTCCTATGACACAACCCGTCTTACATTTCCCCAACTGCTTTGAAAGGTTGTCCATGTATAAGTTAAACAGGGCTGGAGACAGAAGCCCCCCTGTCGTACTCCATTGCTTACCCTGAAGGTTGACAATAGGCTATTTCCCAATTTAACATGCATGCTTTGTTTGGCATATCAGTAAACCAGTATACGTATGATGCATCCTGGCACACCCCTATGCATGAGTTTCGTAAAAAGCTTATGATGATTTACTCTGTCAAATGCCTTGGATGCGTCAATAAACCCAATAAACATTTTAGAGCCCTGGCTTCTGTAAGTTTCAACAGTTTCTTTCAAGGCATAGATACATAGATCAGCATTGTGCTGAGTCTTAAAGCCAAATTGATTTTCCATGGTGTAAATGAGCCCACTCAGTCTATCTAGTAGCATATTTTCTAACACCTTTGAAAGAATGCTAGCTAGAGCAATAGGTGTATAGTTGTCAAGACTTCCTATGTTCCCTGCCAGCGATGACTGAAGCTCTCGCTGGATCTTAAATAACGGGAGAACAAAGAGGAACAGGTGGAGACAATGAATAATCAGGACGGAGGTTCAGGACAACACAGGTGCAAATAATAATAGAGGAGTGAGAGGAGCTGAGGGGATTGTGCAGCATGACAGGACGCCACCCTTTAAAGGCGGATTCCAGATGCCGTGGAGAAAGAAAAAACAAAAAGAGAAGCACCCTTCCAGGGTGGGTGGAGGGGGGCCTACGGCAGGAGGGCCTGAGTGTCTGTAGGTATGCCCCTGAGGTTGGATCGTCCGGCGGACGGCCCGATTGCCGTCCTCTGGCCGGACGACAGGCTGCCGGACGTCCCCTGGCGGGACGTGAGTCGGGCGGGCGGCCCGAATGGCTTCCTCTGTCCGGACAACAGGCTGGCGGACGTCCCCTGGCGGGACGTGAGTCGGGCGGACGGCCCGAATGGCGTCCTCTGGCTGGACGACGGTCGGGAGAACGACCAGATTGGTGGCGTCCTCGGGATGGACGACGGGAGAGGGACTTTGTCTCGAGGTCTGGAACTTGATCCTAACAGAGCTCTGGCTCCTTCGTCTGGAGACGAGGAGCAGGTTTGGGAACCTGGAGAGGAGGAGCAGGTTTGGGAACCTGGAGAGGAGGAGCAGGTTTGGGAACCTGGAGACGAGGAGCAGGTTTGGGAACCTGGAGACGACGCTGAGGCATCGGGGCCTGAACACTCAAGAGGGGTGCAGGCAATGGGGCCCGGAGGCGGTGAGCAGGTTTGGGAACCTGAAGATGGGGAGCAGGTTTGGGAACCTGCAGAGGAGGAGCAGGTTTGGGAACCTAAAGACAGGGAGCAGGTTTGGGAACCTGAAGACAGGGACCGGGTTTGGGAACCTAAAGACAGGGAGCAGGTTTGGGAACCTGGAGACGACGCTGAGGCGTTTGGGCCTGAACACGCAAGAGGGGTGCAGGCACAGGGGCCCAGAGGCGGGGAGCAGGTTTGGGAACCTGAAGACGAGGAGCAGGTTTGGGAACCTGGAGATGTTGCAGCGGTGGCTGAGAAGCGTGAGAAGCGGCGGCTGAGAAGCGGCGGCTGAGAAGCGGCGGCTGAGAAGCGGCGGCTGAGAAGCGGCGGCTGAGAAGCGGCGGCTGAGGACAGGTGCAGCAGCGCATCCAGCAGCTCTGGATGCGCTGCTGGATGCGCTGGATGTTGTCAAGACTTCCTATGTTCCTTGCCAGCGATGACTGAAGCTCTCGCTGGATCTTAAATAAGGGGAGAACAAGGAGAAACAGGTGGAGACAATGAATAATCAGGACAGAGGTTCAAGACAACACAGGTGCAAATAATAATGGAGGAGTGAGATGAGCTGAGGGGATTGTGCAGCATGACAGCTCCTTCCTTTTATATTTATCCACATCATTGATGTAAAAACTGAGAAATTTCTTTGCTGGGTGCTATGGAAAAATATTTCTTAACAAGGATGAGAAACGATTCCTTCTGTGTTTCAAGAGTAGTCTTTAATCCAGCTTGTTGACAAACAAGGAGAAGAATGCATGGAGTAGCATTCCATAAACTGACCTGCCCCCAAAAGAAACAGCAAAGTAGAGAAGATGATTGAGAATTGCCTGTTTGCTTATTGCTACTGTGTCCGCATTGGTACTCGGTATCGGCAAGTACTGAGATCCAAGGATTGATATTGCATTGGTTTTAAAAAAGTGGTATCATTGCATCCCCAGAAATAACCCTCAATAAGAATATAATAAAAGAAAAAAATGGGTAACAATATTTAAAAAACAGAATAAAATAGGTTCCCGCTCTTTCAGTCAGGATTGGAGAAGTGGACATTGGCTACTCAATTCTGAAAGACTGGCTTATAAAACCATTCAGTGATACACAGCGACTAATAGAGCAGAAACGTAACTTTAATCCAATGTTGAGCTGAGCCCGTTTTGTAATTCCAAATGCTTTCGGCAGGCTAAAGAGAAGGTGTTGCTGCCTTCTTAAAAGGAATGACTGTCAGTAATCTGGTGTGATCTACAGTATGGTTCTGACCTGATGTGCACTGAATAATCTCTGTATATGGTTTGCAGGGTTCAGTTTCGCCAGCCTAAGCCACACCACAAGGTTCAGTTTGCCGGCCTCCACCACACCGCAAGGTTCAACTTCGCTGGCCTCCGCCACACCACAAAGTTCAGCTTTGCTGATCTCCACCAGAACACAAGGTTCAGCTTCGCCAGCCTCCGCCACAGCACAGGGCTCTGTCACGGCAGCCTTGAAAACATAAGGCTCTATCATGCCGACCTCCAAGACACAAGGCAGTGCAATGCAATCCTCCAAGACTCAAGTTTCTGCAACTCCGGCTTCCAAGATAAAAGGTTTGGCAATGCCGACCCCAAACACAACGTTCTACAACGCCATTCTTCAAGACAAAAGGTTCAGCCACACCGCCCTCCAAGACAAAGGGTTAAGTCATGCCGACATCCATGACACAGGGTTGTGTGACACTGGTTTCCAGTACAAGGGTCTCAGCTATGCTGGTCACCACAACACTTGGTTCTGCCACGTCAGTCAGCCAAACACCAGGTTCTGCTATGCCGGTCTCAAAGATTAAAGGCTCTGCTCGGCCTCCTAGACCCCAGGTTCATCACTTGTGGCCTCCTAGACACAAGGTTCATTGCCGCTACCACAGCAAAAGTTCCTCCAAAGCTGGCCACCCCATCACACGTTCCCCTGACGTCGGCCTCCTCCTCACCAGTTCCTCTATCACCGGTTCCCTTTTAAGGTACATTTAGACTACCCTGTGCATCCAGGCAGCAGGGCAGCTAGATTACATGCAAAGTCTATGGTACCTAGCAGCATATGGGTGTCAAGTTGGCATACATTAAGTCGCGCACGTCAGCGCAATAGACATCAGCGGTTCCACGCAGCTTGGAATGTCGTTCAAGGCCTCCAAGCAGCTGCTGCGTGAAGTTGTGAAAATGAACTTTTGGGCAGCAAACGAGGAGCAACAACCAATCAGAGAGAGATTCGACTGGAGCTACTCAATGTGGGGGACACTGAGGGCAAGATAACCGGCAGCTGTAGCTGCAAGGTGGGAGAGACAAACAGGAGGTGATACCATAGTGATCAGAGAATATTGGAGTGTCAGGTAAGTAGTTTAATATTTTCTTTTAACTTTTTTGTTATGTTAGTTAATGCTAACCAATCCCGCTTAGGGAAACTACGGTACTAAATACACATTACTAGGAAGAGTGGAGCAGAGGAAGGGAAAGTGCAGAAATAACAGAGAGACAACAGAGAAACCCCCACTCGCCTGACAAACTGATTGGATGCGCCGACGCATCAATGCAGACTACAAAGACATTTTTGACTCTTAGATGTGTACAGCCCAGTACACATCTAATATTTTATATATATAAAATATTTTATATATATAAAATATATATATATATTGTTTCCCTGTATGAGTCACTCTGTCTTCCATGTTTTTGCCTGTTAATTAACATCTGTTTCCTGTCTTTCTTGATTAGCTTCCCATTAAATTTCAACCCTTTTTAAGTCCCAGTGTTTTACCCAGTCCTTGTCAGGTCATTGTTGTATCCATGTCATAATTCCCAGTCCTCCGTGTTGTCAATTGCCGTCCAGATTACCTTCGCTCATGTCTCCCTAGTTGGTTGCAAGTTTTATCCTGCTTTTATCATTAAATCATGCCATCACTATGGACCTGCTTGTCTGCGCCTGAGTCTAAACCGTTAAACATGACAGCAGGTGGTGTATTTAGAATCAAACCTCAACACTTTGTGATCACCCAGAATGAGCTGGGGAGTTTCATAAGTAGAAGGAATGTCTGGGTTTCCCTCCTGCCACCATGGCAGAATACCGAATGAGTGAAGACGACTGGGGGGGAAATAAATCACTGCTACAGTATATTACATAAGTTTAAAAATTTTCCTGATGTCCTTGCACACAGCATGCTCAGAAGACAAATTATGCAGGACATCCCCCCGAAAACAGCATACTAACTGGGAAGTTTGGAGGCAGAAGTAGAGGCAGAAGTTGTGCATCTGTCTTAAAGAACCAAAGGAAGAATGACTCGGGAAAAGCTCTAAGACGTGTTTAATCACAATATGAAGACAATAAGTTGGTAGATCTTTCAGCAAGACCACAATCTAAACACATCTCAAATTAAACCCTTAATCAATTTTATAGACATAACATAAAGCTGGGAAAATTGGTAAAGTCAACCCAGTTTAACTTAGAATTTCTTTAAAACAATTGCTCTAATCTCTGATTTCACCTGAACAATGAGTAAAATATTGGATACATACCAATGCTTATTCCCTTTGTCATTCCATTTTATTATACATAACTTAATCTATATATTGTTTTCATTTGTTCTGATTTCTCCTTATTTGTGCATTATATTAGTTATTAACAAAATATGGAGTGTATTTCATGTCAATAGCCCGATCAGAAATATATTTATTGACACAATCATTATCATATTCAATATTTATTTTCCACAATGCATTTCATTGCATTTATTTAGAAAAACTTATTGAACTGTTATGCAGTGAACTAATTGCCTAAAGCTTTTGTTTCCTCAACTGGGCTGTACACATCTAATTAATTAAATAGAATATAAAAAGGACTGAATAAAACTGACAGTAATGAAAAATAGTATTAATATAATGCCAAACTGTTAGGTTTATAATATTTCACAATACACGGACTGGACTTATATAGTACTTTTCTACTCATACTCATCACGCAAAGCAGATTACTCAGGAGCCACATTCGCCCAATCACACTCACACATTAATAAACAGATACAGAACCCAGTAGGCTATTTGGGGTTGTGTGCCTTCCCCAAGGGCACATCAACATGTGAAAGGACGAAGCTGGAATATAACCTATGGCCCTCCAATTGGAAGACAACTACTCTAACTATTGGGCCACAGTCGTCCCAATATCTGTCTTCTTGCTCCACCTTATGGTACCACAGAGACAAACCATCACGATTAATTACTGTAAACTGCTCCAACATTTATAAGTACCCATGCAGGTCTGTCATTTGACTGAGATTCATAAGATGCCAGCTAGTGACTTTGCTTTTACAGACAACATGGTGTCTGCACAGAGGTGGGCAGAGCATGGTTGTACACTTTTACAATTACTGTTATTAGTGTCTTTCTCACAGTCTAAGGAGCCATTATGCAGGCAGATAATAGATCTTGAGACCCCCCAGCTGTCCAAGGAAGGGGACATTATGCTGGGTGGAATCTTTTCTTTTCACAGCAGCTGGAAGAACAAAGAAAATGCCTATACACAAAAACCCCTTCCACTGGAATGCATCAGGTAAGTTACACCAAGAAATCAATTTCATGTCTTTTTTATATAATTTCAACAAAGTAATATTTTCATTAAAGATGCTACTATCTTCCTGTTTTTATGCCAGTGTTTTATAACTCTCACTGTTGAATCGGAAGTTTGAATTTCAGAGAGTTCCAGTTTGCTCAGTCTATGCTTTTTGCCATTGAGGAGATAAATAACAGCACAGAAATACTGCCAGGCATATCACTTGGTTATAAAATATATGACACTTGTGGTTCCATTGCCAGAAGTGTAAAAGTTGCACTTGCCTTGATGGATGATAATATAAATGTGTCTTCAACCTCTGAGACCCTATGCATGAGAGCAGCACAAGTGCAGGCCATAATGGGAGAAACATCCTCCTCTCCAAGCACAGCAATAGCTACTGTCACTGGACCATTTAATATTCCACTGGTGAGTAGTACTGATACAATTTAACCAGTATTTCAGTTAAATATAACATGATTTTAATAAATCATGTTATAAAATTATTGTTTTGTGTTTTGTAAAGTACCACGAGTAAACAGTACTGAATGAATATTTTATGCACCTTGCTCTTCTGTTACCTTTTTTTCAAATGTTTTCCCTTAGATCAGCCACTTTGCCACTTGTGCATGTCTTAGTGATAAAACCAAGTATCCATCTTTTCTCAGAACAGTACCCAGTGACTATTATCAGAGCAGAGCTTTGGCTCATTTGGTCAAACATTTTGGTTGGACTTGGGTTGGAGCAGTTAGAACCAATGATGATTATGGCAATAATGGCATGGCTACATTTACTGAAACCGCAGAGCAGTTGGGTATTTGTCTGGAATATTCTGAGTCTTTCTTTAGAACAGATCCATTAGACAAAATACAAAAGATAATTGAAATTATGAAGTCTTCCACCTCCAGAGTTATTGTTGCTTTCCTCTCCCACATGGACATGGATATACTTATTCATGAGTTGTTGATTCATAATTTAACTGGGCGTCAGTGGATCGGCAGTGAGTCCTGGATCTTTGATTCTCAAATTGCAGCAATGGATAAGAATCACTTGCTGGATGGAGCAATAGGCCTTTCCATTCCCAAAGCACAAGTCAGTGGTCTCAGAGAGTTCATGTTTAATGTTAAGCCACTGAATTCATCCAATAATGAGTTATTTACTGAGTTCTGGGAGGCATTGTTTACCTGTAAGTTCAAGGAGTCAGAATCATCTGAATTTCTAAGCAAATGTACCGGACATGAGGATCTGACTACAGTGGAAAACAGTTTCACTGACATGTCCCTCATGCCTATCTTTAACAATGTCTACAAAGGACTGTATGCTGTGGCTCATTCTCTACATGAAATTCTCAGCTGCAATAAAACATTCAACAACAATGTGCACCTAGATCCGTCAAGGGTGAGCATATTGTTTAATTTAGAATGAAACAACAAAAACATATCCTTATGAGAATATAAATCTAAGATGTGCTTCATGTAATTACATAAATCCTTAGATTTTACAGCACCTAAAGAAAATTAATTTCAGAACAAAGGAAGGTGAAGAGGTGTATTTTAATAAGAATGGAGATCCAGCAGGAGTATATGAAATAATAAACTGGCAACCAAGAGAAAACAGCTTGGTGGATTTTGTCACTGTTGGTCTTTATGATGCATCATTACCTGGTGACAAAAAGCTTAATTTGAAAAGCAAGGCTCTAATTTGGGCACAAAACTCAATGACGGTATTTTATTTGATATATTACTTTTCATAGTTTAATCATATAATGTATTTATTCATCAAGGATGTTTGTGAGACGATCAGATTGCTGTTATACTGTTTTTATGCAGGTCCCTGTATCCGTTTGCAGTGAACCGTGTCGACCAGGAACACGCAAGGTTCTACAGAAAGGAAAACCTGTTTGCTGCCATGACTGTGTAAAATGTGCAGAGGGAGAAATAAGCAACACTACAGGTTAAGTGTTTTCTAATAAAACTTTTTAAATTTTCATATAGCATTAAAAACCAGTCCAGATTATGTTTCACGAAATGCTGTATTATTGTAATATTTACAAAGCATAATTAGTAGGAAATCAGATGAAGCAAAGTATCATAAAAAACACTTGTTTATTATAACTTTTTTTCAATAAAAATAATAAATTCTATTTATATAGCACCTTTCAAGACCCTCGAAGTGTTTACAATACTAATATTCCTTCACTCTCACATTCACACACTGGTGGAAGCAAGCTACGATTGTAGTCACAGCTACTATGGGGCAGGCTGATTGAAGCAAATCTGCCATTTGGTCCCTCTGGCCAATAGCGGTGGGAAAGGTAGTTGAAGTGTGTTGCCCAAGTACACAACAGCATGTAGCAGGTTGAAGCAGGAATTGAATCTAGACTTTCTGGTTTGCATGCCGACAATTCTACCACTAAGCTACAGCTGACCTAAAAAAAAGTGTTGTGAGAACTTTGAATGCACCTTCCATACCAAGAAACACAGGAGACAGGTCATTGAAAAATTTATAGAAATGTTTAATGCAAGCTTTGGTTATAAAACAATATCCCACACTCTTAACATCTCAAAGAGTCTTGGTCATTGCATCATCTGACAGCAATTGAAACAGCATGGAACAGTGGATCTTGTCATCCACTTTAACAGACTAAGCTGGCGAGAATATATTAATCAGGGAAGCGACCAACAAGCTCATAGTAACTCTAGAGAAGCTACAGAGTTCCATAGCTCGGGTGGGAATGTTGAAAAGATAACCGTTTGTACACAAGCCATTGTTAACAAAAAGCTACAGTATGTCTTATTTAGTTTCTGACAAACTGAACAAGAGAACCCACCACCTTGAGCATCCACGGAAAATCCAGTCAGACGGGATTTCAAGATAAATCAAGCTAAATACAAGGCAATTCTCAAATAAAATAGGTTTGAAAATGCTCATGACTTGAGTCAAGGGTTCCCCTTCTTGCAGGACGACAGACAAAAACATAAAGCCAAAGCAACCATATACATTTTTAAATAAAGAGCAGGTTCATGAGTTGGGATGTTATAAAGCTCCTATCTTAATCTAACCCAGAATATGATATAGGATTTAAAAACTTTTTTTCCCCGCCCAACCTCACTAAGCTTTTTTGGCAGAGAAGAATGAGCAAAAATTTTGGACTAAATATACATAACTGGTAGAGGAATATCCCAAAAGATTTGCAATTAATTGCATTAATAGCATTTCCTGCAAAGCATTGACACTGGGGGACTGAATACACATGCAAATTGCCATTATACTTGGTCTGCAAATACTAAAAGTGGAGTTGTATCAAGTGCAGGCCTGTAGGACAACTGCAGGAAGTTACCACATTCTATTGACGGTGGGAAGATTTTTATACAAAAAAAAGAAGTGCATACAGTCCAACAGTCAGTTGTAGGCCAGCTTCAGCGGGATAAAGCGGCAGTGTTGTAGTCAGTCAAAGCACATGATCAGTCCTGATTGACATAGGTGGCACAAATGGTTCTAAAAGGCAGTGCAACTTAGTAGCTTTGTAGCATGTGAAAACCGCTATAGGTTCAGAAGACTTTTATATCTAACATAGTTTGTATATATTTTCCATACTATTAGTTGATTAAAATTATGCTATCTTTAGTGACATTTCTATAAAGAGCAACAAAAATGTTTATGTGTTTGTGCCTAATTTAGTTACACTAACAATGAAGATAAAAAACTATTTGTTTAGTTTTAAGTCAGATAATATACACATTCCCTTGAAAAAATGTAAGACACTAAGATAAACGTTTACAGAAAAAAGGCTTTACCAAAGTTTTAAGATTATTTTCACCTAGAACCCTCTTTTGTAAATCTAACATTTTTGTGGATTATAATTTTTGCAGATTCTGTCACCTGTGTGAGATGCCCCCTTGAAACATGGTCAAATGAGGAACGGAATGCCTGCATAAAGAAGGAGGCTGTGTTTCTTTCATACGGGGAAATTATGGGAATATTGCTCACTGCAGCCTCTTTATTTGGAACATGCTTGACTGTCATTGTTGCAGTCATTTTCTTCAGATACAGAAAAACCCCTCTTGTTAGGGCAAACAATTCTGAGCTCAGCTTCCTGCTGCTCTTCTCCCTGACTCTTTGCTTTCTCTGCTCTCTGACTTTTATTGGTGAGCCCTCTGAGTGGTCCTGCATGCTGCGTCACACAGCTTTTGGCATCACCTTTGTCCTCTGCCTCTCTTGTGTTCTGGGGAAAACAATAGTGGTGTTAATGGCATTTAAAGCTACGCTGCCAGGACGAAATGTGATGAAGTGGTTTGGGCCTACACAGCAGAGACTCAGTGTTCTTACTTTCACTGTTATACAAGTAATAATATGTATCCTGTGGTTAACAATTTCATCTCCTTTTCCATTTAGTAATTTTACAGAAATTAAAGACAAAATCATCTTGGAGTGTTCTCTTGGCTCAGTTGTGGGCTTCTGGGCTGTCCTTGGATACATAGGATTTCTTGCTATATTGTGTTTTACTTTGGCATTTTTGGCTCGGAAACTTCCTGATAATTTCAACGAAGCCAAATTCATCACATTTAGCATGCTGATATTCTGTGCTGTGTGGATCACCTTTATCCCAGCATATGTCAGTTCACCTGGGAAGTTAAGTGTAGCAGTAGAAATTTTTGCTATTTTAGCATCCACTTTTGGACTGCTAATTTGTATTTTCACTCCTAAATGTTATGTAATGCTACTAAAACCAGAACAAAATACAAAAAAGAATATGATGGGGAAGGGGCCATCAAAGTCATTCTAACAGTGAAAGCAACAAAGTGATTAAATACCTTCAATTGTAAATGCAAAATATATTGTATATAGTCATTTATATCATACTTTATATAGTAATTTGTGACAAAGGATCTGTGTCAATGAACCCTGTGTCTGTGTACTATAAAAATGATACTACTGTATATCTATAAAGCCTGATCCCTAAGGGCCAACTCATTTGGATGCTCTGTGAGCTACTATCTGGTGGTATTGCATTAACCAGATTTAAAGACTATGTGAACTCTTATAAGTTCTAATTTACACAAGCAAGTCGAGTTTCTTGTATGGTTTTCTGCATGCATCTTTCTGCTTCTGTATTGGCAAGTAAAACGTTTTTGCTACCAAAGCAAGCAAACATATTATCTAGTGGCTTTACTTCTCTTGGTCTGTACAGCAAAGTTAATTTTCTGTTTATTTTGGAAAATGGGAAATTATCCATGCTTCTTCTAGTGAAATTAACAAGACAACAGTGTCAACAGGAAGTGCTGGTAGCCTTCTTGTCAGTGGTATGATTTTGACTTCAGAGATGTTGAAGAACACATCAGGCCTGTGAGGAAGGACTAGTGGACTAAATACTTATGTTATCCAATGATGTTCATACAGAGTGTTAAAAAAAAGCTTCTTGAGACTATAAATGGAAAATCTCAACTCTGCCAAGCCTTTAAGAAACTACAATCAGGCAATTGGGTACTGATATTGAGAGTTAGATCAGTTATACATCTGATGTGCAAACATGTCACTTTGTTTTTGTCATGTTAAGCTGAATTTCTAGCTTTTCATCCATCCATTCCTTATTAGTATTTCATCCCTCTATTCAGTTTGGAAATATGTTGAGTGGATATCTTAATGTTTTTAATTACATGGCTGATTTATTACATCTTATCCTTAAACAAAGGAGGAGTGTCACAAGATGTGCCGTGACGCCTCTGACAAATTGTCCTGTGCAAAGGAGGTAGACCAGGAGGAAGACCAACAAAGTTTATGTAGTTCTTTATCAATTCCAAAATGTATCAGTTCCCTGCACAGGGATCAGGTTTCCTGGATTTGTCAGTTTGTTAAATTGTTTGCATTTAGAGTATAAAACAAAGACAGCAACAAAACAAACAAAAAAAAGTCCCTGGACAAGAGGATGTATTACACTTTTAGTGATATTGTTAAAAACGAAATTCATGACCACCAGCGCAAAGGTCATATTTTTTTTATTTTTATATATGTATTTCTTTGTCAACATTACCACCTGTCCTCAGCAAACAAATAATATGCTACACAAGCTGGTGTCACAAAGAGGCTTTATCATTTGAAATAGAAATTTCAGTTTCATCAATTTGAAGGAAAAACAATAAATTTCATTATAATGTATAAAGTATATATTTTTATTATTATTAATTTTGAACATGTAATAACCAATAAATAATCATACATACGAAATTTAGACAAATGATGAGAGAAATTAAAATAAAAAGTAAATAAATAAATAATGACCAAAGGAAAGTAGGCTAAACATAAACCAAAAACATATATTAAATGTACACATTTGAAAAATTATTTTATCCCACCCATCGTTTCTATACCAAGTATAAACGATTTCTTCATTTTTATTTTTTTTAAACAGCATCATATTTGGACATTACCTAAGCGTCACCTCTAAAGAGTTCGAGAGTTTGACACTATAAACTGAAATACAGTTTTTTTTTGCTTTAAATAGTATCTGTGCAGTCTGAAATTCCACAATGTCACTAAATTTGAAATGTTTTGATTTTAAGAATAATACATTTTTGTAATCTCTATATGCTATCCTATGAATAATCCGTATTGCTTTCTTTTGCTAAATGAATAGTTGTTTATTGTACTGATGTAATTATTACCCCAGGCTTCTGCACAGTAACTGAAATATTGGAAGAACTAATGAACAGTAAAGTATTCGGAGTGATTTATTATCCAGTGTCTGTTTTGTTTTCTTTAATATGGCGATGGATCTTTTGGAAATTTTGGTTTGTATATCTTTGATTTGTGATTTCCAAATAATTTTGTCATCTATGATCACCTCTAAGAATTTAATTTCATCCACTCTTGTAATACTTAATCTATCCATTGTATATCCAAATGCAGGTCAGTTTTGTGCTTTCTAAAAAACAAAAATTTTGTTTTGCTTATTTCTAATCAGAATTAATTTTTACCCAACCATGGTGGGTATTAATCACTTGTATCAGGGTTCTTATATCACTGCCAAAAAAAAAAAATAAATAAATAAATAAATAAATAAATAAATATATAAATTTATATATATATATATATATATATATATATATATATATATATATATATATATATATATATATATATATATGTACCATCACCAAATAAAACCATCCTCACTACTTGTAAAACCTTACATATATCATTGATATAAAATAAAAAGAGTTTAGGACCCAACCTGGACCCCTGTAGGACGCCATTGGAAATATGCAAACGCTATGAGCAAACATAATCTAATTTCACAAACTGCCTCCTGTCAAATAAATAACCTCAAAACCTCCTTTCTAGTCATTTCACCCTGATGCCATACCAGTCCTGTTTGTTAAATAATGTCATGATTCATTGTGTCAAAAGCTTTATTTATTTATTTATGAATATCTCCACTTAATACAGTTTTTTATCCATTTCATTAGTGATTCCCTCAACTTCATCAATTAATGCCATTTAAGTTGCTCTTTTTGGTCTAGAACCATATTGACTCTCAGAGAGTAGTTTATGTTTTTCTATGAATTTGTCCAGTTGATCATTGAAGAGTTTTTCTCAGATTTTGGAAAATTGAGACAATAATGACAGAAGTTTATAATATGCTAATTGGTGTTTGTTCCCAGATTTTTACAGAGGTATGACCTTGGCTATTTTTATTTTATCTGGAAATCTGCCAGTCTGAAATTATAAATTACAAATATATGCTAATGTTTTTTTAATCTTCTCAATCACTCTTTTGGCTATTGACCATTGAGTCATATTTATTCCATCACAGTCATCAGACATCCTTTTTTCCATGAAGATACAGTATTTATAATGTTACTCTCATCTACTGCTGTCGAGAAACATTGAACTTAGATTCTGATCTCTTAGATTATGAAATTCCTTTGCAAATGTTACTGGGTCAGAGATTTAATCTGCAAGATCTGGTCCAACTCTGACAGAGAATATATTCATTCTGTGAGCCACCTCATTCATGTCATAATTTTCTGTTTCAATGATAATAAAATACTTAGGATAATTTGATCATTTTGAGGCCCTTTATATTACAGTTTTGAGGAACAATGTATAGTAATCTACCTTATTTTCATTTTTCTTAGTGCTCATTTGTTAAAGGGATCACAAACTAAAATAAAAGTTTGCAGAAAGAAGAAAAAAATATTTAAAGTGTATGACTCAACAGATCATGTGGAGTTTGATTGATAAAACACATCTTTCTCCTCTTCTCCCTCCTTTTTGGGCCAAAGAGTGTAATGTTGACTTTTTTATTATTGTGTTCTCCGCTGTTCAAGGCTACATAAACATTAGGCAATGTAAGTCTTTAAGTAAGGTAGATGTTATGCTACTAAAAAGTCTTACTCACTCAGTCAACATGACTTTCATGCAGAAGTGGCCAGAGCAGGGTTGGGCACTTTTACACCTGTTCTTAGTGACTTCTTTCTCCCAGGCTGATGAGCAGTTATGCACACGGAGAGGAGACCCTGAAAACCCTGAGCTGGTTATGGATGGAGACATTTTGTTAGGAGGACTTTTCTCTTTCCACACTAGCTGGAAAGAGAGAAAAACTACTTACAGGGAAAAACCTCTGCCATTGCAATGCACTAGGTAACTTGTTTACTGGTAATTGATGTGTTTATGTAGTATTTATTGATTTAGGTATCAGTTTAAAAATAGCATAATTAACTTATGAAAATGCTTTTTATGCATATCAGAAGCTTTGTTTTCTTTCATTTCACTATATTTTCATTTCCATAAGACATATATTTTTTTGACAATGATTTTTAACTCTTTGAATCAAGTTTGAATTTCAGAGAATTCCAGTTAGCCCAGGCTATGCTTTTTGCCATTGAGGAGATAAATAACAGATCAGAGCTACTACCAGGCACCTCTCTGGGGTACATAATTTATGATTCTTGTGGCTCCATTGCCAGAAGTATTAAAGGTGCATTAGCTTTGGTTAACGGTAATGAAAATATGTTTGCCACTTTAAAGCCATGCACAAAACCTGCCAATGTGCAAGCCATAATGGGAGAAGCGTCTTCATCTCCAAGCATGGCTATAGCTACTTTCATTGGACCTTTCTATATCCCACTGGTGAGTATGACTGAAGCTCACTAAACTGTTATGAGCAATATTAATTTATATAATTGTTAATGTGTTTACTCAAAATGTTTTACATCAATTTATACTTTTAGATCAGCCACTTTGCCACATGTGCTTGTCTCAGTGATAAATCTAAATACCCCTCATTTCTCAGAACCATACCCAGTGATTACTACCAGAGCAGAGCTCTGGCACACTTAGTAAAGCACTTTGGATGGACTTGGGTCGGAGCTGTTCGATCAAATGAAGATTATGGCAATAATGGCATGGCTATATTTACAGAAACTGCACAGCAGCTGGGTATTTGTCTGGAATATTCTATGACTTTCTTTAGAACAGATTCATCAGACAAAATACAAAGTTTGATTGAAATAATCAAGGCTTCAACATCAAAAGTGGTTGTAGGTTTCCTCTCTCACATGGACATGGATGTCCTAATACAACACTTGTCAAACTACAATGTGACTGGGCACCAGTGGGTGGGTACAGAGGCCTGGATCTTTGATTCCCAAACTGCATCGAGAGATAAGAATCACATTCTGGACGGAGCAATAGGCCTTTACATCCCCAAAGCACATGTCAGTGGTCTCAAAGAGTTCATGTTTGATGTGAAGCCACTCAACTCATCAAACAATGACATGTTTACAGAATTCTGGGAGGGATTATTTAACTGTAAATTTAACCAGTCAGAATCAACAGAAGTGCAGAAAGAATGTACAGGTCATGAAGATCTAACCGGAGTGGAAAACATTTTTACTGAAATGTCACACATGTCCATCTTTAACAATATGTATAAAGGAGTTTATGCTGTGGCCCATGCGCTGCACAAAATTCTCAACTGTAATAAAAAATGTAGCAACAATACAAAGCTTGATCCATTATCAGTGAGCTTACTTTACACTCTGATTTTAGTTACAACAAAACATATTAGAAAATTGTTCAAATAATATAACATAATTTTTTGGATGACTTCTCATACATGAGCTAAGTTTTCTTGCTTATTTTTGTAGATTTTACATCAAATAAAAAATATTCGCTTCAAAACAAAGGAAGGTGATGAGGTTTATTTTGATGAAAATGGGGATCCAGCTGCCAACTATGAAATTGTAAACTGGCAGAGAAAAGAAAATGGCATTGTGGAATTTGTCACAGTGGGTCTCTATGATGCCTCATTACCTCTAGATAAACAGATTAATCTACAAAATGAGTCTATAATTTGGGCACAGAACTCCAAAGAGGTAACCTCAAAGTTTAAAAATGCGCCTATTAATTAGAGTTTTTAAATATTTGTACTTTTCTTACTTTGAATTTGAAGAGTATGATGTACATTCTTTTATAATTCCTTTATTACATTTGTTCATGTAGGTGCCTGCATCTCTTTGCAATGACATATGTCTACCAGGAACACGCAAGATTTTACAGAAAGGAAAAGCTGTGTGCTGTTATGACTGTATAAAATGTGCAGAGGGAGAAATAAGCAACATCTCAGGTTTAGTATTGTTCATTGTTTGCTTTTTTGTCTTTAGTGTTCCACAAAGTTTTAAGTTTAAGTTTTTGAGGAGCAATGTACAGTAATCTACCTTTTACAAATAAAAAAATATCAAAGTCTTGTATTATCTTTGACTTTGTTTTACAGATTCTGTCACTTGTGTGAGATGTCCTCTTGAATTCTGGTCAAACGACAAGAGAGATGCTTGCATTAAAAAGGAGGCTGTGTTTCTTTCATTTGAAGAAATTATGGGATCATTTCTCACAGCAGCGTCTTTATTCGGAACATGTATGACTTCTATTGTAGCATGCATTTTTGTCACATACAGGAATACTCCTCTAGTGAGAGCAAACAACTCTGAGCTGAGCTTCCTCCTCCTTTTCTCCTTAAAGATGTGTTTCCTGTGCTCTCTGACTTTCATCGGCCAACCCTCTGAGTGGTCCTGTATGCTACGCCACACATTGTTTGGTATTGCATTTGTCCTCTGCATCTCTTGTGTTCTTGGAAAAACAATAGTTGTGTTAATGGCATTTAAAGCTACACTTCCAGGGAGAAATGCGATGAAATGGTTTGGCCCTACACAGCAGAGACTAAGTGTTTTGGGCTTTACTATGGTACAAATTGTCATATGCATCCTCTGGCTAATCATTTCTCCTCCTTTTCCATCCAAGAATTTTAAAGAATTTAAAGACAAAATCATCTTGGAGTGTTCCCTGGGCTCCTCTGTAGGCTTCTGGGCTGTCCTTGGCTACATAGGATTTCTTGCGACATTATGTTTTATTTGTGCTTTCCTTGCACGTAAATTACCTGACAATTTCAATGAAGCCAAATTTATTACCTTTAGTATGTTGATATTCTGTGCTGTGTGGATTTCTTTCATCCCAACATACGTCAGCTCTCCAGGAAAATTTAGTGTTGCTGTAGAAATCTTTGCTATTCTTGCATCAACTTTTGGATTATTAATTTGTATTTTTGTACCAAAATGTTATGTCATTCTGATGAAACCAGAAAAAAATACAAAAAAGAACATGATGGGAAAGGGTGTTTTAAAATGATCTTGAGAATTCAAGACATTGTGTAATCAAAGCCTTTAAATATAGTCACATTTAATATTTACACATTCCAACCAAATATCAAGGCCATTTCCTCAGAAATGACAACTGAATGTGTTTATTCTGCAGCTTGGATTGTTTGTTTTGTTTTATTTGCTTCTGTGATTCTAAACTCAGTTCCATGGAGAAATGTATTTATTTGGTTGAAACATTTTTTTTATTGTTTTATGAGAAAACTGATTTAAAATCCACTTTAAAAAGCTATGTGATTACAGTCAACAAATTGAAACATTCAAAAAGTAGCTTGTGAAAAGTGAATTCATGAACAAAAAGAAGATAAGAGAGGGAAAAATAAGCACAAAACAGATTAATTACTTGTATACATTATTAATATACACCCATGTAATTTATCCAATGAGGCATGTAGTTTTTGTCAAACAGCCATCAGTCACAAGGCAGGGTACATCATGGACAGGCTACCAGTCCATGGGCAACACAGAGATATAAAGGACAAACAATCCAAACTCTTATACCTCATGGCAATTTGGGGTGGCCAATTAATCTAATTGGAATGAGTGTATATAGATCGAGTTGCACGATAGAATCCTTATTAGTTTGTCAAAACAAAAAGTATATAAAGCAGACTGATGAATGTATACAAAGGCTTCTATCCAGATATATAGATAGATAGATGTACACTGCTGATACATATAAGCAGAAAATAAATCCAAATTTTTCCACATATTATATGACCGTGGTCTAGACCAGCTCAGTTTGCAATTTCAAGAGTAATTTATCTCCCTTCCACCAGCTACATGCAGTGGGAGGGAGGGCTGGGCAGAGTGAAAACTTCCTTACTATTTCAACTTCAACGTGCGATGCAGGTGTGGCCAATGCTGACCTTGTTTTATACTCCTCAGCAGCAGGATGCTGCAATAAGGAATCCAAGTTGAGTATGGGGTTATAACAATACCAGCTTGAGATGAAACTGAAAAGAAATATTGGCCCTGAAAATAAAATTTGGCATTGAAAAATATAATTGTAACTGAAAATCTTAATTTTGGATCTGAAATAAATGTAGTGAAAATTTCTGTATTAAAAATGGAATAAAAATTGAAAGTTAAAAAAACGGAAATGAAACTCAAAATATATGCATTAAAACAATTAACTCAGTTACAATCAAATGTTTACACTTTCATATTTTTTTTCAATGCCAATCTCTTTTTTATAAAATGCCAATCTTTTTTCACTTCTGCTGCTTTTCGGTTTCACGTTGTGCACACGCGCGGGGGGGCGGGGCTTAAGAGCAGCAGATGCTTGCTATCAGCTATCAGTGAGTCAGGCCGTTTTATACCCATTAAACCCAGTAAAGGTCACTTGTAGTTCTTTTATATATATTTGTAACTCTAAAAATGTCTACATATTACAACAGAATCCCCTGCTACAGCTTCTGTAATGTTGATTTTGATATAACTTTTAAGTCAATCGCCATTTATATCCTTTCATTTGGTTTAAATTGCGCAACATGTGGTGTGAAACATAACTTCTGTGGTGGTCTAGTGGTTAAGGATCAGGATCACTAAGCCTATGGTCGAGGGTTTAATTCCACTAGGCTGCAATTTGCCTTACATATATATATATATATATATATATATAGATTAGTGCCACCTGATGGCTGTGTGTGACCCAACAAGCGTATATCAGCTCTCCCGTAAAGTTGAATGTTGCCGTAGAATATATGCTATTCTTGCCTCTACTTTTGGATTACTAACTTGCAGTTTTGTCACAAAATGTAATATATTGCTGATAAAACCAGACAAAAATACAGAAAGGAATATGATAGGAATCAATGTACATTCTCCAATTGCAATGTCAAAAAATTTCGACTTATCATCATACAATTCCTTGTATCATCAGTCATGTCATTTCATTGATTCTATGATTCGAAAAGATGTTTAGTTTCGTCTTTAGGCATAGTTTTTTTTTTCCATAACAATAAGTTTTTTGTCAGTTTTTGAAATGTTTAAATGTTCACTGAAGCTTCACTATTAAATTTAGCTTAGACAACGAGGATATTTTTTTATTACTTTAGTCATGTGTATGCACATGTGTGCACAAAATTTTACAAATTTTGATCTGAGAAACCTTCTGCAGACTTCATCATTTTAATAGATGCTTTGCCACTCCCAGTTTTGAATCCCTTTAAAATGTGACAACTTCCATAATCATTTTTATGCTTACAAATGTATATAAACAGTAATTTATGTCTCAAAAAAGGCAATCAATTTGCCAAAACAAAATCAGTGGTTGTAATTCAATTGGTCATTAAGAACACTAAAACATTTTAATAACATTTTAATAACTTTATCATTGTGTTTCTGTTTAAGTCTAAGGAACACAAATTCTGCTAACTTTCAAAGGTGTTCATGACAGTTTAGAGCAACACTGAATGTTTAAAATACATTATAAAGCATTAAGTTGCAAAATAAAACTTTATTTTAGGTTTATAACAATCAGTGCATTTCCTGCTCATTGCTGAGTTACTGAGGTAGTCCATTCACACCTCATAGTCTGGTGGATAACGTTTAATTGGGGACCAAAATTACAACATTGTTTTTAAGCTGGTGTGGTTTGCATTCACTCTGCTTTTTTGCCAAATGAACCAAAGCTCTTCTGCAACAATTTCACCTCTCTACCTGTGGTGGCGCTGTGGTGGTCCCCTTTGTGTAGTGGGAGACTCTCTGCACACTACAATGTAAACAAACTTGGAATAGCAGCAGACTGTCGCAGTTTTAGGATTGCTCTGTTGTGTTTGGCAAATATGCCATACTGCAGCAACAATTCAGGATGAACAGAGAAGACGCAGACGAATATGGAGAATGCTGAAATAGGATGGACAATCTGCACCAAAAATTGTATCTCAATATTTTTCAATGGAAATCCGATATTCAATATATATATATTTTTTCTTCTGAAAAAGTATTGACAAAAATAAATTAAAAATCTAAGCTTCATGTCTCAAATGTAGCCCTTTTATTGACATGCATCTGTGGATGTACATTAGAAACCGTGTCAAAAATAAAACACGGACATTTTACTTTATTGAATAAAATGCTTTATTCTTCTGGTGTTGAAATTCAGGTTAGTGACTTGAAAGCTTGATGGCTTGATGAGAGGCCAGTGAGATGAAATTAATAGAGAATATAGTTTGTCTTACTAGTACTTTGGGGTTGGGATGCCAACCGCCACTAAACACAAGTTTAAGGGTTATTGTATTAGTTTGTGTTTTTTGTGATACGTTCTAAAGTGGCTGTATCATGCTATTTTACAGCTTTCAACTTCTGGGATAGACATTTATATAATAAGATGTTGCCATATGTTGTTATTTAATATGAATTGGTCCTGAAATTTAACTTGTATCCTGTAGTTAATGTTAGACCACGAAGTGAAACAGCTCGTTTCTCTATAAACCCACTTCCTGCAACCCTACTACGCTCCGGTGCGCTGCAGAGCCGAGGACAGATCAAACTGAAACAAACAGTGCTAAGCTTCATCAAAAAACAGTATTCTCACAAGAATTTGAAAATCACGAACCACCATAAAGAAACTCTGTTATACTAAGGGCTCAAATGTTTAGTTTTTGTTGATTACTCAGACATGCATGAATTAAGCCAAAACCCACTTTGGTGGAGGGTTTTTACGAGGAAATTGCATTACCAGATGTTTGAAAACTCCAAAAACGTTGCTGAACTCACCATACATTTTGAAAGTTTCTTGAATGCACCACAGGTGTTTGGCACATTAAGATGAACAGATCAGCTTCTGCCGTTCTGCACATTGTAAAGAGCGGACAGGGTTCTAATCACAACAGACACATTAATAAGCATACAGGGACTCTGGGAGAACGTTCTCAATCCTTGGAGTCCCCTTAAAGAACTGCAAATAAGCGGCTACTCTGGCTTCATCTGTCTCCATGCTGCTGTTTACTTCTGGAGTGAATGCAACGACCCCAAATATAGAACCAAACTAATTAAGAACTATCTTCAGTGTAAAAAACAAAAAGTCCTGTAACAGATCCTATGGCCTCCACAGAGCCCTGATCTTGACATCATTGATTGTGTTGAGAAGCTAAACCAGGAGGTAAAGCCTTCACATGCTAACTTTGGGCCCCAGCAACTTACTAGTCTAGGGCACCCCCTTTTTGTCTATTGTTCGCAGGAGACCTCCTTATTAAGGACAGGCCTGGTGTTGACCAGCATTTATCTGACAGTGAGAGTCCAGCAGCCGAGCATCTCAACTCTGTGACAGTAGCCAGCAGATACTACCGCTCTTCTGAAGAAAGGCAGTCTTGTGTGAACTTACACAGTCTTGGATACGACCAAACAGGCTTTAGGCCAATGTTAGAAATGCCCCCTAATTAGAATACACTTTTGGAAATAAATACATGTGGAAATTAATAAATTAATGAATGTGGAACTAATGAATACATTTGTAAATAAATATATAAATAAATACATGTGAAATTAAATATTTTTCGTTTTTTTCCACATTTATCTGTTTATTTTCAATACTATTTAAACATTTGTTTATTTATTGTCAATTTTGACAGGGGTGGTCCTCCATAGTGGAATGCCAGAGAGAAAATATAGCTGAGAAGGAAAACAAGGTGTAAGCATGATAGAAAAGACCAAATAGAAAATAATCCTAAATTAATAATAATAATAATAAAAAAGTAACATACATGTAAAAAAGAATAATGAGTTTAAATGAATTAGCACAAGGGAAGCAGGAAAGGGTGAATATGAGAAAAATAGAATAGAAGGAACAAAGAGGACACATATAAATAAAGCTAGAAAAGAAACACAACAAACATAAGAGGAAATCAATCAACAAAATCATCAGAATACAAAAATAGTAAGTAATAAACCTAACCCAGACAATCCAGTACCATTAAAAAAATGAGTAATAATAAACTCCGGAATATAAACGAAAGTCATTTCTAGAGTTAATGTTTCTTTTTTTTTTTTTAAGGATGAAATTCTGAAATAATGATTAATGAATTATGATTTTTACCTGATCTGAAACCTGACAATCTAACAGTATGGTTGGGACTGAGAAATTTCCTTTCAATTAGTTTTTTATTTATGCTTTGTGGCATTTTACCTTATTCATAGACTTTTTAGTAAACCTCATCAATTCTTAATTTCAAGTTTAGGCTTTTTCCTCTTCAAGACCAGGTAGTGATGTCAGGTCTAAACCTGAAAGAAATACATACAGTATTTACACTACAGTTTTAGTCATTTATTTTCATCAATAAATGAAATCTGTGAATGAACAAACAACTCTAAAGCAAATCAATATTTGGTGTTACCACCCTTTGCCTTCGAAACAGCATCAATTCTATTGGGTACACTCGTACAATGCTTTTGAAAGAACTCACTGGTAGCTTGTTCCAAACATCTTGGAGAACTAACCACATATTTCTGTTGATGCAGGCTTCCTCACTTTCGTCTGTCTCTTTATGTAATGAGAGACACAATTAATGATGTCGAGATCTGGGCTCTGTGGAGGCCATAGCATCACTTCCAGGACTTCTTGTGTTTTACAGTGAAGACAGTTTTTAATTACTTTGGTTATATGTTTGGGGGTCGTTTTCTTGCTGTAGAATATATTTGGGGCCAATCATATGGCTCTCCTACGGTACCGCATGATGGATAAGTATCTGCCTGTATTTCTCAGCATCGAGAACACCGTTAATCCTGACGAAATGTCCAACTCCATTTGCAGAAATGCAGCCCCGAATATTCAAGGAACCTCCAGCATGCTTCTCTTTTACCTGCAGACACTCATTATTTTTGTATTACTCTCTAGCCTTTAACAAACAAACTGCCTTCTGCTACAGCTACATATTTCACATTTTGACTCATCAGACCAGAACACCTGCTGCCAAATTTTATGCACCCTGGTTCCTATGTTTTCATGCACACTTCAGTTGCTTGGCCTTTTTTCTAGGTTGGAGGTATGACTTAATGGCCGTAACTCTTCCATGAAGACCTCTTATGGCCAGACTTCTCTGGCTGGAAGATGGGTGTACCTAGGTCCAACTGGATTCTTCCAGTTTTCAGCTGATGGCACTGCTGGAAATCTTCAGATTTCAAAGACAGAAATAATGCCTTGAATGCCATATGGCCAGTACATCCCTAGAGCCAAAGAATGGTGGAGGGGTACTCCTATGAAATGGAATTTAGCCTAAATGTAAGAGTAAACTGCAGTTTTAAATTTTGCATGTATATACTGCGTAGCTATTGATCTAAATCCTTAATTTATCACTGGTTATTACCTATCCTGCTCTCCATAAATGTATTTTTATTCTATAATTTTGCATACTTTCAGTCCTCATATAAAGATTTTTGCTTTGAGTTTTTTTGTGAGAGAAATGTTGATTATGATTTGATTTGAAAATCTTTTAATGTCCCCGAAGGGCAATTTAGTTTGCATTATATTGCTTAATAAGAAATCAAAAATCAGCTGAAATTGGAGGCAGATTATGTGCTAAACAAAGTTGTCTAAAAGTCTCTGGCCTCCTAAAAAAAGTTTATGCACATTTAGTCATACTTATTAGAGCATTACAATTTTCTTTGCCCCACCCAGTAGGTTGAACCGATACAGTTTTTTCTCCACATATCAGGTGAATAAATTACGTATAAATGTTCGTGGGAGGTTTCTAAATGTGGTTCTTTCAAGTACAATGTCTGTACGGAGGTGGCTACAGAAGAGATGGAAACTTTTTTATTTATTGTTGGTGGTTTCTTTCTCTCATGCTGAGGAACAACTCTGTATGCACAGAGGGGATCCTGAGGATGCCCAGCTACTTAAGAATGGGGACATTATATTGGGAGGAGTCTTCTCCTTTCACAGTAGCTGGAGGAACAGTCTAAATAATTATAAACAAAAACCTCAACAACTACAATGCACCAGGTAAATATGCCAGTATAAAAGTTACCTATTTTTTTGCCTTAAATTGCTATTATATCAAAGAATAAATAAGTAATGAATTCATACTTTTTACCTAAAGTTTAAATTTCAGAGACTTCCAGTTTGCTCAGGCCATGCTTTTTGCCATTGAGGAAATCAATAACAGTACAGATCTTCTGCCAGGAGTTACTCTGGGCTATACAATGTATGATGCTTGTGGTTTCATTTCCAGAAGTGTAAAGGTTGCATTGGCCTTACTCAACAGTGATGAAATTGAGGCTTTAACTTCAGAGCCTTGTACAAGACCTGCACAAGTACAGGTGATAATGGGATAAACTTATTCCTCCCCTAGTGCAGCTATTGCCACTGCTGTTGGACCTTTTCATATTCCAGTGGTGGGTGAAAATGGTAATGAACTATTTTGTTTAAAATATTTTTACAAAATAACTTTAAAAAAATGTTTGTTTTTTTCTCTATCAGATCAGTCATTTTTCCACATGTGCCTGTCTCAGTGATAAAACCAAGTACCCCTCATTTCTCAGAACAGTTCCCAGTGACTATTTTCAGAGCAGAGCTTTGGCACATTTGGTGAAATATTTTGGATGGACTTGGATTGGAGCTGTTAGATCCAATGATGACTATGGCAATAATGGTATGGCAACTTTTACTGAAACTGCACAGCAGCTGGGCGTATGTCTTGAATATTCTGTATCATTCTTTAGAACGGATCCATCTGATGAAATACAAAAGATTATTGACATTATTAAGACATCTACCTCAAAGGTTGTTGTTGCCTTCCTTTCCCACATGGACTAAGATGTACTGTTACATGAGTTTTCCATAAACAATTTAACTGGCTACCAGTGGGTTGGAACTGAAGGCTGGATGTTTGATTCTCAAATTGCAGCAATGGATAAAAAACACATTTTGGATGGAGCTATTGGTCTTTCCATTCCTAAAGCACATGTCAGTGGACTTAGAGAGTTCATGTTTAACGTTAAGCCGCTGAATTCATCAAATAGTGAATTATTTACACAACTTTGGGAGGCATTATTTAGCTGTAAGTTCAAGCTATTAAACCAAGCAGAAATTCAGAAGAAATGCACTGGAGAGGAAGATATAACTGGTGTAGCAAACAGCTTCACTGATATGTCACTAATGCCAATATTTTATAATGTCTATAAAAGGGTTTATGCAGTGGCCCATGCTCTGCATGAAATTCTCAACTGTAACAAAACATGTAACAAGAACGTAAAGCTAGATCCATTAATAGTAAGTTTGATATTAACACTGATACGATTTGTTGTATAACATTTCTCTTGCAAATTTCTAAATCATACCTTGGCCCTTTGCCACACTACTAATAATTTTGTTCTATGATAGATTTTGAAGCACATACAAAGGGTTCACTTTAAAACAAAGGAAGGAGATGATGTTTACTTTAATGAGAAAGGAGATCCACCAGCAAAATATGAGATTATAAACTGGCAACGGGGAGAAAATGGATTGTTGAACTTTGTGTCTGTTGGTCTTTATGATGCATCATTACCAGCAGATAAACAACTGAATGTGAAAATGAAATCAATAATTTGGGCTAAAGGCTCACTGCAGGTAAGTTCTTCAAATAATCAGTTTAAAAAAGAACCAGATATATTTTTATGATGTAATATCAAATAACCTGAAATATGTCAAAATATTTGGCGCTTTTTTAAAGTTTTTAATTTTCACATTATACTGTATTTTTAAACAGTTGCCAGTTTCAGTTTGCAGTGAGAAATGTCCCCCAAGAACACAAAAAGTCCTCCAGAAGGGGCGGCCTATTTGCTGCTTTGACTGTATAAGATGTGCAGAAGGAGAAATAAGCAACAGCACAGGTTAGTTAGTATTTAAATATCTGTACGTATATGTGGGCATGAGTTATCTTTATCATTGTTTTCTTTATATTATTTGCCGTCATTTTGCAGATTCTGTCACCTGTGTGAAATGCCCCCTTGAATCTTGGTCAAATGAAAATCGAAATGCCTGCATAAAGAAGAAGGCCGAATTTCTTTCATATAAAGAAATAATGGGATCATTGCTCACTGCAGCTTCTTTATTCGGAACGTGCATGACAGTTGTTGTTGCATTCATTTTTATTAAATACAGGAAAACTCCTCTTGTGAGAGCAAACAACTCTGAGCTGAGCTTCCTGTTGCTCTTTTCCTTAAAGCTGTGTTTCCTCTGCTCTCTGACTTTCATTGGCCAACCGTCTGAGTGGTCCTGTATGCTGCGGCACACAGCGTTTGGTATCACCTTTGTGCTCTGCATCTCCTGTGTTTTGGGGAAAACCATAGTGGTTTTAATGGCATTTAAAGCTACACTTCCAGGGAAGAATGTCATGAAATGGTTCGGACCTGCACAGCAGAGAGTCAGTGTTTTTGGTTTTACTCTCATACAAGTAATCATATGTATCCTCTGGTTAACAATTTCTCCTCCTTTTCCTTCAAAGAATTTTACAGAATTTAAAGACAAAATCATCTTAGAGTGCTCACTGGGTTCATCTGTGGGCTACTGGTCTGTCCTTGGGTATATTGGAATTCTTGCCATATTGTGTTTTATTTGTGCTTTTTTGGCCCGTAAACTACCTGATAATTTTAATGAAGCCAAATTTATCACTTTCAGCATGTTGATATTCTGTGCTGTTTGGATTACATTTATTCCAGCATATGTCAGCTCTCCTGGAAAGTTCAGTGTTGCTGTAGAAATCTTTGCTATTCTTGCCTCTAGTTTTGGATTATTGATTTGTATATTTTTTCCAAAATGCTATATCATGGTGATGAAACCAGAAAAAAACACCAAAAAAAGTATGATGGGAAAAGGTGCCCCAAAATAATTTTTAAAACCATTATTATCTTGGCTAACCCCTCCTTTCCACCGGACGCGTCAGCAGCATGTTACAGCAGCCGTTAGCCACCGCTGTAATCAATATAATCCTTTCCACTGGAGACGAAAGCAGCACGAGTTTGCCCCGTCACAGGAACGTCATCTCGCTTTTCTAAATATACGCACAAAGTTTTTTTCTACGCACTACGCCTGTGAAACGTGTAAAAGTTCGACATTTTGGATAGGGGAAGACAGGAAATCAGACGGCTCGGCATCTGGAAATCTTCAAAATAAAACAAAGGTGCTTCTTTCCGGTAGCTTTACTTTACTTCCTGTGCGGTCCTGTGAGAAGTCAGTAGGTCGCAGGAGGGTCTACACTACCTCGGATCGCCACTAACATTATTCTTTTACACTTCGAGGGATTTTATATGTTCCCTGACATAACATAAACTTATTGGCGAATGTAAAACGGATAGAACATAAAACACAGACATTTCTTTTTCGTGCTTGTTGTTGCGGCTACTGACGAAACCACAAGTGATTTTGCTGATCTCGCACGATTTCAGGCTCTCTCTGTGACAGCTGCTTCCCTGCTGCTATGTGCTGCTGGCGCTCCCCTAGGAAAGGGCCAAGCAGCAGAATACGCGAGTAAAATGTGCTGCTCCTGTAACATGCTGCTGACACGTCCAGTGGAAAGCCCGGGTAAGACAGTTTTGTTCGGTTTGTATGAAACTCAGTGAAAATAGAAAATGCAGACAACACTAAAAACTTGTATGGTATTGGCATTTTATGTCATAAATAAACACCAGCTAATCCATATTGTAAAATGGAAAATGACCTAGGAAATTTTTTTATAGTTTTACAAACAAAGACCTGAAAAGTGTGGCGTGTCATTTTCATTGCTCGAATACTACTATGTAACATTTAGTCCAGTCAAATCAATTACATGTAGAAGTCACTTGAATAATGGAGTAGATATATGTGTAATTTAAGTGCAGTAAAGATGCAGCTTTTCAGTGACAGCTTCGGAGGTACGTTGTACTCTGATGAAGAAACATCTTCAAGGATAAAGTTGTGAAGAAGTTTAAAGCAGGTTATATAACAACAATCCAGTCTGTAAATATCCTACAGAATACTGTTAAAATAAGAGAAAACCAACCAGGACATGTCCATCCACTTTAAACAGTCCAAAGAAGGTGAGAATTAACTAGAGAGACAGCCAAGAGGCCCATAGTAACTCTGTAGTAGATGCAGAGATCTGCAGCTCAGTTAGGAGAATGTGCCAGCTAATTAGCTATGGTCTCCACAATTATGTACTTCATTGTGAATGAGCAGGATTGTTAGAAATAAAGAATAGTGAAATATCACTGTTTCCTCTTTAATCTCTAACCTTTACTTACACTGTTTTACAATAGCTGAAACTTACAAGTACAGTAAAATGGTTTTATCTGTGTATATATCAAAGTATGTCAAGAGTCCTCACATCTTATTTTGCTAGATAGGTAATGCAGAAAGCTGTGAAGTAACCCATAATCAGTCATAACTTTATAGTGTCAAACCTTGATCATTAACTTATCTTTGAATCATTTCATTTAGACAACGTCCACAAAATTTGATGTGGGGAAGTGTTACAGAAGGAGCGATTTTAATGCTACACATTCTTCACCATAGCGTGAAACGTAACATTTTAAACTTCGTATGGCTGGAGCTGTCAGAGTGAAGCACACAATGCTAACCCATAGGAACTTATTCCAAAAAGACAAGCTATGTCTGTTGTTTAAAAGGTGTACTAAACTGCAATCTTTTGCAAATGCTATTGGGAGTAGGCGACAGGGGGGGTGGGGGGTGTAGAGCACTATTTCACCAGCTGAATCTACACAAAGTCAGTGGTGGCAAAATCAGTAGGAAAGAAAGCAACAAAAGCAGTAAATATGGTCTTACATTCCATCTACGATACTGCTGCCATCTTTTTTCTGTCGTTATCTGAATATTAACCAGCTAATCATCTCCTGTGGTTGCAATGTTTTTTTGTTTCTACTCTACAAATCCGGCACTCTGTCAGGTCTGACTTCTGTACTTTGCCCCCTAGCGGAGGTAGGCTATCCAGTACTACATGCAAAGCAAGTACAACATGCAGCCTGCTATTTGCATCAACACAAGATTAAAAAAGCAAGTATGTTTACAGCCCCAGAGTATCAAGAATGTCTATTCTATTTTGACTAGAATCAACAATTTTAGTTATTTTCGCTGCATTTACATGTGTCTGGAAAAAACAACATGATGCAGTCAATATGACAATAGACTATTTAAAGCCAAGATAGGGTATTAATTATTTTCTTATAAGATAATGTTTTCATGAACAGTCTTGTATAGAAAAAAAATAAATACCAAAAACCATAAAACTGATATGTTTTTAAAAAAATACTGTGATATAGATATTTTGCCATACCGCCAAGCACTATTAAAAAGCTTTTGGTAAGTCTCAGATTTTGCTTTTGTGCCGGCTTCCAATAGAAAAATTCAATGTCATAGTCATGATGATGACTGTGAGGGATATTTTCCATTAAAGTCTATTGAGAGACAGTATTATTTGACATCAGCAAGTGAATGACATTTAGGGCCTGATTTATCAACGGTTTGTGCATAGCTTCGCAAAAACAGGCTCTGGCTGGTCTATCAACACCTGTTAAACCCGCAGCAAGATGCACACAATCCATTTAGCGCTTTTGTAATTTTTGTAAGAAGACGCAAAATATTGGGAGGAGAATAGGCAAAGAAGTAGGCGTTCCAGGCGCAGTGTTATTTACCAAGCATAAAAATGTCTTAATTTTGTACTACCACATTCAACATGAGTTTATTATTGACAAAAAAAAAATCATTCACACACAATATAACCTAAGAGTAATTAACACTCTAATGGCCATAAGCCTGAGAGTTATGTAGATATTTACCTGTTTTTTCCCCCAAAATAATGCATTTTAACTCACTGCGCGCTCATCATGTCTCCACCTGGTGAAGACGCACTGAGCGCACATGATCCTAGTGGATCCTCATTAGTTTCTCACATAGTGGTTAACCTTACTAGGAGTCCAATTAAAATGTAGTAATCATATACAATACCACAATGATTATTGGCATATTTGACATTTTAAAAACACATTTCAGACATGCTTAATCAGTCTTACCCTGCAATACAATGTGTGCATGCAGCAGAGAGCAGCGCATGTACACTGCATGTGTTACATTCATTACTGACAAACGATAAACAGAATTTACAGTATTTTAGCAATTTTTCTACTAAAGACGCATCATGGATCCATGCGCATTAATCCTCATCTCTATAGCTTTGGTGCAGCTTGCATTAGCGGCCACAAACTCCTAATTTATATAATACTGCTTGCACCTGTTGAAAATATTTCACGCAATCTTAGTAAATCAACCGCAAATTAAGGACAACACACACACACATTTTTAGTGCCGCACATACTTTCGTCATTAACATGAATCTTCACAAATCAGCCCTTAAATCTTTTAAATTCTAATGAAAATATAACTTTAATCATGGTAAATAGATTAATCAGACCTTTGTAATATTTACTGATTATTGGTTGGCTATGTAAAACATTATAAAAATAAAAATAAACAATAAAAGGAATCAGTACAAACAAAGGTTTAAAAATGGACTCCAATGGTGAATCCCTTCAGTTTTACCCTCTAACACCAAAAGCGTCAATACATATCTCATGCCCCTAGCTGTATAAACATTTGCACCTCGAAGCGTGTCCAAAGCGAACTGGTTGTGCTTCAAAATATGTAATTTTCATGCGCATGAAGCTGCAAATAGACAACTTGTGGGAGGACCATGACCGGGACTGCTCCGTAGAAACCTCCTCCCTCCCTCCTTCTCCTGAACCTCTGGGAGTTCCCACTTGACTCCTGGTTGACTTTTGTCTCCAAGCTGACCGCATTACATGTTATGCCTGCCCTCAGGCGAAGCTGGGATCGCTGCACCGGTGAATCGGGGAGCTAAAGACCCAGTTGAGCACCAGCATAGTGATCCACAACCTGGGAGCGGGGTGCCATCTCCATTGAGCCCAGCATGTGGAGCGCGGCTGTCTGTGGACTCTGGTCTACGAGCTGACCGTGTTACATGTTCAGCCTGACCTCCGGCAGAGCTGAGACCACTCCAGTGGCTGGGAAGGGTATGGGAGAGCTAAAGACCCAGTTGAGCGGCAGCGCAGGGTCTTTAAACACGCCGCATCCGCAAGCCCAGTTTGAGGAGATGTTGTCTCACGTAGGTTTAAGCATCACCAGCTAAGATAACAACTACAATGCTGAGCAGCTGTCCGTCTGTCTTTGGTTAGTAAAAGTGTATAATATAATATGCGAGTGGCGCATGACATACTGTGGTGGAGCTATTGCCAGGCCTGGGTCGTGTTTACTCCTCCAGAGAGGCTGTCCGGGTGATGAAGCTGTTCATGGCTCAGGTCTCAATGGAGAGAGCCTGAGTTTGCAGCCACAATGTCTCTTTTAAGAACCACCCACAAACCTATTAAGGGCTTTCCTTGGTTTAACATCTTCATAGTATTTTTAAAAAAAAAATTTTATTCCTGTCTTTGGATAGAAAACTGGTGTCATAAAGCTCAGGGGGATTAGCCACGGTGTTTATCAGTATTTACTCAAGGTCAGGCTGATGCTGTGACTCCATTTCAGTCACAGCATCACTGACACCACGTCACCAGGCTCCTGATTGGTTGACGAAGTGCGACTTGAAACCTAAGTTCAGATTTTTTAACTTCAGCGGTATCCGGAATAAAGCTTGTCACATGCAATAGCAAAAAAATCCACCACATAAAATGAGGCGCGTATTTTCGGACGCGCCTCAAATGCCTCATTCACGCTAATCAGTTGCAGCGAATCAGGCAGAAAAGCGCTTTCGCAACGCAAATCTGCTTCTGACGTGATATGGGACCTTCTGTTGCACTACAGCGAGCTTCTTCATTGACTTTCCATGTAAACCATGTAAATCTGACTATCAGGACGCTTCAAACGCATTCGGTGTGAACACACTGTAAGAGTAGAACACTTTGCCACCCAAGCCTCATCAAAGTTATTATTAAATGTTTTTGGTAAAACCACCTATACTCTTTGGTCTGTAAATTCAATGTAAGAAATCAATTATTGTTTTACATGTTCTTAAATGTGTATTGTACTTTTTATTTGTTTATCAGTTTATGTAATACTTTTTTTTTGCTCTTAGTATGGTAAAAAACGGTTAAAAGTATTAAGTTACTTTGCATTATGTTGCATTGTGCTTAATTCTTTTGTGATATGCTTTATTTTACCAGGTAAAACATTTTGAACATTATAGTATAGACATGAAACATTCCCTGTATATTTTAACAGTAGAGTAAAATGATCTTTGTTTAACTTTGTTAGATTTTTTGTGTGTTTTGTGGCTCAGAAATCTTATACCAACCTCCAGGCCACCCTGATATTAGCTGGAGTCTTTTGGTCCTTCAACTTTGCAGGATTCAGGTAGTTTTCGGTCAGAGCCATCACCACTCCATCCTGCTCACTCCTTTCTGATCCAGAGGCTCAGTTCCAAAGCTTTGGCCTCACCACTGTGAAGGCATAATCCCCAACAGTGTTTGTATGTGGACATTGTGACTACCAGCAGGTGTTGTTCAGAGGAGCATAGGGCTCTGTTGGGCTGATGACGGGTCAGCATGTAAAAAACTGGATTCTAAACTGAAGAGATAGTCAGAATAAACAGTAGAGAACAGGAGTGATATGGTCATGTTTACAGTTTCTAGTAAGGAATCAGGCAGACATATTTTGCACAAGTTATTAACACCGCAGAGAGGCCTTATTTAGTCCAATATGTGAACTGAAATAGCCATGGATTGTTTCTTCAGTCATTAGAGCTCTGAAATTGTTTGATTTTAACCAACAGATGTGGCTGGAAGAAACTTGTACTGAGTACAGGGTCTCTTTTTTTGTTTTTTGTTTTTAGTTTGAGATTACTGTCTAAGGTTTATCTGAGATTCCTCACTGCACAGTTGAGGTTAGTCATCAGAGATCCAAGATCTGAAGCTACATTTTTTGAGCCGGAGACACCAAAAATGAAGTCAGTTTTTGACTCATCCCGTGAGAGGAAATTTTGCCCTAGCCACTAATCAATGTTAATTAGACATGTTTGGATAGAGTGTGTATCTGGAGAATCCTGGTCAACTGGCAGATAGATGGCAAATCATCTGCCTACAGATGGAATTATAAAGTACGGCAGAATATCACAGAACCAAAGGGAAGCATATGCCAGTGCCCCTTTTCCATTAGGGCCGCTTTAGACCTGAACGGTACTGCACGGTATGGCCTAGAATGGGTAGGCTGTTTCCATTACCATCTCAGAAGAACGGTAGTGGGTCAGGACATGGTAGTCACAAAGTCATCATGACAACACAGATCCTCTCAAAAATTAAGAATTTTGACTCTCTTCACATCTCTCAGGTATCAATCTGTTCATGCCTCCAGCTCCTCATCTCTGTTCATCATGCCAGTACTGATCTAACCAGCGATAATCCAGTCTGTTGAGACTCTAAATCTGCTGCCTTGCAGCTGATCCAGCTCTCTGATCACCGCGGAGACCTCCTGCTTCTCTGTTGCTATACTAGCTTCTACCTGCCTGACACAGCAGGCTTGCTTCTGTCACACACCTGCTTCGCCTGCAACCACTATCCGATGGAAGCCTGGTTGTGGAAGCAGATACCAGCCTTGATCGCAGCTCCATTCCTCTTGGCGACCTGAAAAATCTGCCATTACTCAGTTTTCCAATATCCTAGATGCCGAAGCTGCAGCCAATATTGAACCATATTCTCCCCTGCCGCAGGCGAAGCGCCCAAATGCCTTAATTTTACCATGTTTATATTCCCCTTGGAATTACGAATGCCTCTGAAGCACTTCTCCATTGTCTGCCAGGCCGATTTGGGGGGTTAACAATAAAACAATAATAAAAAGCTGATGAATCTGCCCGCACGGACACTGCTGCAGCAAAAGGTGCAGATGGGGTGGGGGATCTGTCCCCCCCAGATTCAGATTGACCTTGGTACCCATTCGTTTAGTTTGTTGATGTAAATAGTTTATTGTTACAAGTAGTTTATTGCTGGAAATAGTTTATTTGGTACAAGTAGTTTATTGTTGTAGTTTGCTGATGTAAAAAATTGTTTATTGTTACAAGTAGTTTGTTGTAAATAGTTTGTTAATGTAAATAGTTTATTGCCCTAGTCGGGGGCAAAAGGCGGAGTCTACGGGTACTGAAGCAGGCCCACCCTGGCATAGCCACCCCTGTGGCCTCCCTCCACAGTTGATGACCGTTAGGATGAAGAAAACAATGACGACAAGGATCCAACAAAGGACAGGGAAAAACACAAGGGTATAAATACACAAGCGAAGTACTTAGGGAGACAAACAGGGAAACACAGGACAGCTGGGAACAATCAAGGCCACAGCAGCAGACAAAGACTGAAAAAGTCACACAGTGACAAAACTAGGCTTGAGGTATGTGCAGCAACCTCAGGAACAAGTCTAAGGAACAATCTAATCAGGGTGAAAATAAGCTGGTAAATGTATATATATATATATATATATATATATATATATATATATTTTTTTTTTCAAATAGCGTATAGGTTAGTATTACCCTGTTTAGATTTCTAGTTTAAAGAACTGTGAAAACTTAAAACAAAAATATAAACAAAACATATTGTGTCTTTCTAGTAGTTAGCTGACCGGCCCTCTTTGTTTGCACTGTGGTTGGCCAATAAACGTAATTTACCATAACCTGTTCAGTCTGCGAAATTTTGTAAAATGTAACTGTTTAAACTATAATATTTATCCCTTGTTACTAGTAATGCAAAGTTCAAAGTGCATATTAACACTGCTTTGTCCCTTTATTGTCACTTGGCCATTACCTAACATCCAACTTATTCATCATTTTTAGATATTATTTTTCAAGAACTGCTTTTATCACATCTTAACTACCAACTGATTTTCATTGTCATTTAATTTGGTCTTCCTAAGTAATGTAAATGCACTATTTTTTCAGGTTTTTTAATTTTTGGAAATATCGTTTGTGTATGAAATGTAAAATGCACCGACATTTGAAAATATTGCCATGCAAATGTTACTCTACAGCTCTACTGCTTAAAAAACAACAAAAAAAACAACAACTATATATAATAATCTATGCACCGTTGGTAATATTTGTTTGGGAATTCCCTTTTTCTCATCCCACCCTTGTAGGTTGAACCATTATCAAAACACATGCAAATTTTTCATATATAAGAATTCGGGTGAAGGTTTCTAGCTTGTTTCTTTCTCTCAGGATGGTGTCCACACAGACGTGGCCACAGCAAAAGTGGACACTTTTTTATTGGTTGATAGTGGCATGTTGTTCTTATGCGGAGGAACCCGCTTGCACACAAATAGGGGATCTTGACGACGCCCAGCTCATTCAAAGTGGAGACATTATGTTAGGGGGAATCTTCTCTTTCCACAGCAGCTGGAAAAACATCCAAGATAACTATGAAAAAAAACCTTGCGGACTACAATGCACCAGGTGAAAGCTACTTTGGTAAAGATAATTAATCCTTTTAACAGATTTCATTTGTACATTTTAATGTTTTTTTATTTCAACTGAAAGACTAAATTGGTTATAATTGCATGATAAAAAATATGTTTCTCTTTAGTTTAAACTTCAGAGACTTCCAGTTTGCTCAGGCCATGCTTTTTGCCATTGAGGAAATTAATAACAGTACAGATCTACTGCCAGGAGTTACTCTGGGGTATAAATTGTATGATACTTGTGGTTCCATTGCCAGAAGTGTAAAAGTTGCACTGGCCTTACTCAATGGCAATGAAGTTGAGGGTTTACCTATGAAGGCATGTACAAGACCAGCACAAGTGCAGGTCATAATGGGAGAAACCTCTTCCTCTCCTACCGCAGCCATCGCAACTGCCATTGGACCTTTTCATATTCCAATGGTGGGTGAAAAAGAAAAAAAGAATATGAGTTAAAATGTTGTTTAACAAACATTTTTGAAAGATTGTTTGTTTGTTTGTTTTTCATTAGATCAGCCACTTTGCCACATGTGCTTGTCTCAGTGATAAAACCAAGTACCCCTCATTCCTCAGAACAATACCAAGTGACTATTACCAGAGCAGAGCCCTAGCCCAACTCGTCAAATATTTTGGTTGGTACTGGATCGGTGCTGTTAGAACCAATGATGACTATGGAAATAATGGCATGTCAACATTCATAGCAACAGCTCAGCAGCTTGGTATATGTGTTGAGTATTCCATATCATTCTTTAGAACAGATCCATTAGATAAAATACTAAATATAATTGAGATTATTAAGACATCTACCTCAAAGGTTATTGTTACTTTTCTTTCCAACATGGATTGGGATGTGTTGTTACATGTATTTTCTATAAACAATTTAACTGGCTACCAGTGGGTGGGAACTGAAGGCTGGATCTCTGATTCTCAAATCGCAGCAATGGATAAGAATCATATTCTGGATGGTGCAATAGGCCTTTCCATCCCAAAGGCACATGTAAGTGGAATAAAAAAGTTCATGTTTGATGTTAAGCCACTAAATACATCAAGTAGTGTCTTATTTAGAGAGTTTTGGGAGGCATTGTTTAGCTGTAAGTTCAATCAATCAAACTCAGGAGAGATCCAGAAAAAATGTACTGGAGAGGAAGATCTAACCAGAGTGGAAAACAGTTTCACGGATATGTCACTTATGCCTATATTTTACAATGTCTATAAAGGAGTCTATGCAATAGCCCATGCTCTGCATGAAATTCTCAACTGTAATGAAACATGTGACAAGAACATACAGCCAGATCCATTCACAGTAAGTTTAGCATATGTGTTGACTATGAATATCATACAAAACATTTTCTTCAAAAGAACATTTCCTAATCATAGTTCAGCTTGTACTTCATTTAGTATTATTTTTTTTCTCTTAGATTTTACAGCACTTACGAAGGATTCGCTTCAGAACTAAGGAAGGGGATTATGTATACTTTAATGATCATGGAGATCCACCAGCAAAATATGAAATTTTAAACTGGCAGCCAAGAGAAAATGGCATAGTTCAATTTGTCAGTGTTGGAATATATGATGCATCATTACCAGAAGAGGAACAACTGAATTTGCAAAATATGTCTTTAATTTGGGCAAACAATTCACTACAGGTACCTCACAGTGTGAAAAGGACATTCATTGCAGACAAGCAGTATTTATATTTTTTACTGCTTGTCCTATTGCTAGAGAAGTAATTTTTGCACTCTTACAATAAGACTTGGTTTTTAAAATTTGCTTATGTGTATATGTGTTTTGCTTTTGCAGGTCCCTGTTTCAGTCTGCAGTGAGAAGTGTCCTCATGGAACACATAAGGTGCTCCAAAAAGGAAAACCTGTTTGCTGTTATGACTGTGTACGATGTGCAGAAGGAGAAATGAGCAACAATACAGGTTCAGTATCACTCAAGAAAGTTTGAATTTGTATCACACAAAATACTGTACATTTACCTAACTTGTTTAGCACCAGAAGTCCTGTACTGTGATTTGGCAAATTATTTATAATTAGCATCATAAAATATCCTTTAAGTATGGGATTCTTGGACTGTTAAGGTTTCTTTCTAACATGTTCAAAAAAAGCTATTTTTAAAATGTGTAAATTATGACTTTTTGCAGTTCTAAGAGTAAATGATAGTTTGTGTCCCAGTCATATTTTTTTCCCTGATACTCATCTAAATTATTAAAATTTTCTTTTAAAGAAACATTTGCATAAATAATTAAAACCAGTACCATGTATATGTAAACGACACATTAACTGATCTTAACTGAATCATCAATAATCTTCAGAACACTGCTGTCTCTGCAGTCAGAGACAGAAATCAGCCTTGTAATGCTACTCCAAGACAAGGCTACTAGGTGCTAAGAATCTAACATAACGTTCTGACGACACGTTGCTTAAAGTGTGCATAGCTGCATCACGTGTCTTAATACATTGCTGACTTGAAAGAGAGCTAAACAGAGCCAGCCCAAGGCTCAAGCGAACTAAGCCACTGATTCAGGTCCCCAGACCTTCAAGGACCTCTTATAAATGCTTACATTTAGACAGAGACCACAAATCAAAATGTTTGCTTATGGAGAAAATTTGGCAGTTTGAATGAATTGAAATTTAAAAAAATTAACATTTAAAATTACATTAAAGTTAACTTAGCAAAAGTGTTAAAAACATCGGTATTGTGTATTTGTTGTTACCATGGTTACAATATGATGCTACAAGTTAAATTTTTCTGTTTGAGCCTCAGTTAAAATAAATAAATGCATCTCAGCAAATAATATAAATTATTCCTGATTGCTTTAAGCTCCGCCCCCTCTCCCAGATCACACCACATTTTGATTTAAATGCTATTAGTGGTGCTGTTGTTGTGAACGGGAGAACAAGACCCAAATCAAGTTCCACTTAAGGCTCTGCATGACTTTGGGCCAGCCCTGTGGCTAAAGTCCTCAAAAAACATCTTGTTCGCTCTGTCAAACTTCAGCACTTTATGAAAAAGAAAATACTAAAAAAATTATAAACTTCAATATTATTTTGCAGATTCTATCACCTGTTTGAAATGCTTTCAAGAATTCTGGTCAAATCAGGGAAGAGATGCCTGTATAAAGAAAGAAGAACTATTCCTTTCATATGAGGAAATGATGGGAACATTACTGACAACAGCTTCTTTATTTGGAACATTTATGACTGTACTTGTTGCAGCTATTTTCTTCAGACATCGAAAAACTCCTCTGGTGAGGGCAAATAACTCTGAGCTGAGCTTCCTTCTTCTCTTCTCCTTGACCTTGTGTTTCCTCTGTTCTCTGACTTTCATTGGCCAGCCCACTGAATGGTCTTGCATGCTGCGACACACAGCCTTCGGCATCACATTTGTTCTCTGCATCTCTTGTGTCCTTGGGAAAACTATTGTGGTTTTAATGGCATTCAAGTCTTTGCTTCCAGGGAGAAATGTCACAAAATGGTTTGGACCTACACAACAGAGAGTCAGTGTTCTGGGTTTTACTATTATACAAGTTGTCATTTGTATCATTTGGATAACAACATCTCCTCCTCTTCCAATCAAGAACTTTAAGGAATTCAAAGATAAAATTGTTTTGGAGTGTGATTTGGGCTCCACTGTTGGTTTCTGGTCTGTGCTTGGATATATAGGGTTTCTTGCCATTTTGTGTTTTATGTTTGCTTTTCTAGCTCGAAAGTTACCCAATAATTTTAATGAAGCTAAACTGATCACTTTCAGCATGCTGATATTCTGTGCAGTGTGGATTACTTTTATTCCAGCATATGTCAGCTCCCCTGGAAAGTTTAGCGTTGCTGTAGAAATCTTTGCAATTATTGCATCTAGTTTTGGTTTGCTAATTTGTATTTTCATCCCAAAATGCTACATCATTTTACTAAAACCTGAGAAAAATACAAAAAAAAATATGATGGGGAAGGGTTCACATAAAACATTTTGAAAACTTCAAAATCACTTTGAATTTTTTCCGTTGCTTTTGTAGTCCTTCATGTAGGAAGTTTTCACCAGACTAATAGAGCTGTAATGCCACACTTAAAGGCACAGTGTGTAATTTTCGGCCAGTAGGGGGCAGTGCATACCTAAATTATTACAAGCATGCAGTATCTGTGTCTTCGAGTAAGAAACTCAGCAATGGAGGTCCAACTAGTGCTGTTTTCAAACGATCAATTCGCTGAGAATTATCTATTTGCAGCAACATGACGAGCACATCACTCTCTCTTTCATCACTTGGAAATAGCGAAGAGGAAAAAAATGTTTTGTGGTGAAACTTTTTTGCATTTTGAGGGGAAATCCATGTTTTAATAGCGGGCGTGTTCCGTGCGCTTCGTCCGTTCGGGCTCTTGTAGAAGTCAAGACATCATCTAATATGGCTTTCTCCTGAAAAGAGGACCCGGGACTATGTATTTTAAAACTGATTTTTAAAGTCATAAGTTTTGTAATGGTAAATTATATTTACAAGGTTTTCATCCATTTTAAACTTAAAGTCCATGTGTTGAAGAGTTTAGTTTATGAGGTCCAAAACTAAAATAACTGCCATAGTTTCTGGAATAAAAATCTAAGGAAAAATATTATGTAATAAAAAAGGTTGAAACTCTAAATAAATTGGTTATAAAATGTTAAACTCATGATCAAACACAGCTGGTGTGACACTGTTTGAACACTAGGTTGGAACCACTTTGCATATGTTTAGTGTCTTACGGCGTATATATTCTTGTTAAAAAATACCCCCACCCCCACCCAAAAAAAGTGACAAGAAAGCATGAAAAGCCCAAAACTATTAAGTAAAATGAAAAAAATTTGTAATCAAATCAATCAAAAATACACATGACTTGTCATATGATTTGAGGGATGGAGAAAAGTCAATTGCTCCCTTTCTACTGCTGTCACTAATAGAACCCAACTGCAGGTGTGTTCTCAGTCTTCTTATTGTCTTCATTGCCAGCCATTTTTAATAGTTTATTTTGGGCTGCTTTAGATATATATATAAAATATAAATATCATCACACTTTAGAAAAAAATAGTGCATCCACTATGAGATCCACAGATGAGATTACCAATAGCCTCCAACTGAAATATTCTTCATTAAACTTTAAACACTGTAAATGTATCTGGGCAATGCAAACAGGTATAAATAGCATGCCTCGTTTAGATAAATCTTTATCCACAACAACTTCATTTCCATATACTGTTCTTTTTTCATTATGTAATTATTTATAATTGTATTTGTATAACAAAGTGTTCCCGTTAAGCTTCAAATTATTCATAACCCTGGCCCTGACATATTTTCTTATTAAATTATTTTGGATGAAAGTAATACGAACATTTTTAGTGCTGACCTTAATCTGACAGACAATCTGTGGAAAGAGCTAATTATTAGAGGGGCAGTAGGCCTTTCAACTTTAAAGACTCTGAGTTCGCCAAGAAAAGTGAACTGTCAAAATACCAGTGGAAACATACAGGAAGCTGTGATTATGAGAAGGGTTTGATGGCTGTAATGATAAAAAAGATTTTTCACTGATTATTAAAAAAAAGTTATAAGTAACCTGTTTCTTGGCCTTTTTTGAATAAAAGTATATACACAGAATTAGTTTTAAATAATTCCTCATTAACATGTTTTCATTATCTTTTAAAATATATTTGTCTAATGTTCTATTAGAAAGTTGAAAGTGATATGAATAATTTGGAGCTGAACTATAAGATTGAACATCATTAAATGGAATCATTAAAATGTATTAAAAGAAAAGAAAAAAATGTTGACTTGCCAGTTTGTTGCTGCCTCCTGAGATTAATCTTATTTTTGAGAAACACCCCCCATAGCTTATTGCATATAAAGCCCTGACATGACAAGTAGAGCCTATAGCTAACAGAGAGGAACTATGCTACTGTTCAAGCTGCTCCTAATGGTTATACTAACAAGAAAAGGGAGGACTATTTGTCGACTACTAGGTGCAATACAACAGCCTGAATTAGCACAGGATGGGGATCTTATCATTGGAGGCATTTTTTCATTTCGCACAGGCCAAGATTATTTTACTGACACATTTCAGTCAATTCCTGGCTTTCGAAAATGCAAAAAGTATGGCCAAGCTTTGTTTTAATATACATTAATTACTTCTCTTTTTAAATTATATATTGAATCATGTATGTGTTTCTTTATATGTACATTGTTATAAGTTAGATTTCAGATTGTACTGTATTTTTTCCAGTTTTAATTTGAGAGAATTCACATTTTCCCAAACAATGGTCTTTGCTATAAATGAGATCAACAAAAATCCTGAAATGCTTTCTGGTGTGAGACTTGGCTACAAGATCTATGACAACTGTGGAACTATGGACATACTGAGGGCCGCATTGGCACTTGTAAGTGGGCTTAAAGAAGAAGTCAGTGATATTGGCTGCGCAGACACAGAAGCAGTCCAAGCTATCTTGGGTCATTCGGGATCAAGTCCAACCATTGCATTTTCACAGATTGTTGGAAGATTTCACATACCTGTGGTAAGTCAAAGATGCGAGGCTAAAAAAACTACCACTGAAGTTTCAATGTATTCTGTTAATTGTATTTAATAGCTAAAAAATAAGCTCAAATGATTTAGTTTGAATTTTTTTTAAATCTCCAAAATTTATTGTAAGATGTTTTATGTCATATTATAGATCAGCCATTTTGCCACTTGTGCCTGCCTGAGCAATAGGAAAGATTATCCAACTTTTTTCAGAACTATTCCCAGTGATTACTACCAAAGCAAAGCTCTGGCAGAGCTGGTCAGGCATTTTGGGTGGACATGGGTTGGGACTGTAGCTGTGGATAATGCATATGGCTTGGATGGAATTGCTGCATTTGTAAAAGCTGTAGAAGAATATGGCGTATGCATAGAGTACTCTGAAGCATTTTCATCTTCAGATCCACCCCATGCTATACAGAGAATAACAGACACTATTAAGCAGTCAACTTCAAAGGTTATTATAGCTTTTATGTCACACAGGGAAATTAAAATACTTGCTTCTGAGTTGTACAAACAGAAGGTCACAGGATTGCAGTGGATTGGCAGTGATGCATGGATCACAGATTCCTCCCTCACAGACAGTGAAGGACACACCATCCTGCTGGGGTCACTTGGCTTCACTGTTGCAAAAGCTGACATCCCTGGACTAGAAGAATACCTGAGGCAGCTCCACCCTTCACAGTTCCCAAACAGCCAGTTTCTCAAAGATTTCTGGGAAGAGGTGTTTGATTGTTCTCTGAATACATCTGTGAACACACAGAGACAGCCCTGTAGTGGTTTTGAGAGCTTGCAAACTGTTGAATCACAGTTCACTGATGTGTCTGATCTCAGATTTACCAAAAATGTCTATAAGTCAGTTTTTGCAGTGGCCCATGCACTTGACCTCATGATTAAATGTGATAATAGAAGACACGTCTCTAATAGCAGCTGTTTTGACCCTAAACAAATACAGCCATGGCAGGTGAGAAACAGTTTTTTTCTCTTCTTTTTTTTTGTTACATAGTTATTTGTGAATTTTTATTTAATCTGAAACACTGTGTTGCAGATGTTGCAAAATCTCCACAAAGTAAATTTCACCACTGTCGATGGGGAAAGAGTTTATTTTGACAGTAATGGAGACTCACTGGCAAGATATGAACTTGTAAATTTACAAATTACAGCGAGAGGGATCATGGAAGGAGAGACTGTTGGCATTTATGATGCTTCTTTTCCAGATGAGCACCAGTTTATTATGAACAACCTATCTTTGATATGGGCAAATGACTTGTTAGAAGTAATGACTTTTTTTGAAACGGCATGGATGTTTTTTTGTTTAATACATTATAATGTTATACAACTATCTTTGTGTCTAAAAGGTGCCTATCTCGGTCTGCAGTAAGAAATGTCTCCCTGGAACTTATAGGGTCTTCCAGAAAGGGATGCCAAAATGCTGTCATGACTGCATACCCTGTCCCGCAGGCGAGATCACAAATTTAAGTGGTAAACATTAAATTGCATAGATTCACTTCCTTTTTTGAACCATCTGTTTGACTTTTTTTTCCCCTTTTGTTTTGCAGAATCGTTGCAGTGTTTTAAATGCCCTCCAGAATACTGGTCAAACAACCAAAGAGATGCCTGCATCCCAAAACCGGTTGAGTTTCTGGCATACAATGAAATCCTGGGGATGATGTTGGCAACCTTTTCTCTACTGGGAATCTTTCTAACTATGATTGCAACACTAATCTTCTTCACCCACAAAGAGACCCCATTAGTACGGGCTAACAACTCAGAGCTGAGCTTCCTGCTGCTTTTCTCCTTGACTCTGTGTTTCCTGTGTTCTCTAACCTTTATTGGCCGCCCCACTGAGTGGTCCTGTATGCTGCGACATACAGTATTCGGCATGACCTTTGTCCTCTGCATGTCCTGTGTTCTTGGGAAAACAATGGTGGTTTTAATAGCCTTCAGGGCTACACTTCCAGGCAGCAATATAATGAAATGGTTTGGACCTACACAGCAGAGACTCAGCGTATTAGCTTTTACATTTATACAGGTACTGATTTGCCTACTTTGGCTAACTATTAGCCCTCCATTCCCTTTTATGAATTTTGAGCTGTATGAGGAAAAAATAATTTTACAGTGTGATCTTGGTTCAGCCGTTGGGTTCTATTCTGTTTTGGGGTATATAGGATGTTTGGCTTTTTTATGTTTTGTACTTGCTTTTTTAGCTCGAAACCTGCCTGATAACTTTAATGAAGCTAAGTTTATTACTTTTAGCATGTTGATATTCTGCGCTGTTTGGATTACATTTATCCCAGCATACATTAGCTCGCCTGGTAAGCTAAGTGATGCTGTGGAAATATTTGCTATTTTGGCATCTACTTATGGAGTATTGTTCTGCATTTTTCTGCCAAAATGCTTTATAATATTGTTCAGACCACAAGAGAACACAAAGAAGCACATTATGGGAAATACTGTTAAAGCAGACATCCAATATTAATAACTTGTTATTAACACACTTTAAGAGATTTTCAGATGTTTGGACAATAATAAAATTTCAAGCTTTGCTCCTTTCGTGATTGCACTCTTATCTGTTGTGACAAATTATTGTGTAGTTTTTGCAGTACATCTTTGAAAATAGCCATTGAAATATTATATAATAATAATTATATATAGCACATTAATTGCAAAATATGACTTTAAAAATCAGTTTTAAAATACATAGGGTCCTCCTCCTCTTTCCAGGGGAAATCCATATTAGATGACATCTTTACTTCTACAAGAGTCCGGACAGACAAAGCGCACGGAACAAGCCCGCTATTAAAACATTGATTTGCCCTCAAAATGGAAAAAAGTTTCACCACAAATACATTTTTACCTTTTTGCTAGTTCCAAGCGATGAAAGAGAGACTGATGTGCTTGTCCTGTTGCTGAAAATAGATAATTCTCAGGTAATTGATCGTGAAATCAGCACTAGTTGGACCTCTGTTGTTGAGTTTGTTACTCACAGACACAGATACCACATGCTTGTGATAATTTAGGTATGCACTGCTGGCCGAAAATTACACACTGTGCCTTTAAGTTAAATTCTTTATTTATATATTGAATATAAAGCAAAGCAAAGCAAACAGAAAAAGTTAGTAAAAAGGTATTTTTGGAGTTTTTCATTTCATAGAACATTTTTATCATTTTAATATGAATAGCTGACAATGAATACTTTTTTCTTTAGACTAAACAGAAAACATTTTTATATAGTTCTCATTTGAATTGGTATTAGCCAAATAATAACACCTAAAGGGTTTTTTGTAAAAAAAAAAAAAAAATCTTAGATATATATATAAAATATTAATATCATCACACTTTAGAAAAAAAAAGTGCATCCACTATGAGATCCACAGATGAGATTACCAATAGCCTCCAACTGAAATATTCTTCATTAAACTTTAAACACTGTAAATGTATCTGGGCAATGCAAACAGGTATAAATAGCATGCCTCGTTTAGATAAATCTTTATCCACAACAACTTCATTTCCATATACTGTTCTTTTTTCATTATTTAATTATTTATAATTGTATTTGTATAACAAAGTGTTCCCGTTAAGCTTCAAATTATTCATAACCCTGGCCCTGACATATTTTAGGGGCTTCAGATGAAACATATGAAGCCCCTAAGAAGACATGGGCAAAAGAAGGGGCAAAAAAAGCTTGTTTCTTGTGTTCACCAGTTACTTTCTTGTGCTCACTAGTTACCAACGTGTGCTCACCAGATACTTTCTCTTTTGCACCAATTAGTTTCTCCTGCACACCCAATTCTTTCTCCTGTGCAAACAAAGATTGTTTGTGTCAGATTGTTTTTAAAATTGCAAACCGTAACCCCAAACTATAAACTTGACTGTGGTTAGAAGAATGCACAGAAAAATGATTAACTATTCATACATAAGTACTGTAGTCATCCATTTGACGTTTCACTACAAAATGCAGTATAGTCTATATAGTATATTTATTCAATCAATAAAAATTGAAAGCCAAACAAGTTTTTTATCTTTTCAAATTGCACTGAAAGCCAGCATTGGGCTGTTGGCTAAGAAGGGTAATTAAAATCCATATTGTAGCACGAAAACAATGCTGGCTGTAGACCTGAAGATCTTTGCCTGTTCTGGCTTAATTTCTATCATTGTCCACGGTCTCAGGTCAGACTTGGGCTTAGCGGTCATCTTATCATCTCAGCACGATAATATATAATAAAGCGCTGCAGTGGGCCACTAAAATTATTCAGAATCTACCTTACGAGATGTTGCAGGCACACCGCATGCATCGTGTTGCGAAAGACCCACTCCTCTCAGATTAAAACAGAAAACATGCTCCGACTGCTGCACTGTGCTCTCACAGAAAATGCTGAAGTGTACATGCACCATTATCCCAAGTTTGAAGTTACAGAAGTCTCCTGGATTTATATAGCAGCTACCTAATGCCCACATGTCAGCTAAAATCCCCTGAAATTTAGAGCCAACGATCAAGCGCGCACACAGCAACGCACGCAGGTGAGACAGACTTTTATGCAACAGAAGCAAGTGGTTAAAGCTTCATATAGTTGTGGACTTAAAAAAATAAGATTATAAATCAACATGCCTTGAAATTATTCTTATTCACTTATCATTTAAAGCTTCAGATAGCAGGCCTATTTGACCGGAGTTTCAAACATTTGTCCAGTAAATTGATAACCTGTCTGTCACGTTATTCAGTGCCAGTTTTTTTTGTAGTGGAAAAATGTTGGGCTGTAAGTGGGTTCGGGCTTTAAAAAGCTGTCAATCAAAATATGCTCTTTTTCTCAGGCTGAACTCTCTCGGGCTCGAGTCGGGGCCTACTTTTAAGGACAGATTACAGCTCTAGCTGGCTGTATTTACAGTATTATTTTCACAATCTACGACGTGATGTTTGGATGCAACCAGACTGCTAACTCTATATGTTCGTTTACAACACATCGTAATTTTGAATTTGAAACTTCAAGGATGATGAGAACCCCTGAAGTAAGGAGACGCACATCTAAGAAGAAGAATGTTCGACAAAAAGAAATATGTTTCCTTGCCAATCATGGCTGTTCTGTGTGGAGAAACTCTATTTTCACTAGATTTAATTGCATATTTACTTTACTGTTTTTATAACATATGACTGAATCAGAATGAAACAGAACAAATGTTTCGAAAACCATCTTTACAGTATAAACAGAATTAATTGCCCTACTAAAACTAACCTAACAAGCAGTGTTGGGAGTAACAGTATTTCTATAGAACGGCGTTACTAATGCCCTCACTTCTTCTAGGTTATTGCTGCAACACAATTACTGTTAGTGGGGATTTAAAGTGCCGCGTTAGACAACGTAGTTGAATAAAGCGCAGCGGTGTCAGTCTTTTTTTGACAGCCAAACTTCAGCTGCAGGGTGATGACGCCGTTGTAAATACAATGATGCAAGTGTGGATGGATACCCTGAGTACTGGAGACAATTCTATAGGCTGACCCACTGGCCAGCCAAAACAGAAACACTAGAGTCTTCAGGGTGGGGCCCCATTCGTGCTGCCTCTCCGTCCCTAGTGCGCAGAGCAATGTTGATATTGATTTTCTACTGAGACAGAAGTCTGGTCTGGTGTCCTCACCCGCAAAATATCACAACAGAAGATATAATATCAAGATTTACGGGCCGCTTGAGGAAAAAGAAGGAAGATCTTTTATTGAGTTTGTTAACGACTTGTCTAAACACCACCTGACACTGCCGGAGGGACTTGAGCTCCGTGTCCAACAGGCACACAGAGCACTGAATCCAAAGCCAGCAGCAGTCTCTTCCCCGAGATCAATAATTGATAACTTTTTAGAGTTTCACATTAAAGAGTTGGTGCTAAGGAAAGAGTGGCAACAGAAGATCGAAATTAAAGGCAAGAGACTTTACTTTGACAACGACTATGCAATAGACGTCGTGGAGAGGCGCAAAACATACGGACCCATCAAAGCAGCTCTAAGAGAGAAGGGGATCCGGTTCCAGATGCCCTACACGAAGATGCGGGTGTACTGGGACTCCAGTCTGGTGTTATACAGTACGGCGGAGGAGGCAGCACGGCACCTGAATCGATGCAGTATCAAGTTGTTGGGTCACACACATAGCCATCAGATGGCGCTACTCTGGTCTAGCCCCACAGTAAGTGGAGTGGAAGTCTATAAATATAGCCCGCTTACGCCTGCTCGTTTCTTCTGTGTTCTGCCGGCCGGGGAGCAACATTACATCCATCCAACCATCTTCCTTCAGAGGGAATGCCTGAGTTTCTGGCAGAAACTTGTTCCAAAGGAACCCAAACACCAGTCCAGGTCAATCTTGAACCTTGATAAACAAAGACGTTGCTTATCCCCAGAGCTTCAGGCTGCCAAATGCTGAGAAATGGGAGCTGTGAGACACGTGTGCCGAGAGCCGTACCAAACAGAATCCGAATTTAGCCTCCGAGCCGATAAGAGGTGAATGCCGAACTGGAGAACTCCAAAAATGTACTGTTAAAAGGTGGATGCCAATCGCCATGCAGCCAGCCAGGAGAAGCCAAAGCTAGGAGCTTCCCAACGCTGCTAGTCAGATTAGCGATCCTTTGTTAGCTTGTTTCTCATCGTATTACATATTCATCTTTTTGTGTTCTTATATTTTATCTATTCGTTTCTTTTAATGAGGAGTGTGTTCTTTTCTAATTTGGCGATCATTTATTTTCTTATGTTTTTTTTTTCTCTTTAAAAATAAATCTTGTATCGTTGGAAAGTAACTCTTGTCGTTCTTGTTTCAGCACACACATATTGGAAAGTTTATAGTCAATAAACGGTAAAAAAATTTATTCCTTCCGATTATGAGACTGATATAAACATTTGGCCATTAAAATAGTTCGTGATAAAGGTGGTGCCCCGAATAATAATAATTTTCCATAAATTATTAATCTTATTGAGTGCCATAAGCAGTCTCTTTGACGATTAATAGCCAAATCACTATTCTTGGTAATTTTCCCAACAAAGGTGAAGATGATGACCAAAGCAAACATTGTAGTGGCAGTGGAAGAACAACTGAATGCAGCGTTTCCTTGGAAACGCACCAACAACACTTCAGACAGCTCAGCTCAGGGTGCAAGGGAGAGGCTAACGGAGTTCAGACAAGATGCAGACCAAGGGAACTGCAAAGGATATAGGCTACATCACTACGTGAACTCAAACACCATTATTATGTTTTTATTTAATAAGGATATTTAATTTTGTAGTACTACATAGTGTTATTCTGATACACACAAATCTGGGTTATATAATTTAATTCAATTCAATTCAGTTTATTTGCCAGACTTATGTCCAAAACCCACACAAGACAGGACAGATAAAAACAAACTAAACAAAACAAGCAAGCAAACAAAAGAGAAAATAATACTAAAATAGAACAATTAATATAGAGTAAAAAACAAGACTTAAAATATACACAGACATTTCAGCCAATGTACTCTCAGTCCGGATGTGTACCTGGAGCAGCTCACTAAGGGAGTTGAGAGTGCCACCATGACATAGTTGGTAGACTCATCCAACCGTTGCATAAACTTATACATCAGATTTCTCAAAAGTGCTTTCAGTGTGCTTACTCCTACAGATTGAAGGATTTTAATCTATTTTCAATTTAAACCTTAACTCTATAAATTCCATGCGTATTCATTTTTATCAGAGAGGAGACGAGAGTAATTTAATTTTCTTTAGATTTTATTTAAATAAATCAAATACTGGTTCTCAGAGTTGCTTAAAACAAATCAAATATTTAGCTTACAGAGTGGTATAAATTATCCACTCTCTGGGTCATCCTACCTAGGAATGACAATGTATATAACAGAAAAAATTAGGTTTTATATTTTAACACAAAGTTAGAGAAACTCCCCCCTAACTTTACATATGGCACACAAAACATGATTGGTTCATTCAAACGTTTGCCAAGACCAGACTCCTTACAACCATGCATGCATTATTAATTACCTTCCTGTTATTCTACTTAAATCGTGACTTTACAAATCAGCTCTAACTAGAGTTTTTGCTTACCGTTATTTCTTACATTCTCCCATTGTCAATTGTATGGTGATGCCATCTGCCTGTGCTTTCCTGCTCAATTTCCTGTTTTTCTGTGACCCAAACAAGAGCTGACCCCTGCAAATACCTCTAAAACAATCTTAAAAGTATAATTACAAAGTATGATAATTAAAACACATTAATCAAACATTGATAGACGTTTAATATATTTCAAGATACAAACATCTCCCTACCACTCCCTCCTCTGGGAACCTTGAGTAAATTTGCATTGCATCATTTTAGGCAACTTGTAATTTCTGCATGCTGGATCTTTTATAGGAAGACCGCAAATGAGCAGTATAAAGTGGTGTGCAGTAAGCTTTGGACAGAGCCACTTTAACTTGAGTAGAACAATAATTAAACTTCAGAGTTATGGTGTTAGCCTGTGTATATAACCTATAACACTGTCTGTATATGTCATCATCATCATCATTCATATCATCTGTAATACAATGACCAAGGTATTTAATCTTTTTGCAGACTTCAAGACAGTTATTGGCAAGATGTAATGACTCACAACTTAAGTTTATAGATCAGTAAAACCGATAAGAAACAAACCTGTCTACTCTGGAAAGTAAGAAACTTAAGAGGTTTGGATATGCCAACTCATTTTATAGTTCATACCATCATGGATGTAGAAGAGGTATGATCATACTTATCCCCAACTCAGTGAATTTTGAATGTATAAAAAAAATATGAAAGGATTATTGTGAAAGGAATACTGGAAAACGAAATGGTGACACTGGTTGATACTATCATTGTAGAAATGGATGGAGTATTGATATGTGGTGGAGACTTTAATATTGTGATGAACAGTAATCTAGACAAATAAGAATAAGCATACCACCCATGTTACATGAATGGTCAAGAAAACACTCAAAGAATTTGGTATAGTTGATATATGGAGGGAGACTACACACATTATTCTCCCCCTAATAACATCTATGCAAGAATTGAATACTTCTTCATGAATACGAATGATTTATATAGGATAAAGAAGTGTGAAATTCTTTTTTTTATTTTTTTTATTTTATTTTTTTTTAACGTGTCCTGTCTAGCAGTATGCTACTCAGAATTGGTGTCTGAGTACCAAGTACAAGCCCAACAGTTTTACTTTCCCAAGCAGAGTATTACAGCTTCGCTGTAGTACGCCACTTGATGTATATGTATGAAAAATCTTTATTAGTGATTACTGTGGGTTCAATTTCCTGACGTCATGGACATTAAACTGAGACAAGAAGGGAGAAAGGAAGAAGGTGAAGAAAAGAAACCGGACCAACAGAGGGGCGAACCGATGACACAAGACAGGGAGGCAAATAAAGAACACAAGAAAACATCCCAGTCCTCCACCTCTGCCGGACGGCAGAGAAACAGTAATACAAAACAAAAACAACAAAGTGTACAGAACCAAACCAATAGTTCGGATCTGGTAGAATAAACAAAGAATTACACATTCACTACACACAAGCATTGATTAATGAACATAATACAAATGTTTCTGGTAAGCTCCTGTGAACAACTAACTAATGATGATAACCTCAGCTTAAGATATGTCCGTCCTCACCTATGTCCCCACACCTATGTGTGTGCGAGCATGCAGGTCGGAATAAGGTTTCCCCATGCAAGTGATTGATAGCTGGTGTAAGGAACCGTCAATCCGTCCTACAGGAATCGGCACAGACATGGAGGAGGCAAGAGATGTATGCATCCAGCGTCCCACAGAGTACAGAGTCCACAGGCGGATCAGCGCAGGGTCGATCACCCGCCAAGAGGGGAACAGATGGAAGCCCCAGGGGAGCACCCACCAGCCGCGATGCTGGGGCCCGAGAGATCGCAGTGACGAGCCCACGGGCTCCGCCGGTAACCGGCTACGCCAGGGCGGGCCCGGACCAGGAACCGGAGGCCACGGGGACCAGGGGCACCCCACCCCCCAGCGGGGCCCCAACCAGTGACCAGCCGACAAGGGTCCCCCGCCGCCGCCGCAGGCAAGGAGGACCCGCAGCCAACCGACGGACAACACACGCCGCCGCCACCCCGGACCAGTACCCACCGCCAACAACCCGGCCCGCCCCCACACATCCACACGCCAGGGAGCCACAGCGGATGTACGCCCTCCCCAGGCCGCGCCCAGCCGGCACCTGGACATCCAGATCTTCCAGCTCCAGGGTCCAGATCCCGCCCCACGTGGGGCGCCAAGATCAGGGGCCCAGCCAATGCCGGACAGCCCCACCAGGCGAACAGACCAGCCAGCTGAAGTCCTGGAACCGGCAGGAGGATTGGGCGCCAGGCACGGTCCCCACCGATCCACCGGACGGCACCAACCTATTCTACAAACCCGGCACCCCCATAAGAGGTGCCCCAGTCAATCCAAGGAGGACATCGGCCCGAAACAGCGGCCGCCCGACACACCGGACCACCCAGGACCCGCCCGACATGCACCAGGACCGAGCCGGGCCGCAACCGGGACCCCCAGCCCCAGGCATCGAGAGTCATCATCAACCAGCGGGCAGGAGCAACCATCACCGACGGGGAGTGACGGGGAGGGAAGAAGATGCATCAGGCCAGAGAGCAGCCAAACACCCAACCTGACAGGTAGACATAGACAGACAGAGACACTCATACGTACCCTCCCTTTCTTGTGTACACATTCTTACAAATACAGGACATACGAAAAAAGGACGCTATACCCTCATTCATACCCCCCATACGTACACTATACTCCATACTCCCAGGCCCAGGGACAGACACCCCAGTAGAGAACCCTGCCCCTGCACCCAGGAGACAGACCCCTTTGCCCACCAGGACGGGGACAAGTAGACCGCCAAGGCCCCACACCGGCAAGAGCAGCCCACCAGCCCAGGACCCCGACCAGACGGCGTGATGTTCTATCCGGGCTCCGACCCCTGATGGTCCAACGAACAGGGGTGTGGAAAGACCCCCCAGCCTCTCTCCCCCAGCTCAATGTGGTGTTGTTGCGTGTTGTTCTAATGTGCACTTAAAACAGAGGGGGGGGGACATGGGAATACTGCCGGGTACCCCCATCTCCCCCCCCGGGCCCTCAGTGTCTAGATGCGTTTAACCAGTGGGTGCCGGCACCACAGGCGAGGCCCCCTCAACGGGG